>OY987315.1:8567842-9043248 GCA_963920655.1 Geranium rotundifolium | reverse complement strand
CGTGGTGACCTCCCACTTCCAGACGTGCTCAATATGTGGCCGTTTCTTGAGTCTAAATTAAGAGTTGAAGAAGGATCAGAGATTTCAGGAGCCCAATTCCATGTTTTAAATTCTCAATTGAGAATTACGGGTTTTATCTTTCTTCTTCTTTTGTTATTGTATTAATTTTCCCAAATGAATTAAATCTCAATTTATGTTTCTATTGAGTTATGTGTAGTGTGTATGGATTTGAATATGTTTATACATGCTTATTTATTTAATAATTGAATGATTAATATTTATGCATGAAGTATTTCTCGTTCCAGTATGTGTATATTGAATCCAATTGTTAACATGATTGGCTAATTCATTAGGGTTGAGGCTTTGAATTGAGAATAATAATTAGGGTATGTAAGTTAATTAATTTTATATGCTTTCTGCGGCGAGGAGGGTGATTTCAATCAATATGTATTTAATGTTTCATTCTATTAATCCGAATAGATTGATTAAGTTTACTAATATCACTCGGGAGGGGAGTTAGTAAATGGAAATGATGATTGAAAGTCGGGTTAACACGGTAGTAATGACCATAGGGGACACACACCGAAAGTTAAGAGAATTCACAGATCGTAATGATTCTCAAAATGTTAAATCATTGAATAGGGATAACGTGGTTGCTTAGGAAGAGAAATACCGTTGCTTAGGGAGAGAAATACTTTTTATTCACCCGAGAGGGGGTTCTTGGTAGGATAGGAGTTCTTGTTAACGCCTTGATTTAGAAACACCAACAAGCATAATCATTAATTGGGAAAAGGACACATTTGTGCACCTGAATATACACAATTCCCACTTTCATACCCTACCTTATTTTTTTTTCAGTACCCTAAATTACACTTTGGGACACTTTACTCCCAAAATACTAAAAATACCTAAACTATTCTTGAAATTGAACCAAAATTAAATCTGGTCTGATCTGGTCATATTTCAATTGTGTAAAAAGACAAAATTACCCTCAATTATTCATCAAATTTTCAAGTGAATGCCACTCTCTCCACCTCCTCCTCATCTTCCTCCTCCTCCGCCGCCCCCACCTCTTTCTCACCCTCGCCTCCGTCCCCTCATTCGCCACCGCCAACAACCACTTCGATTCCATCGAGACCCAATTAGGCTTAGGGTTTGCGATTTCACTCTCGATTTTCGAGGAATTGGAGGTGGAGAAGCAGCAAGATGGACAAGTCGCGAGCTGGAGCGGCAAGTTCAGGTCGACGAAGGACTCGCTAGAGCTGGAATTGAAGTGGTTAGGTCTCTGGCGAGGAACCGCTGTTGTGGTGTGCTTGAAATTCGCCGGAGGCTTCTCTCAAATCAGGTCCGACTTCGATTCTGAGGACATGAGCTTGCGAACGAGCTCTCCGGCGGATTCAAGGTCGAGAGGCTTCAGGGGAGGCTCGGACTGTCTCTGGCACCAGCTGAGAATCGTGGCTTTGATGGTCAAATTTAGGATCACGGTGGCGAAAGGATCGAGTCAGAGAGGGTAAAAGCGATTAGACCAGATTTGTTGCTAGTCTTGCTAATCTCGACGGAATTGAAGTGGTTGTTGGCGGCGGCGAAGAAGAGAAAGAGGAGGGGGCGACAGAGGAGGAGGAGGAGGAGAGGAGGGAGGTGGAGAGAGTGACATTCACTTGAAAATTTGATGAATAGTTGAGGGTAATTTCGTCTTTTAACACAATTGAAATTGGACCAGATTAGACTAGATTTAATTTTGGATTTCAGGAGTATTTTAGATACTTTTTATTAATTTAGGGGTAAGTTGTCCCAAAATGAAATTCAGGGTACTGAAAACTGAAAAAAAAAGTGG
This sequence comes from Geranium rotundifolium, assembly GCA_963920655.1. Classification (NCBI taxonomy): domain Eukaryota; kingdom Viridiplantae; phylum Streptophyta; class Magnoliopsida; order Geraniales; family Geraniaceae; genus Geranium; species Geranium rotundifolium. The sequence continues at coordinate 9,041,414 of OY987315.1, read as the reverse complement.
GGTATGAAAGTGAGAAAAGTTTATATTCAGGTGCACAAAAGTGTCATTTTCCCTTGTTAATTTAATATTTTTCCTGAAATTATAATTTAAAGTTCATTGTCTTAACTCGTGTCCTTTTATTTTACTAAATTATCCTCCACACTTTTCAACTTACTAAGATTAATATTAAAATTAAATTTGAGTGATTAATATCGATAATTGTTGTCCTTTGAGTTTGATATTTGGGGTCGTAATCTTACTTTCATATATTACTTGTGATCGGTACACTACCTAGAGTCCAAGATTCGACCAGCGTCATTTTTACATGTTGAGTTTTGGGCGCATCACTTAGCCATAAAGGCTTTCCTTCTCAAACACCGATGCACCCGGACAAGATGAATGCATGATACGCCCGACTTGCTCACGATGAAAGCTCCCTCAAATCTAGGAGATCTTCCTCATCAATATAGAGATATTTTCTATTTAGAATACCAGTACATGATCTATAAATAGGCTAGATCTATCTCATTTGTAACTATCGAATCTCAAGTCAAGCACTGTTCGATCACCATATTAATAGAATTAAGGCTTGCGACTTCCGAGCTTCTTTAACTCGTTTTCCCTTTTAATTTCGTTACTCCCTTCTCTCGGTTCTCTTGGGCTCGGTCATTGCTCGCTGAACTTATTCGAACCTCTTATCCTCCTAAGTGTTCGCAAGTTATAAAGCTAGAGACATTGAATTGAAACTAACCGAATCTCAAACTCTCGACAACCCTTATTTCACTATGGAAAAACTTGCTAGTACGTCATGCTAGCGCCGCACGGCCTGGTCTTAGTAGCTGAGTCTTCCAAGCGTGACACTTGTTCTTGTAAAATTACTATTTAACATGCTTTAGGGTTATAATGATAGTTAACAAAAGCTAAAGATTATTTTATCATTAATTAAAGCGTGCTTATGAAACTCGGGCATCCATCCCTTACTCAAAAAGAAAAAAATACTTCACATCTAAGTTGTAAATACTTTAGGCCATTTTTTGCCAATCGAAAATTAACTTTATCGGGTTTTATTTAGATATGATGTTGTTCAAATCAAAATTAAATTCGTTATGTTCAAATTAAAATTAGATGTTGGAATATAACTTTTTTTGAACCAAAAATATCATTAATAATACTCAGTTATATTATGTTAATATTATTGATCAAATACCAAATGCCTGTAATACTCTTGGTAGATCATGAAAAGTCAAGGATATAATTGTAATTTTATAAACTAATATTTATTATTTTAGATAATTTAATCAATCCTATTCTTTCATCCTTTGCCTTGACTTCTTCTCCTCTGCCCATTTTTCTCGTTCTCTCCACCCAACAGACACCTCTCAGCGCCTCCAACGTCGATTTGAAGCCAACAACCCCTCGCCTCTCTCGTCAACTTGTTCCCCGGAAGCCAGAGTTGGGCTCTTCATCCACGGCCCGCGCCTTCGTCTCCACGTCCCAGTCTATGCTTCCTTTCCGGAGACGGAGGTCTCGCCTCCAATTGACTCCGGCAAGCTGCTCCCGTGAGTTCTCCAGTTAGTTCTTCACCGCTCTATGCCTCCTCCTCCTCCGGAGAAGCCAGATCTGGCACCAAAAAATCTAGATCTGACACCAAAAAAAGACTTGTAATTTTTTAGTATGCAATTTTTCGAATATGTAATTTTTGTGTTCTAATTTTTGAATTGTTTAGTTTTCACTACTTCCACAACTGTCATATTTTGCATATATTTAGGAGCAAAATAATTGAGATTTGGGAGGAGACAAATAACATTACTTCCACAACTGTTGACTTTCTTTTCTTCGTCCTAATTGTTTTCACTTTCATCATAGGGATGCACTCCTTGACAAATGGTCTCTTAAATACAAATCTAAAAATATATATCATTCATAAAATGGTTTTAAATCAATGGTCTATAATAATTAGTGAATATATTAGTAAAATAAATGAAAAAATACCATAAGGGCAAATATGTAAACATGAAACCTATGTTTCATTTACATTCACGATTCATGAATCTCAAACCTAATTCTAGACTCGCATCTTCACCGCACTTCAAGCTCCCATCCGCCATAACCAATCATATAGATCAAAGTTTTGTCGCGCCACCGTCTTCCGGATCGAAGCCCTTGCGCCGCCGTCCTCTGTATTGAAGTCGTCGCGCCTCCAGATCGAAGCCCTTACAGTCCAAATCGAAGTTTTGTTGCGCCGCCGTCCACGGATTGAATATCTATCGCACCACCGCCTCCCTCCGCGCTTCCCCTCATGGCCTCCGCGATTCCTCCCTCCTCCCTTCGCGTCTTCGCTCGTGGCCTCCGCGGTTCCTCCCTTCGCGCCTTCGTTTATGACTCTCGAAACTGCATAAAGGTAAAAATCACATTCTTTTTCGATCTCTATTTTCTTTTCTTAGATCTATGTCATTGCTGCAAGATGTGATATTGGTTCCATGATTCCACCAGATGATATTTGTTTCATGGTTCCATCAGATGATATTGGTTCCATGGTTATATCGGATGAGATTTGCTCCATGGTTCCATCAGATGATATTGGGTCTATGGTTCTGTCAAATGATATGTATTCCCTGGTTCCATCAATTGGTGGATGGGAATGAGATGAATACGGTGGTTATATGCCCTGTTGTCCGGATGATTTTAATTCATGTGTTGAATGCGATTCGAGACACTGGAAGCAAGAATTTAGCACTATATGACATAAAACATGACGTGTGGATTTGTGGCCAGTCTATAGGGACGGAAAAAAATAACCGTACGGGTATTTTTATGGGACATGAAAAGTTGTAAAAATGAATAATAATTTGCGTACATGCACCATTAAATTCACATATACTAATGTAATTGTTGTTGTAATTTGTTTGAGTTTTGTTAATATGGTTGGGAAAATGACTATAGAGTGTGTTGAGTTGTGCTTATATCTTAAGCCTTATGAATTAGGCTGGGAATATTGGAACAATGTAAATAATAAGCATGTGTATGTAACAATGCAAGAAGATGACACTGCCCGTGAATAAATGAGAATACAAATAACTTATATAGAATAATGAAAAAAAATATATTGTTCATGAAACAATAGAAACATATGACAGTGCAATGACATAATGAAAGCATAAAACATTAGCAATAGAACAATGGAAATAAATATATGGTTCATAGAACAATGAAATCATACGACACTACAATAAAACAATTGAAACATACAACACTAATATTTAAAACAAGAAAATTTATCAGTCAACAACCAAAAATATTTCTTAATCGCAAATGGAAAGATTTCATAATTGTGGAAGTAATTATTGGTGTTAAATACGAATTAAATGGGATAATTAAAATGAAATCGTATGAAAATACTAATTTACCCTTAACATTAGCATTAGTGTTAAATGACAAAAATAAAATGTAAGTTATTAATAATTACAACTAATGCCATTAGATGAGTCATCACATATCTATATCATTTATCTTTTCATCTAGTGACTAAAAATTATTCCTATATTTATACACGAATATAGCATTTGTACTCGATTAAGCTCCTTTATCATATCTAGGTTTATTTATTTCATCGAAATCAGGTAGGCCCTAACTTGAAGCACTTGGTTAATAGAAAAGGCCCATTACTAATATTGGACCCTTAAGCAAATATTTGCATGGGCTCCATGTCTTCGGATACGTACATGCATAGAATTGGAAGAACATAATAATGTGATTATGTGAGCGTACTTGGTTTCAGTATAGGAACTTGAAGCTGCGTTCATTAAGAAGTCAACCATGACCAGAGTGATAAAATTAAGGTTTCAATTTCATTTGTCTATTAATTCACGGACTAATAAGTATGTGCTCAGTTTTCTTTATTCACACTCCTATGAAAATTCTGGATTCCAGAGAAATGGTTTCCCATTATGAACCAATCACACTCATCTTTCTTTTTTTCTTACTCTAAATCACCATTTTTTTTTAGAATTTTTTTTCATATTTCATTGATTTTCTATTTACAAAAGTAATAATTTGAACCCAAGAATTTTCTTACACTTTAACTAATCAAGTATTTGCAATGCTAATTATTTTAGACGTAAAAAATATGTGAATTTATTCATCAGCTTATATAACAATTCGGGTTTCCACCTACCAGCTTGAGCTTTTAGGTGGGTTGAGCTTCTGATATAATATCAGAGCTTGACTCTATCTTGGACGTGCTCTCCATATGTCATCGGGCCTAAAAAGCCCATGGATCATGTGCCCGCTCGTCTATTTCCACATGCACATTTCGAATCGTCTTGTACATGAGTGGGGGTGTTAGAGTCTCACATCTAAAATATATGAATCTATTCACCAGTTTATATAACAATCTAGATATTCACCTATCAGCTTGAGCTTTTAAATGAGTTGTGCTTGTGATGATTTTGCTTCCTCCAAACAAAGTTATTTTTATAATCGTAATATCAATCCATTTTATTTTATATCTCTTGATAACCCATGGTACAATATTGGGAAATGACATAGAGGTACTTTATAGAATGCCAAATTAGTAAGAGGGTCTTAAGTATTTTATTTTTTTCATACAAAATGCATGTATTCTTACAAAAATGAAAGTTTACCTGAAATTAAACTTTGGTTTTTATAAATAAAAAATTAACTTCAAAATTAACTTCAAAATTAAATTAAAAAACTTGATTATACAAACTTTGATTAGAAGATAAAAATATAAAATTTATATTAAAAAATTAATTTCAGGATAATTTCGTTAGTTTTGTAAAAGTACGTACATTTTGCACGAAAAATAAAAAAATCACAGCACATTAGATTTATTAATAAAGTACATAACATAATTTTGCAAGAGTGTCATAGTATATATCATATTTACATCATCTTTCTTATAATTATTGACGCTATAATGACTAACATGATTATTATACCCAAGGAAAAACAATGACTATGGTTATTCAAGTTTAGTTCTTGTGATTAATTTCAACAAATAAATTTGGAGACTAATAGTATGATAAAATTAGTAGAATAATAAATAAGACGGAAGATATGATAAGAGTGAGGCGATTCAGGGCAATGAAATAATACGATAGTTTTGAGGTAAAATGATTGACGAATCATGCATAGAGGTGTAGTTCTAAAACTTAGGGCGACAACGAGAATTTCTATAACACCTAAAACTCCCTCCGGGTAATAAAAGTTCTTAAATCAAATTAACCAACCAAGCTTTCTCTAGTTATGATTTAACCAATTGAAAAACATTAAGTTCTATGATTTTTTTCTAACATTCAGTTTGTATAATCTATAGATTTTGTTCTTGTATTAACTTTACTATCTCTGGATAGAATTTAAACTCAAGCTTTAATCATTTCAATTCTATTCACAAGTTCTGTTTCATAACTAAAACCTATGAACTATATCTACATCAATAAATTAAAAAGATGGATTACTAATCACGAAAAATTAAAGATGCCCTACTCGATGCTATATGTATAATTGTCAATCGCGGAATCTTATAGAGTGGACGAATGATAATATTGAAATGTGGTAATTATTGATATTTACATTTAAGTTTAACAATTTGAGTTAAAGTTGAATGACAATGTTTCAACTATAATTGATTAATAATATTTTATTTTAGCAACTTGGGTTGGAGTTGGTCATAAGCATTTATTTAAATTTATAGAGTTACTTTTAATCATTTGATAATTATACTCCTCGGCCGAATAATACACAAATATTTCCAATTGGTGAATATTATGTTGAAATAAAATGCTAGAATTCATTATATTATCTATATATAGTAAAGAAAAGACTCTGTTTGTTTATGATAATGGAAGGTCAGTCTGTACTCATAAATATAGTATCCAATTTCTTGGAAATGTTGAAAAAGTTGTTTAAATTACGAAGAAAGATGGAGGATTTGCACTGCTCCGAGCCTTGTTCTCCACGTTGCCTTCAACTTGACATTGACTTATATGCATATGGTCTTATTCTTTAGAAATAAGCTCAATGTCGTCAATGCTTTTTGTACAATGCATGTCTCACGTAGAGAGCTAATTTCTTCACTTTTTTGTGCTTACAATTTCCTGTGAGAAATGTGGGTGACTTGTGTATGAATTAAATGGTTTCTTTTTATAAGAAATTAAATGGAAGTTGCCTCTATTCTTTTGAGTTATGTGGAAGTCGGGTTTGCCTCTATTTTCAGTGGTGGTGTATCAACTACTCTACCGTTGAGTCAAAAATGCATCACCGTTATTAATTATGGTATATAGTACTTGACGCCAATGTTACCAATGACGACACTCTCAACTCCATCGTTACAACATCACCAATAATATATAAAAGGTCGTTTACCTTATTAACAACGCCGTCCTTGGTGAAGTCAATTGTTATTATGGTGACACCTCTCTAGTACGCCGACATAATAATAGCCGCACACCTCTGGGTAACCAAGAAAAACGATTCATCAAAAGAACAATTTAAGATCTAGTGAAATATCACAAATATGTGTTGCCTATTAGATTTACCAATAAGTGTTGTATCTGTGCACTAAAATGACATTTTAGTTTTGCCAAGAATGCGACACAATTAAATTATATATCGTTTGATTGTATATGCTACATTAAAATTTCTTAAGTAGACTATATTTTAAATGATATAATTGTCAAAAATATTTCGTATACACTTGGTGGTGCAATATAAATTATTGTCACCTATAATATTATAAATGACATAAGGACAGTACGTGACGTGTAAGACACTTATTTCGTTTATTGTGAAAGTACACTATCACCACTTAAGTAGGCTATATGACATGATTGTCGAATGTGTTACGTAAACTATGGGTGACGCAATATAATTCATATCGCCTACAACATTATAGTTGATATAACAACAATTACATGTCACTTCTATGAATAAGCCACAAGGCTGAAGAAACATTTTATAGGTGACAAATGATTTGTGGCATAAAGCCTTAGGTGACATAAATTGAGATTCAAGTGATATTCATGTTGAGTCACCAATAATGATTTTGTTAAACAACGTTGTGAATCTATTTACGACTAGCAAACTTACACAAAATTGAGTATATTAAAATGAAGATATTGGAAAAAAAATAAAAATTAAATTGAAGAAATTAGGCAAAAATGACATTAATTTGGAAATTTGATAAATAGTTAAGAGTATTTTAGACATTTCACACTTTAATATAAATTTATTTATTAAATAAAAGGGTAATTTTATAATTAATTTGAACCGGTAAAATCAGTTCTGAACCGGTCAGACCAATTTGATTTCATACAAGAATTATTGAGGGTATTTTAGACTTTTCAACATACCAAATCAGTTAAATTTAATAGAGTTTGGGCTAAGTGTCGTTTATTTAATCTTTGGATATTCCAAATGAAAATTTTGAAGTTGGGGTATTCATTTTGAAACGTGACATAGTTAGATGTAGCCAACTGTCATTACCCTTAGATTTTATTTGTAATGGTGCACATAGAAGAGTGCGTCGTTACAAAATTCCTTTATAACAGTGCACAGACTCATGTGCGTCGTTACAAACTAACGGTCACACCAACGACTTGATTTCTGATCGTTAACGCCAAACAGTAAAGTTTTGGTCAACGGTCAATATTTTTGTAATGGCGCACAATAGAATGTGCGCCGTTACAAAGTGAAATTATTAGCGGCGTACAATTTTTTGTACGCCGTTACTGGTTCTTTGACGACGCACGATTATTGTGCACGGTTACTTTTTTGTGACGGCGCATTCTTCAGACGAGCACCGTCACTAATGCAAAATCTGAGAGTGTTTATGTGTCAAATGGTATATGATTAATATTAAGAAAATTATTTTATTGACAATTACCTGTAAAACAAGTTTTAAAAAAAAACCTGCAAAACAAAATTGGCGTATGTATTCAATGTCGTATAGTATGCATTGCATGTGGTAGTGACTTTATGATGAGTATTGAGTACCTCCAAAAAACCATTCAATAGGTTATCCACGTCTTGTTCTGGGTTTAGCTTGGCATTGCATATAATAGAAAAGAATATTAAAACATGGACTGTTGAATACTATACTTTAGACTATTAAAACAATAGTATTTTTGTTGCGTTCTCATGGACCCACAGAGCACCGAGGAAGAGAAGAGACGTTGGTTGGTTCTATCATGTTTCTCGTCCTTGTGTCTTGAAACAGTCCCTTCATTGACTTCCACTCCTCGTGGTTTCACAATTAACAAGTCCACGTTCACACGTGCACTCCCCTTCTACTTAGCTTCCACCAATTATAATTATCATTTTTATTCCTAAACAAAATAGTCACATCATAAGTGGGACATTGTTATAATACGAATTTTATAACAAAGTCATATGGAGTTTATTTTCCAAGTCAAGACCATGTGTCCTCTCAACAAAACAAAAACACAATTATCTTAACAGTTTCCTAATTGTTTAATTAACGCAACTAACATGACCGCGTATTTGGGATTATATAATAATCAGGGAGAATTTCCGTGAAATTATAACCGAGATTCCTTGTAAAATTTGAGCTTCATGGTCCGTACGCATATGAACGAGTATGATGCTTTGGTTTGAAAATTGAGCATGAGTGAGCATGTTTTGTCATAGACCATTCAATGGTGACCAGCATGCCTTGTTTCCATTTACATGTGAATGAAGATGACAAGACGAATAATTGAACAATGGGTCACTAGACTTTGGACCCCCCTTTTACCAAAGGAAAACTTTAGACCCTCTCTTCTTATCAATTTTTATAACGTTTCAAAATATGTTTTATAATTGCAGAAAGTAAAAATGATATTGAAAGTGTTAAATTATATTTATATTAGGGTTAAGACCCAATAGAATTAGCTCATTTATATTATGTTTTCTTTTTTTTCTTAGAGTTTTCTATTATATTCATATTACCTCTATAAATAGGAATATAATAGGATTACGTGATCCCGTATTCCGGACATCCCGTAAGGCGGAATCCCATAATCTAGAAACCCGTAACCGGACATCTCGTAATTCAAAAACTCGTAAACCAGACACCGCACATGCGAGGAGTGTAGAGCATCATCAATCAACCATTGTGCAGCATTAGGCATCATAAGGGATCATGCATCAAGCATCATTTGGGCATCAGACATCAGGCATCGGCATCTGCGCATCCTCCATCCTCTCAATATTGTCTAGCTTCAACTCAATTCTTGTTTTAACGCATTGAGTTTGAAGGGGATGTTAAATCATATTCACATTATAGTTAAGGTCCATTAGGGTTAGCCCTTCTATATTATGTTTTTTTTCTCTTATATTAGAGTTTCCTATTTTATTTCTATTACTTCTATAAATAGAGGTCTTTTGTAATTCTTAGTTCACATCAATAATATTTTTCATTATATTTATCAGAAGTCCTTATTTCCACATATGTTTTTGTGGATTTAATGTGTTGTATCACCAACTTTGATAATTCTGTACATAACTTCTTAAGTAAAGATAATCTCATTTTGGAACACCTCATTAACAATAAGGTCAGGATCGAACAAACAATTACATGAAAAAGCACACCATTTCTAATTAATTTTCTTTTCATAATTAGAGTTTAGAAGGTTTAAATCTGTGTAGTATATCAATATATAAATCGTTATGGCTAAAAGTATAAGAAATGAATGAATTGGGTAGGAATGCCTCAATAATTGAAGGGCAAAAGGAACCCGTGTGGAAACTATTGGTGGACTATCTTGACGACCTTTGATAAATGATCCTATTTTTTAAGTTTAATTTTTCAAATTTGGTTTTGTAATAATGCTAACATTTAAATTGCATCATATAAGTCTATATATGAATATGGCAATACTCTGGAAGAAACAGATGAACTACAACTCCGCATGTAAGTGAAGGCTTGGGAGGAGGTGTGATTGAAGTCCGATGACTCAAATGTAGCTTAATGCCCCGAATCAAACTATATGTAGATCATCAAAAAGTGTTATGTTTGTAATATGTATTTTTTTAATAATAATTATCCTGTTCTAATCATTTTCCTCAATTATTTTTGTAGTTAGCAATGAAAGAACAACTAAAGAAGTGCTTACCCAAGTAAAAAAAAGTGTGATCCGAACACTCCGGTCATTGAATTGTGAGGACGAGGATGTTAAAATTTTTAAGGCTGTCCACGGAATATATCAAACGACCAATATGAAGGGCCGTCTGTAGGAAATCGAGGGCTAATGCAAGAATTTGAAACGAGGCCTTTATTCAAAAAATGATAATATGGTTATAATTTTATCACTTAAAAAAACTAACAGAGTGGGCATAATATCGTACTCCATGTTGAGTCAACATTACACGTAAATAAAAAACTTGGGCCTCTTTTGATATTGGGGTGGCTGAAGATTATTTTGGGGTCTCTCTAAAGTCAGAGACTAAGGCAAAAGTCTCTCTGTTCTTATGGACGGGCCGACGCTGATGAAAGGTACTATTGCTTCAATCCAAATTGTTAGAATACGCCCATAGATAAGTCATGTGTTTATGGCATGTTTAGTAAAATATGACGGCTAGCGTTTCGTATGTATTCGCCTAAGGTTTTCTTATGTGAGAATTTTCTCTCTATAAATAGAGAGGTATGCTATATATGTATTTTCAGATATAAGAAAACCCTAAACTAACACGTACGAAACGCTAGCCATCATATTTTATTAAACATGCCATAAACACATGTACTGAATCATGAGCCTATTCTAACACAAAATTTTGAATAATAAACAGAAGAAGTGCAATGTTAATGACCCACCATAAGAGGATTTTCATATTGTTAATTACAATAAAAGGTGCAACAATTCAAATAATATCTCAAAATCGATCATTTGATATAGATGTATTACATAAAGGCGAGCTTCAAAATCAGACTGAACTCTTGAATTCATTGTTTTGATAACATAACAATTTTTTGTTGTTGCTTACTTCCTGATTTTTCTATTTTTTACTGCCTTGTGTGTACAACTATTACATTACTGAATAAAATCATCAAAAAAAGTTGTTTTGCTTTTATTCATTTGCCAGGCGTATTAGAAACTCTCTAGTGCTATTTGGTGGGATTGACTTAATTATATGCAAAACCATATTGATTAACAACATCGTTTCGTTCTTCTCTTCTTGATGAACATACGTAATCGTTTATATTTTTCATATCAATATATAAGAAATAAAATCAACGTATTGGGATATTTTAGATGGTCACACCGTTACCACTACATAGTGTGTGTGTAACACATGTGATCTGATGCATTGTCAGTTGTGCGACAAAATTGCAGTCATGTACAGAAAAAAAAAAGTAAAAACATGAAGCAGCTAATTAAAGCACCTGAAATTAATTTAGAGAGAACTGAAATGATTGAAGGAAGATATATAGTGAAGATGCCAAGAAATGAGGTTGCATGAAGTTACATATACAGTAAGTGATTGTGCCTTAATTAAAGTCTAAAAAAGTTGCTCTCATGCTACTCCAAACATACAAAAGACCGAGTCACTAAAGCTGATAGTGACTTCCACATACATGAATCTTCTTGGATGGACTCTATTCTTCTCCTTCTTTTTCTAACCCAATTTGCTCTCTGATATAAGAACCTGAAAAGATAAAAAAACTATAATTGGAAAATCCAAAAAGCTGTGTGAAACACGTTTTGGCACTGTGCAATCATATGCATATATAAATAAGTGACATTTTCAAAGTCATATGAGCTATATATGCCATATCCAATTCCAAGAACACCAAGAGACCAAGAAAATTAAGCAAAAGAAAGGAGAAACCATGGTTAGGACTCCGAGCTATGACAAATCTGGACTCAAGAAGGGGACATGGACTCCCGAAGAAGACAAGAAGCTAAGCGAGTATGTCACTAGGTACGGCTGCTGGAATTGGCGCCAACTTCCCAAGTATGCAGGTAATAAGCATACCCAGAAACGGGTTTTTTTTAGAACCAGCGACCTCACACTCCCTTGGTTTTGAATTCAAAATCTTTAGTTTACTCACAGTGCCTTTGTGATTGGTGTCCTCAGGCTTGGCGAGGTGCGGGAAGAGCTGCAGGCTGAGATGGATGAATTATCTGAGGCCGAACATCAAAAGAGGGAACTACAGCAGAGAAGAAGAGGACATAATTGTTAGATTACATAACAAGTTGGGAAATAGGTACTATTGCTGTAACATTAATTTAGATTCTACTTCAAACATATGCAATATGGTTCGGTCTAATTTTTGGGATGCGTAAACAGATGGTCTGCCATAGCTGCCCAGTTACCGGGAAGAACAGACAATGAGATAAAGAATCATTGGCACACCTACCTCAAGAAGCAAGTGGCTCAAACAACTACAAGCACAAGCATCCCGAATGATGATTTTTCGCAATGTACTGCATCGGGGAGCAGTCAAGAGAGCGAAGTAGAAGGGGAGGAAGTAATTGAAGCAAACAACATGGAAACACAAAACCCGATAACACATAAAATCAATGAAACAAGCTATGCTACTGAAATGGAGTTTTCCTCCATTGCTACAGATTACACACTAATGGTTGAAGACTTCTCAGAGACATTGGATAGTTTCTGGTCAGAGCCGTTCTTGCCAGAGAGCTCATTGATGCTAAATAATGATTTTTCAGCAGCAGTGGGTGAAGGAGTGATGTACCCATCTGGGCTATTTTCTCCCCCTCATTCTACTGGTTTTTTTGATGAAGAACAATTCGGTCAGTATGATAATTTGTTCAGTAGTTTCTGAAACTACATGTGAATGATGTTTAATTAGGCATTACCCACATTCCCTATATGCCATAGCCGTCATTTTATGTAAACATATTACCATATGAATTTGAGTTGTACGTGGCTTTTTCCTAGTATCGAGCTTATAGGTTTCGGGTATGAAGCAAGTATACACATGATGGCTCTTTGTACTGTAAGCACTTAATTTTTTATGAGAACTGAAACCAACGACCTCATATTTATTCTATGAAGTTTAATTCTGTCATGTTATCGAAGACATGACTCGTTTATAACATGAAATTATGAGTGTTGGATGATCTACATCTCCTATGCACCATACATATCCCAAAAGATAAAAAAAAACATACAATCCCAATTCCCAACTTAAACTTAAGCACTGATAGTCTGATACAGATGCTGTAATATAACAAGTTTATTTCAGTTGGTGTTATAGGCACTCTTCGATTCAATTAGTTTGAAACGAGCCATACATACACCAGCTGAGGATCAAATGTTGCTTTGTCATGACGTGTAAAACCATACATATATGATAAACACACTGAAGGCTCATAATTATAATAAGTTAAAAGTTACAAGTAAAAGATATGGATAATCTAATACATAATATATATAGCTCCCTTCATATGTACCATCCTAGGTACATACATTTGACTGAAAGCATATTACTATAGATGTTAAGTTCGAAACTATGACATTTCAAGCTAATTAGTCAATTCAATGTGGAAAACAACGGGAAGGAAAAAAATCATCAACACAAAACTCATCAAAACAATATTTCTCTGGTTAGTTAGATATTCTGTTTTATTATTATATCCCGTCCCTTTGAAAATTTGAGAAGACAATTTCTCTACCTTTCATTGTCTGTCTGCATATTATATAAATGCTCATTCTATTTTATTAGAAATTTCTAATACAATTCAACCAATAACCATTCTGTGTTTGGATTCAATTAACAACTACCAACTACAATAATGACAACATTAACAATTGCATAATAATATATTGTTGTTGGGTAGAGATCAAGCTCTAACCTCAGCCTAATAGAATCTTTGATTACTGGGAACGTGTTGACGTCCTTTGAGCCGGGACTGCAACTGCATGAATCAATCATCATCAGTAATAAAAGAACATATATAGAGACTCTGATTTTATACAATTTCCTAATGAAAAATATGTAATATCCATTAATTTAAGGAAAATATAAGCAACTTCGTTAGACTACAAACCCTGAGAAATTTGATGCACATTTGGGTGTCAGCATATATAAGGTGCATGCATGCAAGTGCTTCTGGTTTGGAGTGGGCTTGTCTTCTCATAAGGCCCATACATATACCTACTCATCTGAATTTGAAATGAGCCTACCAGCTTTATCATAATGATGGTGGCCAAGCCCATTTCATTTACCAAGGTCAAAGATGAAAATACACTTGTATCATTTCCATAGACAAGGACAAGGACTTGCGGAAGTTCGGGTCTTCTATGCAGTGTGCAGCAAAAGTTATTATTGACCCCACTTGTTGGACACCCACACCCACAGTACAAGTATACAGAACATTACTTCTTTGTATCAATAAAATATAATTATATTAAAAATTGAATATACGGATAGAAGTAAAGGTTAAAAGCAATACAATGATAGATGAGAAGAAAGAAATTGGAATAATCACTACACCAGTTTGGCACAATGGAGTGTACAAAAAATTGGTTCGCTGCCATAAGGAGGTCTCCTTATGGCAGCATGCCATGCATGTACACTGTCATAAGGCCTCCTTATGGCAGCGTACTGTCACGGACCGAGAGAGTTGACTTGGATTTGTGGACGTTTTCGTCCAAGTATGGGTTCTACAAGTGCCATTTGGACGGATTTGTTTGTATTTGGTCTCATCCGTGGGTTTTTGGACTTGCGGCCCAAATGACACTCGAGGCCCAAATTGATGGGTTTGGGTGAAATTCTCTAGAATCTTGGAGAATTACCCAAAATTGGAGAGTTTTGTGGAACTCTCTAGAATAGTCGAGATATTTAAAATTCTAGAAGGTTCCATAGAAAAATCCTAGATATTTAGATGGAACCCTCTAGAAGGCCAATTTTGGCCGTCTATTTGGTTGAATCCTAACCGTCCAATATGTCATGTTTTAGGTATAAATAGAGGTGTAGGAACTCATTTGGGGCATGAACAAAAGCTCCACATTCTTGTACTCCAACTTGTATAGTTCTCCCATTAGCTTAATAAAAACATAAATCGGGAAACTTTTCCCACACTTCCATCTTGCCTCATATCGAATACGATTCGAGTAACGCTTCCGCACTACTTGCAAATACTTTACAAGCGTAAAGGCTGACTTAGCACAAGCATACGAGTTGCACACGTGACTAAGTGCCGCACGTACCGCGAATATTTGGAATAAATTATTCGGGGCGTGACAGTACACTCACATATGCGATGCCATAAACATGACTGTTGTCCGAAAAATCTTCTGCTGGCCCAAACTCCAACACAACATGGAATGATATGAGAAACATGCTCCGAACAATCCCAAACCGATAATATGTTTGATTTGGATTTTTTTCAAAATTATTTTTAACCCTGTATATATTAATGTTAATGTATGTGTTTTGTGCAGGTAATTGTGTGGAGGATGTACCAAGAGTATGTTGCTGACCAAACTAGAGATTCGTCCCGTAGACCTATTCCAATGTTCAACCAAGAATAGTGTGATCTAATGGATGCTGCGCATTATGAAAATTAAGGTCGTGACGTGCAGCGTTGGGACTCTGAGCATCAGGACGCACGATTGGAGGCCCATAAAGGTCCACCTACCTTGTCAGAGCTCGCAGAGATAACTTTTGGAGTTGCACTACATTGCTGAAATAGTTGATATGAAGGCAGAAAGGAACATGACGAAGTTCGAGAAGCTCGACTTCTTATCACCGCCCTCCTCCTCCGATGACGTTGAGGCCGAGAACTCAAATTTCGAGACTCGAATTCATAGTTTATTTGCATTTCATAATGAATTTCTGAACTTACATTATTTTGATACTTTCGTGTTTTGATAGTTTGGCTTGATTTTGAACGTAATTTATATTTTGTATTTACGTTATTTGGATTTTCATGATTTAACAAATAACGGCTTTTGATTATATATATATAGTTTGATTTATGTAAAGGAAAAACTCTACATACCTCCCCTGTAGCTTGATATTTTCACTGAACTCCCCGAAAAAAAGTTTTCTGATGATGAGACATTTGCGGAAACCGAAGTCTTTTACTGTTGCGCCAAACTTGGCGATTGGGGATGCTTAACCAGGCCCAACCGCAAGGTCCATTCTAGAAGAGGAGATAGGACGTCTGTCGTGTTGGGTTTCGCAGGAACTCAAGTATAGCTGAATATCAAAAATATATATTAACAACAATATCTTATGTCGGATTCAAGTACTTCGATCAATTGATACAAAATATGTTAGATTCATTATCTCTTGTAGACATCTTCAAATTCTTTGTGGTCATTGCGGATATGAGACATCTCCAACATGATTCGTCCTCTACCCATATTCACACGAACAAGTAGAAATAAAAGCGAGAAAAACGATGCATGGTAGCACATTCATTTTTCTCACATGCCCAAAACCTTTTAGAACAAATATTATATGAATCAATACGAAGAACAATTTTCTAGTAAAAATTAGGTTTTTTATCAGCAATAAAACGATTATATTAAGATAGGTAAAGCCAATTCCCAAATGAAAAAAAAAACTCTAGGAACAATCCAATGGAAATGATGTATAAAGTTGAAGAGAAACAAATAGCCTAAGGAATGGTTTAGAGATATGATGCTTTATTCTCCATCTAGACATGTTGAAATGTTTGAATCATGTCATCGTCGTTAGTCTTATAAGTGAAACCCATGAACTTAGAAAGTTACCAAGGTTTCTTGGCACATACAACATGATCTGATTGAATTTGATTGCTTGAACTGTCTTTGGAAGAAGAAAAGTCTGGGGCCGGGGGCATGGGAGGAGAGAGTTTAGCGTGCTTGTTCCGATGTGAAGGACGGGAAGAATGATGATGATAAACTGAGAGAGCTGAAGGAGACGCTCTCTATCGCTTCCGCCTAGGAGATTTATTCTTGAACCTTGCAAATAATCTCCCAAATGGAATGTCTAAATTAGGGATGTCCATTTTTACCCAGGACCTAATTCACTCGACGACCCAACCTGACCCAAACCCGATTGAACTGAGACCCAACAAAATCGAGTGAAAATCAGATTGGATCGACCCAACCCGACTGAAAGGTGAGTCGGGTCTCGGGTGTGATTTACAAAACCACCGAGTAACCCGGCTCACCCGACTCCACTTCACACAAAGGGACCAGCCCAGCAGGATTAATGAGCACACAGCCCAGCCCAACTCATTGTTTTGCAAATCAAACCAACACGGAAGTTTATAAATGTTTTAAGACGTTTATACACTTTCGATGTGAGATGCATAAGAGAGAAAGAGAGCTCTCTGCTCTCATGTAGACGTGGTGCCTCCTGCACCGTCTATCGCAAAGTCTTCTCTAATCTCAACCGTCAGTTTAAAACAAAATACCTTTCCTCTCGCATTAATCCCTCACAAGTCATACACAAGCACCTCGTTCTCCCTCTTTATGTCTCAGTCTGAAACCCCAGGTCGCAGAGCTCAACCTCTCCATCATCGCTTCCTTTCTCGGCTCTGTCGCAATTTGCAAGACTCAATCACCTCAAACCCTATCTCCATCTACTTACCGGCGCGAATCAATCAGTTGGAGAGCCTTCATCTCCATCCCTATAAATCAAGCGATAGCAGAGAGAAGACTCACCAACGGCTCGATTCTCCAACGGAGTTTCAAGCTTCACTGTTCACACACAACGCCAACGACATGCAACACTGGTTAGGGTTAGTTTTCTTCTTCTCCCTATTTCATTTTTGGGTTGTTTGAGTTTCAATTTGGGGATTTAAGGATCAATCCAAATTTCAATTTTATTTAATTGCAAGTTATGAATAGTGAGTTTTCTATTATGAATTGGGGAATTAGGGTTTCAAATTGGGGGAAATTGAGGGTTTTCTGTTATGAATTGGGGAAACCCTAATTGATTTGGGGATTAGGGTTTCGAATTGGAGATTCGGGGATTATAAGGGTTTTCTGTTCAATTTCGATTTTTATTTCATTGTAAGTTCTGAATTTGGAGTTTTCTGTTCTCAATTAGGAAAATCTTAATCAATTTGTGGTTAGTGTTTCGAATTAGGGATTTGGGTTTCGATTGAGTCCCCGATTTCAATTTCAATTCAATTTTCTGTTTTAATTTTGGGTTAGGATTGAATTTGAATTTAGGATTAAAAATTGGGGGTTAGGGTTAGGAATCGGGTCTGTTGGGTTCTACCCGACTCAACCCAACACCCGATCGAGTCAAACTCGACTACCCAACCATGAAGTCGACTCGAGTCTCGAGTACAACCAACTGGACCCGACAGACACTGAGTCGGGTCCAAAACTAGTCAGGTCTATACGACCCGACCCGACCCGAAGAACAACCTAGTCCAAATCATTAAGAGTCGGGGAAAGAGGCCCAACTCTCAACAGCCCATTAATTGAACTATGGTTGACAATTGGCCTAACTCTAAACAGCCCATTGAAAATTACAAATATAAAATATTCTCTGGTGGCCTAAAGTATCAACTCCACATACACCTACTTTCTCCAATGGTTATTGTGAACTCATAACAGATTGAGATTGTTAGAGGATGAGAAACAAGATGAAACACACAAATTAATGTGATTCATAATCCCAAACCCTTAAACAAATGCTACCTCAATTTGGTGTGTAATTTTTTTCTCATTCTCATTGCCAAACAAACTCATACTGATGTATATGGAGTCCCATGCCTAGAATGAGAATTAAAATAACATGATACAGGGGAATGAGAATGAACATATATAGGGACCACAAAAAGTTTGAATCTCTACCCCTTTACACACAAAATGAAGTTAATTCTCATCCTCATTGTCACAAAAAATAATCCAAATATACATCCCATATAGTAATCAAAGATGATAAACACATCACAAACAAATAGAATGTACTCTGTTTAAAAGACTAAATATTTTTCAAACCATACCAAGATGAGAACACAAACAATGAGTTGATAACAGTTAGCTCAGACTAAGAAAAATCAGAGTGGGAACATGGCAAAGGAAGTTCCATGTACGATGTTTTTATAATTATCAGTTTAACACTTTCTTTACTGTATTTAACTAGTAAGTTATCAGTAAATCAAATCACGCCCATAATCATAGTTGCATGACTCTGGCTCAATATAGCACTTTGAAGTACTTCAAGTTGCTGAGAATCTCAATTATATCCGATTTCTTGGCAACAAGATGAGATGACCAACAATTATTTCATTTTCAAGCTGTAATGCAATTATATATATAGGGTCATGATCTCGTGCGAACCAGGAGGTCTTGTGCGAATCTTTGAGAACCGTGTTTCCATTATTATGTCATGTATTTCCATTATTGAATCATATGTTTCCATTATTATGTCATGAATTTCCATAACCGTATTTCCATTATTATGACGTGTATTTCGATAACATTATTATGGTAGACAAAAAAATAAATTTTTTTTTCTTTCAATCTTTCGTAACACCCCTCTCCTCGACGGGTAACACTTTCCCCTCTAGAGTATAAAAAAATACACGTCCCCCTCGTTATATTTAGGTGGTTCTCATGCAACTCTTGGTTCTCACTTGAATATGCCTCATATATACAAATATATTTCAAGCATTTGCTTTCAAAAATATTATGAATATGAAGTTTATTGTCTCCATTCTTGACCGGAAGTTGCAAGGAAACTATATTGTTGCACGCAACATACTATCAGATATCAATAAATAAATCCTACCATCGACATACAACAAACAAAAATAAACAAAAATCATATCATCAGCAATACCAACAAGATCAACATCTATATTATCTTGTATAAACAAATTATAATGCTTTCAGTTATGGTGAAGTGTCAAGGCTAAAATGACAGTGATTAGTGTGTGGCAATCCGGCCCGTAACACATGTCCAATTTCCTACGAGAGTAATTATTTTTCAGCAACGGGAAAAAACAAACACCATCTTATAGTTTTATGTAATTCAACAAGATTCATAAAGAAACTCATGTCATAAATGATACGGCACAGATACACTTAAAATTTCCATGTGAAAATATTTATCCCACAAAATCTCCTTTAATCAGAGGGACGAAACATCATAATTTCACAAGAGAACAGACCCCACATATTTAAGAACTTACGTACAAAAACAGGATTCACACTTTCACAAATATTTTGGTGCGATATATTTTATTCATACAAAAATGTCTGAGCAGTCTTCAGTAGACTGTACAACATAATCAAGAAAGTGATGATGTAGCAACAAACACCAACCTCTGATACTGACTCTACCCTAAAATAATTTATGTCAAACCGTGTTGAAGAAAAAAAATATTCATTCAATTCATATTGTAAATTGAAAATAGATGATTAGTCAACAAGCAAAGAGCAGTGACATAAAAGGAAAGGAAATTGAAAATCTATGATACAAAAATCTCATATTTTTCTGCTTAATTAAATATGTCAGAGAGTAGACTGACCTTTTATTTAGATTTATATATCTATACTAACAAAAAACTATTTGAACCTAAGTTTCTTTTTCCAAACAAACGCGGTTTCAATTAGAAATGATTTTGAGTAGTGAGACAATGACTGATAATTTGTCTAACTATATATGGTTGAGGTTTTTGACCACAAGAGTAACAATTGATTCTTTATCGAAATCTCGAGGAATGCTGACATACATAGATGCATTCAGTCGCACAGAAGCTCAACAAACTTAAGATTTTCTACATTGTAGTTCCAACTTTGCTCTTACGTGTATCAAATCATCTATATGATTTTAAGTTTCATTGACTCTACCAATAAGTAAACGCATGTAGTTCCAATTCTGGGCAGTAATTTATTTCTCATTTTCTATATTCACTCTATGTCTTTCACTAAAAGTCGTCTAATAGTTTTATTTCCCACTACACAATATTCATTTCTTTCTCTGCTAATTAATTAAAGACTTGACATTAAATTGCTACACCTAATACCCTGTTCTTAGTCCATCATTAAAGAAAGGTCCATTGACAGTCAACCACACGTATTATGTGTGAAACCTGATAAAATAAAGCTTTTTCCATCTAAATAATCTATGTTTCTTGTCTTGCAGTCCTCAAAAGTTTTCTATTAGATACCCCAAAGCTGTGGCACGTAATGCTTCCAAGTCTTTTTCAATTCCATTTCTTTAATGCAATAATTCAAGTTCTTGTCTAGTAAAACCCTTAAAATTTTCAACTACCTCCACAACAGCATCGTGTTTCTTTTATTATTCAAATATATCCATGGTTATATAATAGTTTTTCGTCTAATTTTTATTTCTAGTTGATCCGGTCGTGGGTGAGATCACTACATGGGACGTCACCATTCTGCATCATCCTATATCTAGTTTTATTGCCAAAGTATTGAAAACTAAAAGCATTAAATGCAATTAAATAAATACGATATAATTTATCTATTACCTGTCTAGCATGTGCAAGGTAAAAGAGCTGTCTCTGCCCAATTCTGTGGATTCATTAACAATGGGACCAAAATTGGATCACACACTGAACTGTTTGCTTTTGCAAGCAAATCTTGCTTAGATTTTGCTTCTGAAAGAAAACTTAAAGAAATGATCAACGTGATATTAAAATGAACATATATGGCTAATGGCTTAATTTCAGAGGTATGAAACTGAAAAAGAGAAAGATAAAGCAAGACATTATGATTGTAACTGGATCTGACTTTTGGATATCGACTTGAAGAATTATCCATGGAGATTTCTACCCCATCTCGACCACTCATAATGGTTCCAAAATAAAAATTCACAAAAATCTCGGGTCTAACGAGATGCTGATATATGTCTCCTTAAAGATGAGGACAGGTGGCAACTTCGAACCCATGTGCATTAGACAGTGATGGAGATAAATAAGGTTAATTAATCTTAATGGTGTACTAATCCATCTGTACTGATATTGAAACATATTGTTTTCCACACAGTTGATACAAAAAATATTGCAGGAAAATGGAAATGGTGGAAGTATGCACGGGACTGCCTTATCCCAATCATATGAATACAAATTCTTTATACTCCCTCTTTTGTATTAGTTAAGTAAGCATAAATTATCAACGATCTCTCTAAATTAATCAATGATAATAATTTGATTCGAGGACAACAATGATCTGAATGAGGAAACATGAATGCATGCAACGAGTTCGTCACAACAAGTACAGAACTAAGATATTATGTAGCCAAAACAACATAATGCTCGCCATGATTCATAATAATGAAAAATTATTTTGTGTATATGAAACATTGGTGTAAAAATCTCCGACTTGTCAGACTAGTCCCTGATTAATCCTATATATAATCCTCGATTAATTATTTAATCCGATTTATTTTCCTCGATTCATAATTGGGCACAAAAATAATAATTTTATGTAAATATTTATTTCCATAAAAAATAAAGTTGATTGATCAAGGTAATTGTCTATTGTCAAAACTCAAAGGGCGTGTTTCGTGTATAGGACACAATCTAATTTATTAGGATGGGGCAGACAAACATCATTGTACAGAGTGTGAACACCAGAATTATGATATGTCATAACTCTTAAATGCATTTTCATATTAAAGACGTGTTCACATTGTACAGTAGAAAGAAGAAAAAAAATCCTCAAATAATAAGCACCTAAAACTATGAGTCTGGACTGGTTTTTTGTAAACCAAAGTAAATGAACGAAACCATAACTCACTTTGTGGATATGAACGTTTTTTGTATGGCAAAGAACAAAGATTCCAATACTGGGCAAGCTGCATGGAACTAAAGTATAGAAAGCATATGAATCCGGGACCATATATATTCTTCAGTGTCTAATCTATATTTCCATGCTTTCATACATTACTAATTTGATCATAACCAAAAGAGGCAAAAACTGATTACCTGATAAATAGTTTCTGACTAGCAGTAGCAAACAGCAGATTCCGACTTCTGTGTTGATGAATCTTTACCTGCACACAAAAAAGATGACATCGTTGGAAGAAGTTGCGTAAGGAAAAAAAACTAATCTCACTTGTTAAATCATCAATATGAAAAATTCTTTAGGGGTAATTAGACAACGCTGGTGATAAGTCAATGCTAATGAATTAGTTGACTGACCAAGATGAACAAAAGGTACATCACGAATTATAACAATGCATTACAGTTCTACCATGTTAAAACCACGTGACAATTGGTAAATATATTATCATCTTGTTCACTTACGTATATTGTACAATAAATACATTCATTGTCATTTCACCTTCAAATGGGACCCTCCTCAAGTTTATAAAACATAAAAGGTCCATCTTCGAAAGTTGAGGGTGTCTTTCACTTATATCTAAACACATGTTTAATATTCAACTTGCTGGGTGTATATATATAACTAGTGGTTCCCCTAAGAGATCTTGACCACAGACAGAGAGAGAGACAAAGAGAATATCAAAGATGGTGAGAGCACCCTTCTATGACACAAACGGAGTGAAGAAAGGTGCTTGGTGTAAGGAAGAAGACGATAAACTAAGAGATTATATTCAGAGGTACGGCCACTGGAATTGGCGAGAACTTCCCAAGTTTGCAGGTACCAACCAAACTCTTCTTGTTTTCAAATATTTTTTGAGCATCAAATACGATTGATGTTCAAGATTTAAGGTTGAGGAATTTTTTGGACAGGCCTATCAAGATGTGGCAAGAGTTGCAGGCTGAGGTGGATGAACTACCTGCGCCCGGATGTGAAAAGAGGGAATTACACTAAAGAAGAAGAGGATAAAATCATCAAATTACATGATAGTGTTGGGAACAAGTGAGAACTACTTTTCAACCTCTTATACACGTATACTTTTCAATATAATGTACACTACAAATAGATTGCTCACTCAAAACATAACGAGCAAAATGCATATTGGTCGTTCTGTTACTTATAACATTTTCTTTCTAGATATAAATGTTTATGATGAGACGATGCATCGCAAAAGGTGATCAATTAACCTTACTGAGTGGTTTCACTTACAGATGGTCCGTGATTGCCTCCCATTTAGCTGGAAGAACAGACAATGAGATCAAGAACTACTGGCACACCCACCTAAAGAATCGCGGGAAGAAGAATAAAAAAACAAAAACCGATGAGAAAAAATTCATTGAAACTTCATATGAAGGAAAGAAAAGTAGAGAGTCCGAACTTGAGAGTATTCTTGCATCAATGCCTTCACTCCAAATTCTAGAGAGCTCCCCGTTATCACCAGAAACACCTCACCGCCAAATTATAGAGAGCTCTCCGTTGTCTTCAGAAGGATCCTCCAGCACTTACTTGCCCGGAAGCCCCAACTCTGCGCCTCTACCAGAAATGCAATGGCTTTCAGAAGATTTCTGGACAGAACCATTTATATCAGACAATTCCTATTTCCTAACTGAGTATCCATCATGCCTATCACCATACAATATGGATTTTATCTACCAGGAACTCCCCGTCACCGAGCACAGTGCATATTTGTAGCCCAAAGTGCAATATTCCTCCGTCCCCATCGTACTTGTAATGTGAGTAAATTTTAAAAGGCAGAAAAATAGAATGTTCGGAACAACTTTAATCTTAACTAGTAGCTTTAATGAGCATGTACTTATTTCCTGGCCTATTTTCAAGCATCGCCGGTTAATAGCTATAACTCCACAGTGCGGCTTTCTAAAAGGTTTCATCACAACGAAAAGTAACAACTCAAGGAAGTAAAGGTTATGAGTTAAACATGAAAAAGATTACTCTCTATATTCTGCGCATCTCAATACAAATGTGATAATCAAATACGCATATATAGTACAATTACATGTGTAAGACAGTTATTGCTAGTCCTGAAGAATGGAAACAAACATATATAGAAGTATTTGCAGTATGATTGGATTACCACTTTTAGACACACACACACATATATATATAGAGTAAATAGCATCAGATCCACATAATTACTAAAGGTAGTCACTTTTGAAATGAATGAAAAGAACTTGTACGATATTTCCGTGTACTATCAAGAGAAAAAGAAAGAACAGCAATGATGGATAATCTCCTCAAATAGTCTACAAAAGACAATGAATTCCTGATTCATGAAAGTGGTGAAGCCTCGTATTTGTGTACAATTAGAAATTAGTACAAATCTATATATCATCATTTCTCGGTATAGCATAGAAATAAAGTCACACACATGCATTCTTAATTAGTTCTCACTATTGTTCACGAATTTAAACTCAAGTTGAGTTCTTAAAACATGTATATATACATCAGAATATGTATATGGTTGACAAATAATGTGGTTGGCATATAATAATGTGATGATTATAACTAGCCCACAGCAATTTTACATTAAATTAATTCCAGTTGAAGAAATGGGATTCGTCTACTTGCCTATTTGGGTCTTTTCTTAACTTTGTGGAGACGCTGCCATGTCTCTCGTTGTGCTTGCTTTGAATTTAATATTCAATTCATTTCTACAAACAAAATGTTTTTTTTCCCTGGAAAACACAAAAGCAAATGTTATGGATGTTTTCTTTACCTGTAGTGTTTTGGTTTTTGTTGACAATTGATTAATGCGATGAAGCCAACAGCAGGAGATGGAGATGGAGTCCTGGAGATGGGAGTACTGATCAACTCAGCAGTGACATAATGGAGATTTTCATGGGTAAAATAGCAATCTTCTCTTCCACAATGTACCCGAATTAGGGATATGAACAAGGGGAGTGAGTATAATTTTGTTAATATTTGGTTTGGCTTTAAATGAGTTTCTATAGTACCAAGTAAAAAGAAATTAAAGTCGAATTTCAGATTATTCGACTAACTTTTAAGTTCCTTCGCTACATCTTACTTATACTCAAGTTTTGAAATATTTTGATACTTATTTTGATCATTGTTTAATGAAAGTTCATGTCACTTATTAAATTATATATATAAAATAATGTATTAAACTGAGATGTAAAAACATATTCAAAACCGATTATTATTTCAAAATTCTTTTAAGTACACCGTACTTAAAATGAGAATGATGTATAGTTAATTGTTACATGTTAAGATTACCCTTCCATTCTAAATAAATATGAGTTAATAATTGATTTGATTACTTATATTAAATAAAAATGTATGATTGGTTAAATGAGTTTTAATGGGTTAAGTTTGAGTTTGACTCGCATTAAACAAGTATAACTTTGAGTTTGAATTCGAATTAAACTAAATATTTAATAATTGAAGTGACTTTAGAAGCTATGATTATTTATGTACGCCTAAAAACATTTAACCCAATCTTAATCCCATGCCCATCTCGATGCATTTTGGAATAGAAGGTACTCGGTTTGGGTCATCTCAGATCAATGGGTTCAAAGGAAGGATTGGTGGGCTGGTTCGGAGAGGGAGAGACCACGTAAAACCCCAACATTAGTGGGTTTGATTCTTCATATGATCTTATTACCCAGTCTTCAAATATGCAATACTTGCTATTCAATAATTGAATCTCTATTTCTCTTTAATTCAATCTCTAAAAATATCCACATCAAATACCTCTTTACATTATTTTAATAATAAATTTATTTCATATATTTTATTTTATTCAATTTTGTTATTATAATTAATTAATTTATATTAGATTATATTTTATAATTAATTACATATATAAAAATATATTACTACTTGTTTGATAAATTTAAATGGAAACAAATTTAAGTAAAATTAATATACTTAAAGTTGGTATCAATTTCTATATAAAATTAATTTATATTAATTTTCGTAATTAATTGATATTTAATATTTTCGTAATTAAAATCACAAGTAAAATTATAATGCAGATTTAATAAAATTATAATGAAATGAAATTGATTTATTTATTTCTTAAAAAATAAAATTTATGCATGATAAAATTTAAAAAAAAGGAATAGAAAATAAATAAAAATGTAATATTTGTTATTTTGTACCACGCGGATCACTAATCACCACTACTTTATTAATATTCTTTTTATTTTCCAATAATCTCAATCTTATCTTCTTTATTTTGAACCCTTTTATTTTTCAGAGGGAAAACGTCATCTCGAGAGGGCTCATTTTCAAAAAGCTCATCTCTAGTGAGCTTAGAGACCTCTCCAACTCATCTCCAGCCTCCGCACTTCCGGCTACTTGTTTCTTGCCTCCGGCCTCTCAACTCTCCGGTCTCGCGTGTCCGGTGAGTTCTCCACTAGTTCAACGGCTTTGCCTATGTGGAAGGTAGATTTGGTACCTGAAAAGCCAGATCTGGCGAGCATCACCTGTTTAATTTTTTTTTCGATTGATTTTTTTTTCTTGTAAATCTGAAATTATGAACCGGAAATTGAAATTCGCATATATAAATTTATGAAATGTTAAATTTGTATCTGTAAATTACAACTGAAATTGTTTCTGATTTTCTATTTCTATTTTTGTGTTGATTTCTCTAATTTCAAATGCAATTATTTAGAGACGGCTACAATGAGTCTCCAAATTTGGAGACTTCCTGTAGCCAAATCCATATATTTGCATATGGATATGCATATTTGCATACTTCATTGGAGAAGAAAATATGCAAAATTGTCATTTTTTACATATACGAAGACTTCTTTGGAGATGACCAATAATTAAATCTCTATCTCCATTTATCTCTATTCTCTTCCAACTCAATCTCCAAAACTATATCAATTTATCACATCAAACATTATTTTTCATTATTTTAATAATAAAAATTTTTGACATATTTCAATTTATTGTAATTACTTAATACATTATTACAATAAATAATAGATACAATTAGTTTATAACGTTATTTTTTCGGTCAGTATTTTTTTCCGATCGAAAAATATTTTTTATCGGGTATTTATTTAAAATTCGTTATGTTTAAATTAAATTTAGATATTGGAATATAAATTATTTATGAACTAAGAATATCAAACTTATTATTCGTATTTAAAAGAGAACAAACTTTTATCATTAATTCATAGTGAAAATATTTAAAATTAATAAATTATTAATTTTTTTGAAATAACACATTTGAAATGTTAAGGGTTTACTAAAAATGTAAGTTTATTATTTTTTTTAAAGTGATGTTATTCATATTCACTAAAATGTGAAGGGTTTATTTTAACAAAAAAAATTCACTAAAATGACTGCAAAAATTCGTTAGGTTCAAAATGGCTAAACTTTTAGCCCAAAATGATTTATTAAACTTGGCCCAAAATGTCAAGAATCAAAATACATAATTTCTAATATAACCCAGATTTGGCACAGATACTCTCATTTGCCTTTGCCTCATCCTCTCGCCTCTTCCAATTACCTCCGTTCACGACCTCCTCGCTTCAGTCCGACCACGTCTTCTCGCGTCCAACCACGCCGGCAAAGATAGATCTATCGCCGGAAAAACCAAATATGGTTTGATTTAGATCATATTGATATGGGTAAATTCCACATTACCCCCCTAACTATACGCGTGTCTCACATGTCTCTCTTTAATTACAAAATCAATCTGTGAGGTGTCTTAACTATTCAAAAATCCCACTTTATTTTTTTTTGTTGACTTTTATCAAAATTTTGTTAAGTTTTTTCTGAAATGTCGAAAATACCGTTGTATATGAAAAATTGACATAGATAAATAAAAATGATTTTGAACTTTTTTTTCTATTTTCTTTTACAAAAACAAAGAATAAAAAAATATTTTAGTATTATTTTTTATAAAAAGTATTATTTATAAAAATGAATAAAAATAAAAAACGATGTTTAAAAATAAAATTTTATTTTTATAAAAAAAACTTTTACAAAATCATTTTTACCACTAACAAAATTTTATTCTTTATTTTGTATAACGAGAAAATTAGAAAAAAAAGTTCAAAATCATTTTCATTTATTTAGTTTAATTTTTCAGATGCAAGGATATTTTTGTCATTTCACAACAAATTAACAGAATTTTGAAAAAAAAGTCAACAGAAAAAGGTAAAGAGAGATTTTTGGATAGTTAAGGGACATCACAGATTGATTTTGTAGTTAAGGGGTATGTGAGACACGCGTATAGTTAGGAGGTTATGTGAAATTTACCCATTTCAATATGATCTAAATCAAACCCACTATGCTCCTTTCTCTCTGCTTAAATACTTGTTTTTTGAAAGAAAATTGTGCAGATATGCTCTGACAAGCGCTCATTGTTCTCCACTTCACAAGAGACCATGAATTTGATTCTCCTTGGTGCCCTTTCACTTCCCTTTGCCATCATGCTAGTTGCTTATGCCACATTGCCTCTTACTGGTGAGTTCTTGCTTCTTTTCTTCTATATACATGGTTGATGGTTTGGTCTTGGAATTCAATTGCAATTTATTCCCTTCATTTTCATGTTTTCTGTAATTTACTTCATTTATTGGTTTCCATTTGCCATTGTATTGAGTTAGATTAAAATTGATTCCAAAGTGGAAATTAATAGTTCTGTTCCTGCTGTGCTCATCCCTTAAACATCAATGCCGAATTGAGCTTGCTCAAATATGTTTTTTTTTTGTGGTTTTCAAGTTATTAACTGAATAATCTGTACAATGAAAAAAATACATTTACAATACAAATTGAGTTCAAGAAAGAAAACAAAGCAAAGTTTTGAAGATAAATCGAGGGATAACCGAGTTAGAGAGAGGGTTGGAATCAAGCAAAATTATAAGTCCGTAAAGGTTGAAGGAGAGGGGGAGAAAATAGAGGAGAGGGCAAAATAGTAATTTTTATTAGTTATATCTATTTATTTTTAATTTAAAAAAATGAATATACCCTTAAGAGATACAAGGGCGAAGAGTTTTCACCTTGCACTTATCGTAGGCCCTAATTGACTCACGATGTAGATCATAATCGTTTGCTTAAGTATTAACCATAATGTGTCTTGTAACTATAATAGGGTCGGGGCGTACGCACATGGAAACAAAGATGAAAACATGTTCATGTGTCCCTTCCATAGATCCCAGTACAACAATTAAGGAAGAGTCGTAAGAGGACCCAAACCTTTGGTGAGTCTAATTGAACTTTTCACCTTATTTTAAAGATGGCTAATGAATCTGTTAGTCTTGACTTACATTTTCTTTCTTCAACAGTCAATGCTGAAATTCTGTTAAGTAGTAAGGACAAGATGTCGAACACAATGTTGTAATGATTGGTTCGACAAATTGCCTAATCACAGTTTATGGACAGTAAATAGTAAAATATTAAATAAAAGACACACAATATGCTTACCCAGTTCGGTGACTCCGCACCTACGTCTGGAGGCACTCTGCCAGTGAAAATGTTTTCATTATTCGGTAGTCAATAGTACGACTTCAAGCATCAACCAACTATCACACAAGTTATTGTCCTAAGCTACTATAGATCTCACTGTGTACAAACTCGACCAGGGACTTCCCATGTGTTTGAGATTCCCTCAATTCCACCCTTCGAGCAAGTCTATGCTCGGTATTGTTGTTTTCGATAATTTCTTCGTGAGTCTTCAATCACGAACAAATACCCACAAATCACAAACACTCAAATCTTCTCGAGTTATGTGATCGACAATGTCCTCTCTAAATTCATCAGCCTCTCAATCCGCTAGTCGTACACGGTTAAGAGCTCTGAGAATTTAGCTTAGAGAAAGGACTGAGTTGCTAAGGGGGTAGCACCTGCTTTTGTAGCAACTCCTATTGCCTAATTGGATTCTTATTCCGATTAGGGAAACCCTTGCCGCCTTGCGTTATTGGCAAGTAACAGGTTTGGGCGTTGCCGCATTCTCTAAGCCTTGCTGACGTGTCTTCCTTCCAGCTGGATTTTGCCTATGTCATCGTGACTTGCGCGTGCAACTTTCGTAACTAAAGTAGGAAGTCTTCGATGTCTTTCCTAAATCCTGCTTATATTATGTTAAGCCAAATGTGTTGCAACATGTTGAATGACATCTTGACCTTGCGCTTAAAAATTATGCCAATACTAAACGTAGTAATAATTGCCTTTGACTCATGCCAAATTAGTTGACGGGAAGGTGGTGTTCCTTATGTGGGTTGAAACCGATTTCAGAACAGGTGATGCTTATTGGTAGTCTTAGACTTTCCATTAAACTCTTGACTCCAAAATATAAGGTCTCAGTTGAATTCAGTTAGCCAGGTGCATAAATATCAATGTATTACTATAGAGTGAGCACTAGCACCCGGAAGATCATGAAGCTCGTAAGATCTGATGAGTTGATTTGATCTACTATGTTAATATATTCTCATCTTATGTGTTCATTCTTTGTAGTATCCAATTTTGTGATAAACCCATGTTTGTTTGTTACAAAAAAATCACCATGAATCAAGTATACATGTACCAGTGTCATGCACCAGTCACTACTGGAAAAAAATTCATACCAGTATGTGATGAGCGAAAACATTACATATACTTTTAAGTGTGGCTTTTCACCTTGGCCTAATTAGTTAGCTACTCATACTCAAAATCAACCTATTCATACAATCATTATTCAAAATCATCATGTTCATTGTTTCTCTAAAACCTAAATTACTCAGCATGCATAATATTTTTATAACAACCAATCTCGAATGTCAATTGGTAAATAGTTTGACTCCAAACACCAAAATTATCTTAATATCATAAATCCTTAATCTCAAATACAAAATCAATTTATGTCATACATCCAATTCAGAACATTAACATAAAACCACTAAAACCTCAATTTCGTACTCATGATCGAACTCCAACATGTGTCTCCACCTCTCTCCGATCTCTATGTTGATTGTGATCTCCTTTATGTAAGTTAGGGATCTATTCTCCTCAATTCTCTTAAATTCGATTCTATCCACGCGAGTGTGTGGTTCTCAAGATTTAAATTTGGAAAAACTACAAGTCAGGTGTTGATCACGCGTCACTTGCCGACCACAGTTGTTGAGCGGAGCTCGGCAGATTGTTTCGGCAAGTTAGCATTATCTTTATGAAGTCGTTCTACTTGCCGAGGTGATGCATACTTGTAAGAGAAGATTGTCACGCTGGAGCCAGCATGTTGGCTCTTGGATGCGTTCTGTCAAGTGTATGAGAAGTTTCCGAGAAAGGTTGTCGGGCTGGAGCCGTCACGTTGGTTCCCATAGAGTTTTTATTTGCCAAATGCAACTCCAACCTGCGACATTAGCTCGGTAGGTTGGCTCGATAGCCGGGCTTCTCCTTTTGGATATAGGCATGCTTGCCGAACTTAGTGCAAGGCTGCCGATTTGAGGCCAGCATGTGTAACTTTCCAGCCTTGGTGCTCGATTTTGCTCTAAATTCGTCTACTTTCACTTGAAATTCACTCGACATGTCTGTGAGGTAAAGTGGCATAAAAAGCCATAGAAACTATAAAACTCGGGATAAGATGGGGGTTAGAATGATTGAATTTAACTTGGGATGATACAACAAATACAATCCTATCACATATTTACATGTGATGGATATAATTATTTTCAGATACTTAATCAATTTAACGCTATCTGAAGAACTGGATATGTATCTAATGGACGTTGTCACTGCATATTTAGATGGTACGTTGGACACAAATATTTATATGAGACTCCTTGAAGGATTTAAATTGTCTAAAACAATTAAAAATAATCCAAGAAATCTATATTCGATAAGACTAAAAGTCATTGTATGGACTAAAACAATCTAATAGAATGTGGCACAATCATCTTAACGAATGACTTATAAGAGAAAGCTACAAGAATAATATTATATGCCCATGTATATTCATCAAGAACACAAATCTTAGATTTTGTTATTGTAGCGATGTATATTGATATGAATTTAATTGGAATTTTTGAAGAGATCATAACACTATACAATATCTCATCAAAGATTCAGGAAAACGGAATATGGTCTCGGCCTGCAGGTCGAGCATATTTTGGACGAAATTTTAATCCATCAATATGCATATATTGAGAAATTGTTGGATTTGTGCCCTAGCCCAATGTAATAAGTTATCTATTTGTATTATTTTATCATCTTTCAGAGCAAATAAAACGACATGATATTACTAGTGTGTTTTAGTAATATATTAAATGCGATTCGATTTATGTCATTACGTGTATCAGCAATAATAGTAGAACTGTTGATCAGAAAGAATCACATTTAATGAGTCTCTAGTCATATATGCTTCATCAGAAGCGACCAGTATGTGGATAACTCTATATGATCACGCTCTACTGATCATGGCAAGGGACTGCTGGAGTTAGATCATGGATATCATTCGGGGAATGATATAGGACGATCCGATGGTGAGTATGCAACATAGATGTTGTCATGAGCATACTCACATATCGTAGCTTGTCAAAGTATCCTTAGACCAAGAAGTCTTTGTAGTTACTATGTAATCAATAGCTGAGTTTAACGTTGCCTAACGTTATCTGTAAAAGGGTAACTATGAGGGCACTGATTGGCTTAATTATGGATTACATGAGGGAACACGAAAGACGGCTAAGAGATTTATCTCTCATGCTCAGAATGAGAAAGATATCTGTTTGGGCCACTTGATGAGATTGACTGAAAGGAAATGCATGGCCATGCTAGGGATACACACTATCAGGACTCAGTCATCTCACAGATCAAGAAACAGTGATTAATTAAATAAGAATGACGGCTCTATGCCTTATGATTAATATGGATATATAGAGATAAGAGGATAATGACTTGGACGATATGATGTTAAGTCGAATCATCGATAATAATGAGCGTTGAGTGATCATAATGCCTTATTAGAGGCCAATTATGACGAGGAGGGCAAAATGGTAATTTTGCGCCGATCTGCCAACGTGTCGTGAGCCTAGAGGGTCACACACTTAAGATGATGAATATAATATGAGAGGACTTCAAAAATCCAAATGAGAAGAGATAAGAAATTTGGGGATTTCACTCCTGTTTAGTTAGACTGGACCAGTCTAAGCTGAACTAGAATGAATTAGACAATTGCCGATCTAGGTTGTAAACCAGACGGTTACAAAAATTGGTCTAAGTTAATTATTGGCTGATTTAATTCAAGTCATTTAATCAATAATCCTAAGTCTAATTGGGCTCAAAAGGATTTAATTAAATGAGCTTGAACTATAATGGGCTTAAGGCCCTTTTAGGATTTGATGAATTATAATTTTAATTCAAAGAAAATCCTATATTTGGAAATATAAAGAAATGAAAAGATTTGACTAAAATTATATTTTGGAAAAATCAACAAAAGGGAAAGGTGGTGATTTTGGGAAATTGGGAATATATTCCCAAATATCCCAAAATCGATCCCAAGCCAAGTCTGTCCCCTTGCTCGACCGTCTCTCCCCTCTCTCTTCTCTCTCTCAGTTTTTCTTGCTCTTTTCTTGCAAAATTAGTAATACTTGCAAGAAATTTTTTGATCCTAGATCAAATACATCGTTGTGTGGACTAACTCAAGTGGATACATACTTTTGTATCTGTCAGATTCACAAAGGTATAAAACTGTTTTTATGATTCTAGTCTTATGATCAAATTAATTTAGCATGAAGATCATATTTTATACGGGATATTCATGGTTAGAATTCCGCCATTATATGAGTTTAATTGCTTGTGACTCCATGGAAAACCCTTCATTGGTATCAGAGGCTGGTTGTATGCATGATTAATTTTTCAACATGACTAGAATCGCATGAAAAACTAGGTTTTACTTGTTTTATGGAATTAATTTCATGTAATATTGTGAATTAATTTTTTGATTTTGAAAGTAATTTTCCTGAAAAATTAGGTTTCCGGGCTGATCATGGGCGAGCCATGATCATCCATGGTCGAGATCTTGGGTCGACCATGTAAGGCCTTCGGGTCGACCATGATCGGCGCCAAAGGCTGACCAGGTCGTGCCATGGGCGACCATGGAAGGCCCTCGGGCCAACCATGGGCGCTGCTATGGGCGACCAAGGTAAGCCTTCGGCTCGACCATTAATGGCCCGTGGGGTGTCTGTGGGCGATCCCGAGGGGCAGGCCACGGTTAGTCCTCGGCTCGACCATGGATGGCCCGCGGGTTGTCGGTGGGCTATGTCGAGGGGCTGACCACGGTCAGCCCTCGGCTCGACCATGGATTGCCCGCAGGCTATCCATGGACGACGCCGAGGGACAAACCAGATAAAGACCTGTGGTCGACCATGGGCAGCCCTTGGGCTGCCCGTGGGCGACGCCCTGGCCGACCGGGTCGGCCCGCACTGGCGAACAATTTCGCCCACGGGCGATGCGTGGTCGAGCCGATGTGGTTCGACCGGTCTCGGGCTTGAACCAATCAAATCCTTGACGGTTGGCGAGATATTTTGAAAGCCTAATTTTAATTTCAGATCCGGTTGGGTTTTGATAAACCAGGGAAAAACTAGTTTAATTTCAAAATCAATTTAGACCGTCCGGTTTCGATAAACTGAAATTTTTTCCACACTTAAAACAAGATAAAATTGGAATTAATAATGTTGTTTGATAACATGATGTTTGATAACTATAATTTTAATTCAAATATAATCTTATATTGGGAAATATAAAGAAAGGGAAATATTTGACTAAAATTATATTTTTGGAAAAATCAACAAAAGGGAAAGGGGATGATTTTGAGAAATTGGGAATATATTCTCAAATATCCCAAAATCGATCCCAAGCCTTCTCTCTCCCCTTGCTCGGCCATGTCTCCCGTCTCTCTTCTCTCCCTCGGTTTTTCTTGCTCATTTCTTGCAAAACTAGTAATATTTGCAAGAAGATTTTTGATGCGAGATCAAATACATCGTTGTGTAGACTAACTCAAGAGGATACATACTTTTGTATCCTATCAGATTCGCAAAGGTATAAAATTGTTTTTATGATTCTAATCTTATGCTAAAATTAATTTAGCATGAAGATCATATTTTATAGGAGATATCCATGGTTAGAATTCCGCCATTGCATGAGTTTAATTATTTGTGACCCCATGGAAAAACCTTCAGAAATCTCTAGAGACGTTTCAATATTGAGTACTACTATTGATGTTTGATCGCTTTTTTCTAATAATGATCATTTTCTCCCCAAAGAAATAGATGAAAATATACTTGATCCTGAAGTTCTACATCTAAATGTGGTTTGAGCTTTAAGATATGCATAATGTATAAGATGGGATATTGCATTTGCTGTGAATGCACTGCAAGATTCAGCTCGAAAATGGCAAGACGACATTGGAACAGAATCAAACATATAATACGTTACTTGAGCATGACAAAAGATTTGAGATATTGTATTTGAAATCCTCAAATAATGTTGACTTGATCGGATATGTAGATGCTTGATACCATTCAGACCCCAGAAAAGCATGCTCTCAAACCGATTATGAATTTTTGAAGAGATCCATAACACTATACAATATCTCATCAAAGATTTGGGAAAACGGAATATGGTCTCGGCCTGCAGGTCGAGCATATTTTGGACGAAATTTTAATCCATCAATATGCATATATTGAGAAATCTCCTGAGACGTTTCAATATTGAGCACTACAATTGATGTTTGATCGCTTGATTCTAAAAATGATCATTTTTGCCCCAAAGAAATAGTTGAAAATGTACTTGATCCTGAAGTTCTATATCTAAATGTTGTTTGGGCTTTAAGACATATGCATATAGTACGTTACTTGAGCATGATGAAAGATTTGAGATATTGTATTTGAAATCCTCAAATAATGTTGGCTTGATCGGATATGTAGATGCTTGATACCATTCAGACCTCGAAAAAGCACGCTCTCAAACTGGGTATGTATTTACATGTAATGACACAACAATATTCCGACGCTGTACAAAGTAGACTTTGGTTGCAACATCTTCTAACCATCCATAAATTATTGCACTCTACGAAGTTAGCCAAAAATATGTGTTATACAAAATAAACCAGAAGTAGGAACAAACCCAGAGTTAGCAGCATAAACAAAGATGAATTGGTGAATGAGAAATAAAAGTCTCCTATATTCATAGGAATCAATGGGGTTATTCCCAAATAGAAATTACGAAGAGGTTATTTTTATCTCGAGTAAAACGAAGAGTGAGGAAGAAAGTAATGAGAACAATCAACATAATTACTTCTAACTGATATTGGTTAAAGGTTTATAATCTTAATAAAAGTACGTTTACTATTCTTCATTCAAAATATTCGAGGTCCATGTGGAGTTCATTTAAGTACACTTTCCTTCCATAATATCTGAAGACAATGCATCATGTATAGCTCAAGTCAGAGAAGGGTGTTGGGCCAAAATGTGACGTGAAAACGTCTCACAATGGTTTCCACGTGCAAGTGCACACGGTTCGCAAGTAATATAATTTACAAGATCCAGTAAGATACCGAGTCAGTCCACAGGGATTAAATTGGGGTTTACGATTAATCAATGAAAGTGTTTACGGTTATGACAAAGATTACAAATTGCGATAGTGATAACGGATGGTTTAAAACGCCTAGGGTGCTAGACAATCATCAAGTGAAATAGTCCGAGAGACTTCAATTCTAATGAATGAACAATATTTTGAGCCTATGTCTTAAGTGCCGACCTCGCCTTTCGGTATTGAGGTTAGCCTAATCCCGAGTCTCCTCGTGCCCTTTCGGTATTGAGAATAACTCTAGACCGCATACAATCGACAATGATAAGTTAAGGGTTACTAATAGGTGCCAAGACACGGTCTTGAGCCTACAACCCTCGGTGGATGCTAGGTCCGGAGTCTATTCCTTCCCTTTCGGTATCGGATAGAACTCCTCAAACACATATTGTAAAGTGTCAATTAAACAATACATGCATTCAAACAACAATCCACACAACAAATTTGTCATTCAAAGAACTAATTCTCAATAAACTTTATAATCACGTTTCATATTGTCTAACACCCATGGCTAAGGGATTTAGCCCTCAACCATGGTGCTCAAGTCTATTAACATCATGGTCAAAGCAAGAACACGCATAAACAACATATTAAATACAAAGCACACGGATAGAAATGCTCTTGGATGCCCGAGCAAGGTGCTTTTTCAAGGTTGATGAAGAATGGTGGAACCCTTTTTGCCACTTGGTGTCGAGAAAGATGAAGAACACTCGAGAAATCATAAAGAACGCTGAAGAACGCTTCAAAGAATGCTGAAAAAGCTCTATGTCTTGTTTTCTCTCTCTTCTATTCTTCCTCCCTTGCAAAATGTGAGTGAACCCCTTTTATAGTTTTCTGAATCCGGGGCAGGTCACGATCGTGATTGGTATGGCACGATCGTGCCTCAGTCTGGGTCACAATCGTGTGCTGGGATGGCACGATCGTGACTTGGTCTTGGGGGCGATTGTGCGCTGGGATGACACGATCGTAACTCGGAGCAGGTGAGATATTTTCAAATCGCCTCGGGGACGATCGCGCCTTTGTGCCTTGAAAGCCACGATCGTGACTGATGTAGGCACGATCATGACTCTCTCTTGGTGACGATCGTGTCTCCGTCGTGGCTGAAATCATGGGAGCTCTCTGTAAGTTGGAATAAAATGCTCGATTTAATCTTCAAGGGTGGCACGATCGTGACTGGCAAGGGGGACGATCGTGCCTAATGAGGCACTATCGTGACCAAAGGAGGCACCATCGTGCTTAAAAGGTTCTGTCCGGCCCTTTGGTCAACTCGCCAAGACTTTGGCTCGGTGCCTCGTTTTAGGCCATTTTTCCTTCCGTTCATGCGTATGCACCTCAAAACACCAAAAAACATAAAACGTATACTCCCGGGCCTTAATTGGCCACTACGGGCAAAAACACACCGAATTGTGTGGTTAAACGGTCTCAAAACGAGATCTTGTGACTCCACAACAAAAACACATCCCGCTTAAACACTTATTGTCCCGATAAGTCAATAAGCGTACTACAAAATTCGCCGAGTTAAGAACACTGAGTCAACTCAATAGGAGGAGCTCGGCATCTCCTAGGGGTTTTAGAAAAACACCCCCGAAACGAAACAAAAAATACACGTGGGAAAACTTACCACTATACTACAACGACTACAAACAACACAAACTAGATTTAGGATCATAACTACTCCTAACACACACACAATGAGATTCAATTGGCATAACCCGCAATTGCACATAAGTATCCATATAAACGCGAGATAATCATGCAAAGATCAACATGCATGAAGGGTATCATTTTCACTCCGCATGCATGCTACACAACTCTTGCTCTTACACAATATGCATCACATAAGTCCCTTTCCCTCAATGTTTTGGTGATTATAGATTAATGGTTCAGACCAATCCCGATGATCACTAGACCATAGCCAAGAGTGGATCCATAAGTGTAGGGCTTAACGTGACTTGTAATGTTGGGTGAGGCTCGGGTATAATTTTTTAGAAGATTAATTCAGGAAGATCAATGGTGCTCAATTCCTAAGTTGCCTGAACCTCAAAAGCCCCGTTACAATTATATCTTTCCTCAAGACTCGTTTTCAATAACATGTTACCCCTTTTTACCCAAATCATCCCTTCCCATTCTTTTTCTGCTTTGACTATGACACTTTGCTTTGCTTTTCGCTTGCTCCTTAATGCTAAATTCAACTGCTCGCTGATTTGCATTTGGGCCTTCGTCCGGGTTTGGTTCGTTGTTTTTCCTTTCTTTGTGCTTTTCTCTTCATTGGCATTTTTGCTCCCCTAAATTATGATCTTCTGGCATGCCATGTATTTCTCTTCCACTTTCTTCTTTTCTTTTGTTCACCTCAAACCCGAAACACAGCAATTTCAAAGTGTTACTTTTGGTGTCTTCTTAGCATTGTGTTATTCTCTTCAAATTGCCAATTCTCTTTTTCTTATCCCCAACCCCATGGTCACAATTATTATTCCTATACAATTGGCCTAACCCCCCCCCCCCCCCCCCCCCCCCCCCCACTCGCCGAAGCAACTAAGCAATGAGAAGCTCGAGTTTAAGCCAACGTTAGGCTAATGAATTGAAATGACACAAACTGTAGGGTTTGGTATAAAAAACATTTTGGCAAAGAGAGGGTACTACAGATGATGTGTATAGGGTCGAATCATATTTTGTTCAAACGGTCTGAAGGAGTGCCTACGAATCGTTTCCCTTAGTCTATGATATTTTTGCCGAAGCCATTGTGGTCAAACCATTAATTACAACCGCGATGCACACAGTGTAATCGACAAGCCAAGCATTTCATACAACGTGTTATAATGTAAGTGTTGCTACGTTTAGTGTTGGCATAATTTTTTAGCGCAAAAGTAAGAAGTCAGTGCAACATGTTACAAGACATATGGAGCGACTCATTACGCTCCAGATTAGGAAAGGCCTGAAGCTTTCCTATTCAGAGTCGCTTGGAATGCAAGAAGAATGACGTCACAACAACTGAAAGACTTGGAGCGCAAGAGAATGACATCAACAAGCCCAGGCGACTTCCAGCTGTCATTAACACGTCAGCAAAGGCAGCAACTGCTTGCCTAATTTGTTTAGGAAGTCTGAGACTTCCTATTCCTAATCCGAGCCAGATTAGGAATGTGGGGCTGCTATAAAAAGCTTGTGCTTCCCCATTAGCAGCTTGTCCGTTCTCGATTCTTTATTTGCTAAATTTCTCAGAGCTCTTAACCGTGCACCATTGGCGTGTTGAGAGGCTGATTAGTTTGCTAGAACGGCTTTGCTTCGATTAAACATCAATTCGTGAAGATTGAGTGTTTGATCGATTAGGGTTCTTGTGTTCGTGATTGAAGATTCACAAATCTGTCAAAGAAGACTACGACACTGAGCATAGGAGCTTGCTCGAAGGGTGGAATTGAGAGGATCTCAAAGACAGGGGGAGAGGACCCTGGTCGAGGTTGTTCACGGTGAGATCTATAGTAGCTTAGGACAATAGCTTGTGTGATAGCTAGTTGGTGCTTGAAGTTGTACTAATGACTACCATATAGTGAAAACTTTTCCACTGGCAAAGTGCCCCCAGATGTAGGTGACGTTGCACCGAACTGGGTAATCATCTCTGGTGTCGTTATTATTGCTTGTTTATTGTTTTAAACTACGGTTTGCATTTTAGGAAAGTTTTCGACATAAAAAGTTACGACTTTGTGTTCGACTTCTTGACTTGGCTACGAATCAGAATTTCAATTGGTATCAGAGGAGGCACCTTATCTCTTAGGTGATTTTCCTGCAAAGATTCTTAGTAGCTAATATGGACTCAAAGGAAGGAGGATCTGACCACTAGTGCTCGACGGAACTAACTATGGGTACTGGAAAGCACGGATGTGTGCCTTTTTGAAGTGTCTCGACAGCAAAACCTGGAAGGCTGTCAT
This sequence comes from Geranium rotundifolium, assembly GCA_963920655.1. Classification (NCBI taxonomy): domain Eukaryota; kingdom Viridiplantae; phylum Streptophyta; class Magnoliopsida; order Geraniales; family Geraniaceae; genus Geranium; species Geranium rotundifolium. The sequence goes on along the minus strand of OY987315.1, from coordinate 9,000,168 downwards.
CAATGGGTGGGAGGAACCTCACTATGCTGATGCTCAAGAAAATCAAACTAGCTTTAAACTAGAAAAAGAGTGGATTGCCGCATGGTTGTCACAAAATAGCGAAATAGGTTTAACCTGTGGAGCCTGCAGGTCACGAAGGAGAGTACGAAGCCAAACTACTTCTCGTGTGGTTGTAGCCATCGCGCGATATTCTGCCTCGGCGGATGAGCAAGAGATGACATTCTGCTTCTGGGATCGCCAGGATATCGGGGATGAACCAAGAAAGAGAATGAAACCAGTGGTGGATCGACGCGTGTCGGGGCATCCCGCCCAATCAGCGTCACAATATGCGTGTATTGACAAAGTGCTCGAGCTCGGGAGAAGCAATCCTTGCCCCGGGCAGCTCTTAATATATCGAAGCACATGGTGTGCTGCCTCCATGTGAGAGTTTTGCGGGAGATGCATAAATTGACCAAGGATGTGGACTGCAGAACTAATGTCAGGACGTGTGATTGTGAGATAGAGCAACCTTCCATGAGCCTGCGATACTGCCCGGGGTCGGAACAAGGTGGCCCTGCCTCTGCTGCTGCGGGAGAGGAAAAGATGTCGGCTTACATCCCGTCATTCCACAATCTGCCAGAATGTCAAGAGCATATTTTCTCTGGGTGAGTATTATAACACTAGGCGAACGAGCAACTTCCAGGCCAAGGAAGTATTTTAAAGGTCCCAAGTCCTTGATTCAAAAATGATTGTTTAAGTGATCTTTCAATTGTTGTATACGTATAGTGTCAGAACAAGTGACAATGACGTCATCAACGTATATGAGTACTGCAACAAAGGACCCTGCAGTTGTCAGGGTGAACAGTGAATGATCCGCGGTGGAGGACTCATACCCGAGGTTCTTGATGGACTCCGTAAATTTCTGGTACCAGTTCCTAGACGCTTGTCGCAACCCATACAGAGACTTGTGCAGGCGGCAAACTTTTGACTCCCCCTGCTTAGAAAATCCTTGCGGCACCTTCATATATACTTCCTCATGCAGGTCACCATGAAGAAACACATTGTTAACGTCAAGCTGATGCAATGGCCATCCTCTGACAGCCGCGACTGCCAACAGGCAACGTACAGTGACCATTTTGGCCACAGGCGCAAATGTCTCGGTAAAATCCACACCTTCTATCTGAGTATAGCCTTTGGCAACGAGGCGAGCCTTGAACCTCTCAACAGCTCCGTCTGGCTTATATTATATCTTGTACACCCATTTGGAGTCTATGGCTCGCTTTCCAGGTGGTAACGTAGTTAAGCTCCAAGTGTTGTTTGCCTCGAGCGCTGCAACTTCTTGGTCCATGGCATCTCTCCAATGTTTGTGTTTGACTGCCTGATGAAATGTGCGTGGCTCATCCATGGAAGAGAAGGCCGATAAGAAGGCACGGTGAGCTGACGAAATATTTTTATAAGAAATTGTATTTGTTAGAGGATGTACCGTCGAGTTTGCTGAAGGATTGGGAGTTTGCGAAATGGAGTTGGGCGTAACTGACGGTAGTAGTGTATAATCGTAGCCTCCAAGTCGTCTTGAAATAGTGCGGGCACGCTTGCTGGGCAAGGGGTTCGACATTGGCAGTTCAGCTTCCTGCACTGTATTGGGTTCCTGAGCATTCTGAGGTTCTATTACCGTATCTACACCGTTAGTCCCCTGATACGGTGTTATCGCTGAATCAAACGTAGGTAGCGGGTCAGTATTATGCCTTTGTATTTCTTTGTCGGGATCCATGCAATGATCTCCTGGATAAATATTCTCCCAAAATTGCACATCACGTGAGACTATGATATCAGACGTCTCGAGATCGTAAACCCCATACCCCTTTTGACCCTTTGGGTATCCCACGAATATGCCTGGGTGTGACCTTGCCTCGAATTTATCCTTGGTTTGTTGGTGGACATAACATAAGCACCCGAAACTTCTCAAATGGTTGTAGGAAGGTTGTTTCCCGAACATTACCTCGAAGGGCGTCTTGTTTCTTATGACTGTGAGCGGCATTCGGTTGATCAGGTAGGCCGCCGTCAAAATGCACTCGCCCCAGAATGTTGTTAAGAGTTTCGCTTGGAAGCGCAGTGCTCGTGCTACTTCTAGCAAGTGTCTATGTTTCCTTTCCACAACCCCATTTTGTTGGGGTGTTCCGACGCAGCTGGTTTGAAATTCCATTCCGGTGTTGTTGTAGTGTGCCAATAATTCATGGTGTTGGAACTCGCGCCCTCCATCTGTGCGTAAACATTTTACCTGCGTGTTGAACTGACCCTGAACCCAGTAAAAAGACCTAAGTAGGTGTGTCTTAGTTTCCGACTTGTGCTTTATTAAAAACACCCAATTTGCCCTACTATGATCATCCACAATTGACAAAAAATAATGGCATCCAGATAACGAGGGTGTGTGATAGGATCCCCATATGTCATAATGAATTAAATAAAAAATACAGGCAGTCTTATTAATTTAGATTGGGAAAATTGAACGAGTTTGTTTTGCCCTACAACATGCATCACAAATTGATAATCCGTGTTTATTTGATGAAAAAGACAAAGTCGGAATCAGAGGCAACCGGTCAGTCGGAATATGTCCTAATCGTCGATGCCATAGTTGCATGTCATCATGCCCATGTGCCATCAAAACTCTTCCTGCTGCCGTCGGTTCCAAGTTGTAAAGTCCGTTTCGCATCCTACCCATGCCAATCAGCATCCTCGAGTACAAGTTCTTTATCACACAACAATTCGAATAAAAAATCAACGCACAATTCAAGTCCCGAGTAATCTGACAGACAGACATTAAATTGAAACAAAACTGCGGCACGAGTAAAACTTTGTTAAGTTTCAAATTCTTATCAAGAATAGCTTCCTCTATACCCGTGACCGAGGCGTGAGAACCGCCTGACATCTCGACAGGTGATAAATGTGACCCCGAAAAAATATTTAATAATTGACCTTTGTCACAAGTAATATGATTTGTTGCCCCCGAGTCGACGACCCATTGAGGGCGAGCGTTACCAGAAAAGTTGGAGGTAGCGGGGTTGACTGCAGCGCCAGCAAAATCATTTGTATCGCTTTTAGTCCTCGACAGTAACTCCAGTAAATGGTTCTGCTGAGCCGGTGTGAGATTTTGAGCAAACTTTTGAATTGAGATGGGTTGTTGTATAACTTGAGTGGGTTGTTGCGTAACTTGTGATGGGCCAGCCCAAAACTGATTTGGCCCATTTGAGTGCATAATAGGCCAAGCTTGGTGGCCCATAGTTTGATAAAGGTTAGGCTGTGAAGGCACTTCTTCTCCACTTCTACTCATCACAGCTGCGACGGATCTGCCCCCTCTCCCGTGGCGGTTTGCGGCCCCTCTTCCTTGCTGTCGACCGCGTGAGCCGCCACCGCTGCTGCCCGGTTTGCTCTAGCCTGGCGGGTATCCGATGAGCTCGAAGCACGCCTCCACCTCGTGACCTATTTTCCCGCGATGGTTGCATCGCCGTGGTGGTTGTCCGCGTCCGTCCTCGCCGGTGAAGGGGCGGCCCTGCTGACTGGCGCCGCCGTGTTGGTTTACGGCTAGGGCCATCGGCTCGGTTGTCCGGCCTCGGGCCACCATGGCCCCTCGCTGTTTCTCGTTCTGGGCTGCCACCGAATAGGCGCGTCCCAGCCCCGAGATAGGGTCCATCGCCAATATTTGGGAGCACACAGTAGTATAATCCTCGTCGAGCCCCATGAGGAATTCGAACACGTGACCTTTCTCTTTCAGGGCTCGGTTCCTGCTATTGACGTCGCATGTACAACCTCCACAGTAGCACATGGGTAGTGGTTCCAGGCCGTGCAATTCCGACCACGCCTTCTTTAACTGTCCGTAGTAGATAGACACTGCTTGTTTATCTTGCTGGAAGAGGGCAATGGATCGTCGAAGGGTATAGATGCGTGAATCGACTCCCTGGGTGAATCTGGTCTCTAAATCGATCTAAATTTCTCGAGTAGTACTCGCGTGAACAGCTCCATCTCTCAATTCCTTGCACAAAGAATTGATCAGCCATGATTTAACCATGGCGTTGCACTGGATCCATGGGTGATGATTAGGATCGTCGGTGCAGGGTTGGTGTAAGTTCCATTGACAAATCCAATTTTGTATTTGCACTCTAATGCGTTGGTAACTTGATGCCTCCAAGTATAGTAATTTTCTCCTGAATCATTCAACGATTCTGAACTCAGGGACATACCTGGATGCTCTGATGGGTTAAGAAGAAAGGGACTGGGTAACTGGACAGTGGCTACGGTTGAGGTCATTGTTGAGGACCCTGTACCTTTCGGGAGCTCCACGTCCTTCCATGTTTCTACCATATTGGTTTATTGGTAAAATGTATGATTTCCCTCTTATACCATGAAGAAAACGTAATTTTCTTGCTTGGTTTTATTGATCAGCCAAAATACATATATATAGTACAATGTGTCCTAGCTAGAATAAGAAACAAATCACCGTAGTGAATGCATAATATTTACACATGTCAAAATATAAGGAAACTTAGCAAATAGGTAACCAGCTGTAAGTTAGGAATTTCTTGATTGACAAGAAATATGCGATCCTGTGAATCTCAACAAACTATAGCTGAGTTTAATGTTCGTATCAAGGATCTAGCCAATGAATCATATTCACTCGTCAAGCCTATGACCGAGAAGAAGCATAAAGGTGTAGCTTTCAAAAGTTCTACCCAAAAACAGAAAAAATTGGCTTACTCTGACTCGGATAGTGAAATTGATGAGACTATCGCTATGCTAGCCAAAAACTACAATAAAATCATGAGGAGATTTAACCAAATGACAGGAAAGAATGTCACCCGAGAAGTCAGAGACAAGCCGCAGCACAAATTCCAGAAGCTCGAGAGCACTAATAACGATGGTAGACGTGGTGAACGATCAGGAAAAGAAAAAGGAGTCCAGTGCTTTGAATGTGAGGGGTATGGGCATATGCAAAAAGAATGTCCTAACTTCTTAAAGAAACAGAATTAGGGATTCAATGCCTCTCTAACAGACGATGAAGAAGAAGAAGACAGTGACTCTGGGCATACAAGTAACTATGTTGCCTTTACTGTTTCCACAACATATCAACCATCCGAGATTTCAAAGAAGTATGACTCTGATGATGAGCTATCCGATGAGACTCTCAACAACGCATACAACGAATGGTATGTCAAGTGGCTTGAAGACTCTCAGGTAATCGAAAAACATAATGCTCTCATTCTTTCCCTTAATGAAGACAAGTCATGACTCCTTGAAACTACTGTTGATCTCAAAAAGGAAGTGGCTTAATTAAAAAGCAAGTTAGACCAAGTCACCAAGTCTGTAAAGATGATGAATCCAAACACTGACACTCTAGATCAAATTCTCTCGATCGGAAAACCAGCTAAAAATATGGAAGGTCTTGGATATTCGAAAGAAGCTTCATCATCATACACCGTCTTCGTTCCTCAGAAGGTTGTCACCCACAAGTCCCGTCAGATGTCTCTGACCTTTACACCTGATCAAACGACCGTAAAGCCTCATACCCTGGTCGCTCCGGGGACAAAGAACAAGAGACATAACTGGGTATGTCACCACTATGGACGAAGAGGTGACATTCGACCTTTCTGCTATCGTCTATATGGAAGGAGCTTCGTCAAACAAAGGACCACCATCAAGAAAGCCCAACCACGTAAGGAATGGCGAGTCAAGGAGGTAAACTATCAAGCAAATATCGCTTACACCGCTCTTAAAGCTTCAATCACCAATGATTGGTACTTTGATAATGGATCTTCTCGACATATGACTGGTAATAGCTCATTCTTGGTCACCTTAATACCTTGCACTAATAGCTTTGTCACTTTTGGTGACGGGGTAAAAGCTAGAGTACTTGGAAAGGGAAAGCTCAACCTTCCTAACTCACCATTCTTGAAAGAGGCTCTACTGGTAGAAGGTCTTACAGCCAACCTCATCAGCATCAGTCAAATATGCGATCTGAATCTAGATGTCAACTTCACTCGTGACAAGTGCACTGTCAAAGACGAACACCAGAAGGAAGTCATGACAGGTCACAAGTCTCTTGATAACTGCTATCTATGGTCTCCAACAGTCACAACCTTGCCAACCAAGTGTTTTTTATCCAAAGCATAATAGACGAAGCTATGGCATTAAAAACTTGGTCACATCAATTTGAGGAGCATGCAGAAGATCCTCTCTGAAAAGGCGATCATTGGAGTTCCCAACCTCAAGATTGTTGAAGGAAAAATTTGTGGAGAATGCCAGATTGGCAAACAGGTTAAGACGTCGCACAAGAAGGTACAACATCTTACTACCTCTCGTGTTCTAGAACTTCTACATGTTGACCTTATGGGGCCTATGCAAGTAGAAAGTCTAGGAGGTAAGAAGTACATATTTGTCTATGTCGACGACTTCTCAAGGTACACCTGGGTTGACGTTATTAGAGAAAAGTCAGACACTTTCTCAGTCTTTGAAGCCCTATGTCGGAGAGTTCAACGAGAAAAAGGAGAAGCCATTGGCAAAGTCGTCCGACTCAGAAGTTATCATGGAAAAGAGTTTGAAAACATCAGATTCGCAAACTTCTGTGATGCTGAAGGAATAGCTCATGAATTCTCTGCCCCCATCACTCCTCAGAAGAACGGGATCGTGGAAAGGAAAAATCGTACTCTTGAAGAAAAGGCCAGAGTCATGATGCTAGCCAAAGACATCCCGCAGCACTTCTGGGCTGAGGCTCTGAATACGGCTTGTCTTATTCATAATAGAGTGACCCTCCGCCCTGGAACATTGCTCACTCTTTATGAAAATGGAGGGGGAGGAAGCCTAATGTCAAATATTTCCATGTCTTTGGATCGATCTGCTACATACTTGCAGATAGGGAACCTCGACGAAAACTTGATCCTAAAAGCGACGAAGGCATCTTCCTTGGCTATTCCAGAAATAGTCGGGCCTTTCGTGTGTGCAACAAACGCACCCGATCTATCATGGAATCCATCAATGTCGTGATTGACGACAGTTATGAGCAACCTAGTGACGATGAGGAAGATGCTCTAAATCTCTCAGGAGAAGTCAGGCCAGAAGTCAGCACCAACGATCGCAACGAAGAATCTGAAGCCGAAAACCAAAACATCTCTGACAAAAAGGAACCCCCCATCATAGAACAGAGAGCTTCGTCCAGAAGAATCACCCATCCCAGGATGTGATAAGAGACATCAATGAAGGAGTGCAGACTCGACAGAAGGCACCTCTAAACTACAAAGAGATGATAGGTAACATTTGCTTTATTTCTAAAGTTGAACCAAAGAATATACAAGAAGCCATCAATGATGAATACTGGGTCTACGCCATGCAAGAAGAATTGGTTCAGTTTGCAAGAAATGAAGTCTGGGAACTAGTACCCAAGCCAGACAATGTCAATATTATTGGAACAAAGTGGATATTTAAAAACAAGACTTACGAGCAAGGAAATATCACTCGAAATAAAGCAAGACTGGTGGCACAGGGGTACACACAAGTAGAAGGAGTTGACTTCGAAGAAACTTTCTCCAGTAGCCAGACTGGAAGCCATCCGACTTCTTCTCGGAATAGCATGCCATCAACGTTTCTAACTCTATCAGATTGATGTAAAGAGTGCCTTCCTCAATGGAAATCTCAACAAAGAAGTCTATGTTGTTCAACCAAAAGGATTTGAAGATCATGACTCTCCTTATCATGTTTACAAACTAAAGAAAGCTCTCTATGGCCTCAAACAAGCACCACGAGCATGGTATGAACGTCTTACCCAATTCCTAGTACAGAATGGCTATATTCGAGGGGGAGTAGACAAAACTCTCTTTGTGAAAAAGGAAGGAAGTGACATCATGATTACCCAAATATATGTCGATGATATCGTATTTAGAGGGATGTCAGACAAGATGGTGGAACGTTTCGTACAACATATGCAGTCTGAATTTGAGATGAGTATGGTTGGAAAGCTCACATACTTCCTAGGCTTTCAGATCAAACAGATGAAAGATGGAATATTTATCTCCCAAAGCAAATATGCAAAGAATATTGTGAAGAAATTCGAGTTGGAAAAAGCTTCACACAAAAGAACCCCCATTGCCACTCATGTCAAATGCACAAAGGACGATCTTGGAGAACCTGTTGATCAAAGCCTCTATCGAAGCATTATTGGAAGTCTCCTCTATCTCACAACAAGTCGACCTGACATTGCTTTCTCAGTGGGAGTCTGTGCTCGATATCAAGCCAATCCAAAAGCTAGTCACTTAACTAATGCCAAGAGGATAATAAGGTACATCTAGGGAACCTCTGAATTGGGTTTACTATAATCTTTTGATACCTCTCCTACTCTCGTTGGATACTGTGATGCTGACTGGGCGGGAAGCACACCAGATCTAAGAAGTACCTCTGGAGGTTGTTTCTATCTAGGAAACAATCTTGTGTCTTGGTTCAGCAAAAAGCAAAAATGTATTGCTTTGTCCATAGCTGAGTCCGAGTATATTGCAGCGGGAAGTAGCTGTACTCAGCTTCTTTGGATGAAACAGATGTTGGGAGAGTATGGAGTCAAACAAGAAGTCATGACTTTGTTCTGTGACAACATTAGTGTAATCAATATCTCGAAGAATCCGGTTCAACACAGCAAAACCAAACACATTGATATCAGGCATCACTTTATTCGAGAGCTTGTAGAAGACAAGAAGATAAAACTCAAATACCTACCTACTGAGAAACAAATCGCTGACATCTTCACAAAGGCGCTATATACTAACAGGTTTGAAAGTCTAAGGTTATCCCTTGGACTTTGCTACCTTGAGTAACCAGAAGTCAGGAAAGAAGAGAGGGAGCTTTTAGTTGATTTTACTCTCTCTCTATCAAGACCAGCAAGGGTCCACAAAATCAAACCGGGCCCAATTCCTTTATCATTGCCCAGTTGAAGTGTTTTTTTTTAAATTCAAAAGGGAATAACGGAATGATTATAATCTGAGAATCAACCAATCACCACTCAACCCTTTCGACTTCCGTACAGAAAAGTTCTGCACGCCCCTTCCACCTTTCCTAAACCGCTAGGGCACCACAAAATCAAAATCAGTCTGCACCTATAGCAGTTTCTTCTTTCCTTCTAAAACAATTCCGATCAAGCCCCCACAAATGGTCGGAACCAGAAGCGGACGAGTTCCTTCTGCCTCCAAGAAACTGCAAGCCAAGATGAGAGTGAAGATGATTGCCAGGAAGTAATCGGCTTCGTAATCTTCAACAGAAAAATATGGAGTGAAGATTCGTGGAGGAAATTCCTCAGGGGAGGGTTTGGCAAGACCTCAGGGAACAACAACCTCTTCTCCAACTATCACACCAATGGAGGCAACCCCCAATATTGAGAAGGACAACATCTTACCCGAAGCTGCTAACCTTGAAGAAGAGGGCTCTCATTCCACACAGACGCCTCTACAAGGTAACCTTATTGCCCCTCCTATAGTGGATCCAATAGATAAGAACTAGTCTGAAGAAACTCTAGGGACCTCTGTTCCTGAGATCCCTGGTACTAGTTGTGAAAATCGATCTAGCCCTCCAAAATCAACGCCTGCATCAGAGAAGTCCCCAATAGACGAAGCAATGCAGAAAGTTGATAGTCCTCTTGTCGCTCCAAACAGTGGTTCAGGGCTGATTGGAGATACGGAAGTCATACCGAAAGTACCCCAACCTTTAGACGATCTTGAGAACACAGAAGAGATAGATACATCCAAGACAATTGTGGAAGAAGAAGCTACACGAGAGGACAGAACGCCACTGAAGAAGTGTGTGCCCAAAGGGTTTAAGAAAAGAAAACAATCAAAGAGAAAGCTGATTGATGAAGAAGAAGAACCACCAGTGCAGAGAAGACTAACTCTGAAAAGAAAAGCTACAGAGAAAGGAGGAGCACCTGCTCCTAAACAAGTAAAGAAGTTAAGAAAGAAGTCATCCACTTCAGTAACAACCCCTGCTCCAGAAGAAGAAGAGGAGGAAGAAGAGGAGGAAACTTGTGTCTTACCCCCACAGGTCAAGAAGTCTATGGGAGGTCTGAAACTCCCCAAAAACGTTCCAAAAGCCCCAACAGACAATGTCTCCTTTCATTCGGTAGATAATGTTGTCAAGTGGCAATACGTGTACAATCGCAATATCTACCCGGAGAGAGAGCTCTCTACAGAAGCTCAAGGAATAAACGCAGTTGTGGAACTCCTCCGTGGCTCAGGCCTAACCAACACGGTCATCAACATCGGACCGTTCTACCCCTCTCTGGTCAAGGAGTTCATCGTCAATCTCTCTAGTGAGTTTAATGATCCAGAAGACGCTGAGTATAGGAAGGTGTTTGTTCGAGGAGGGTGCTTTGACATATCTGCCTCCACAATCAACGCTTATCTAGGCAGAACGACTCCAGATGTCACTCCAAACGTCCCTCCCTTGAACAAAGTTGCGTTTGAGATCACTGGAGGAAGGAAAAAGGCTTGGCCCTTCTAGGATACCATTGCGGCTGCAGAACTAACAACCAAGTATTCCATTCTATACCGAATTGGTTTGGCAAACTGGGCGCCCTCCACTCACGGGTCTAGCATCAAACAGAGCTAGCAAAGCTCATCTACCAAATAGGTACTCAATTCCCTCTTGACTTTGGTACATATGTTATTGAGCATCTTGTCAAACATGCCAAGTCATGTGCTGTCAAATTACCTATTGGATTTCCATCATTGATCACTGGACTTCTCCTCCAACAATGTCCTCACATTGTTCGAGATACTGATGTACCTGGAAAGAAGCCTCTGCCTCTCACTATAAGTCTTAAAAACTTTGAGGGCAAGCATATGAGAGATCTCACTCCTCCCTTAGCCAAAACATCTGAAGCTGGTTCCAGCTTACGTCCTTCTGGACCTCTCGGCACCAGGATGGAGGAAGAGCTGGTGGACGTGATAAATGACTTGGAGAAGACGATTGCTGCTCTGTCAACCCAAAAGATTGCCTGTGAAGCCCTCTTACATGATTTACGCACCGCTCCTGCTGAAGACACTGCATCGGACCAAGATGTCGATGACTCCGCCTCCTTTTAGAAAATATTTCTTACTTCTAGACTGATAACTTGTTTCGAACAAACTTCTTAAATCCTCAGGGACTGTCCGAGTTAAATTTCTGCACTTTGTGACGTTTTGGATATTTGCTCAAGTTTTGAGATGGTTTATGCCCTGTTGTTATAAGTATATCGTTGTATAATTGCCTTTGTCAATATTGTTAGAGAAACAAGGGGAGACATAAGCTAACGTTACGCGCCGCCAGAAGTTGCGCCAGAAGTCGTCGCACCAGAAGCCGCACCAGAAGTCACATCGCTTGCTGTGCGTAACTGCCACAAGATGACGATGTGCTTACAAATGTGTTTGCCTAAAAAATTGCCAAAGGGGGAGGTTGTTGCTACGTTTAGTGTTGGCATAATTTTTTAGCGCAAAAGTAAGAAGTCAGTGCAACATGTTACAAGACATGTGGAGCGACTCATTACGCTCCAGATTAGGAAATGCTTGAAGCTTTCCTATTTAGAGTCGATTGGAACGCAAGAAGAATGAAGTCACAACAACTGAAAGACTTGAAGCGCAAGAGAATGACGTCAACAAGCCCAGGTGATTTCCAGCTGTCATTAACACGTTAGCAAAGGCGGCAACTGCTTGCCTAATTTGTTTAGGAAGTCTGAGACTTCCTATTCCTAAACCGAGCTAGATTAGGAATGTGGGACTGCTATAAAAAGCTTGTGCTTCCCCACTAGCAGCCTGTCCGTTCTCGATTCTTTATTTGCTAAATTTCTTAGAGCTCTTAACCGTGCACCATTGGCGTGTTGAGAGGCTGATTAGTTTGCTAGAACGGCTTTGCTTCGATTAAATATCAATTCGTGAAGATTGAGTGTTTGATCGATTAGGGTTCTTGTGTTCGAGATTGAAGATTCACAAATCTGTCAAAGAAGACTACGACACCGAGCATAGGCGCTTGCTCGAAGGGTGGAATTGAGAGGATCTCAAAGACAGGGGGAGAGGACCCTGGTCGAGGTTGTTCACGGTGAAATCTATAGTAGCTTAGGAAAATAGTTTGTGTGATAGCTAGTTGGTGCTTGAAGTTGTACTATTGACTACCATATAGTGAAAACCTTTCCACTGGCAAAGTGCCCCCAGATGTAGGTGACGTTGCACCGAACTGGGTAATCATCTATGGTGTCGTTATTATTGCTTGTTTATTGTTTTAAACTACGGTTTGCATTTTAGGAAAGTTGTCAACACAAAAAGTTACGACTTTGTGTTCGATTTCTTGACTTGGCTACGAATCAGAATTTCAGTAAGCACACACTTTGGCCCACAATGGCCTTTTCCACAATATCCCACAAGTTGATATCTAACTCATATGCATTCACACAAACATGCCAAAAGTGATCTCAAATTGGGCAAGGTGCCCCACATGCTCAAAAACAAAACAACCCTCATTCAGCAATTAAACTAAACATGTCAAGTACAACGATATAACTTTAACATGTAATAGTCCGAACATCACTAAAAAATGGGTCTCCAAAATCGACCCAAAATAACACAAAATCCAACAAAAGTTTCCAAAATTAAATAAGTCTAAATGTCCGACAACACATCGATGATACCTCTCACTAAGTCGGGTCATCATAGAGGTAGTCTCCTTCTGCTCCTTCTGGCGCCGGGTCATTAGAGCTGCTCGGGCCTGCTCCGCTCGGGTCCTGGTATTGGAAGTGGACATACGGGCCGGACAGGGCCGGAATGCAGCTTCCTGGAAAGCTGGGTGGTCCTGGAATCGCGACTGCTAGAAGTTCGCTATCCTCCACACGTTCTGGTGCTGCTGATACAATGCTTGATCAACATACCCTTGGAAAGCGTGCATTCTCGACCACTCCTGTCGAGACCGCTCGGAGTCCTCCTGCTGCTGGATGCGCATCGTACACATCATGGCGAGCACATCCTCATCCTGATCAGGCTCCTGCTGAGCTGCTGCCCCTCTAGCCTGTCCTCTACCTTCCCGTGCTGTTGCTGCTGCTGATCGGCCTCCTATGCGATTCTCTAGTGGCTGTCTCGTCAGCAGAGGTTGCCTGTTCTTGATCTTCAGCCTGATCCGCTCCAACCGAGGGTAGCTCTCCTTGACGATATGCCCGTAGGTCAATCCTCTGATCTCTTGGCCACACACTACATCCCTCTCGAAGATAGAAGTTCCAGGGACATAATTCACCCCGCTAACGAGTCCCTAAACAATCTGGGTGACCAAGCATCCCCCTCATATGCCCCCTGGCTGCCTGCTGGGCATCTCCAGCAGCTGGTCCCATATAGTCCTCTCCCAAGGAGCTCATGTACCCGTACGGTACGCATTTAGGATCCACAGCTCCTTGAGAGTAACGTTATATTGACCGTTCTCTCGATAGAAGAGTGTCCCGACTAGGAACCTCTACAGCATCAACATCCCGGGTTTGTGCTCAGGGATGTCCCGGGCCTTGTTGGTATTCTCCCAATACGGGTTCAACTGATGTGATGCCACATTTCGTTGTTGGACAGACCCAACTCAGGCACCTCTTCCTCAGTGACCCCGAACATGGCAGTTAGGTCGTTCATCGTCATGTTGCACTTTCTCCCACACACCTGGGAACTTACTTCCGTCTTCTCCTTGTTTGCCGCCTCCACGGTGGCAAAGAATTCCTGGGTCAAATCTTCAAAGACCGGGGGCCTCCATGTCATCATTCCCGGCCAACCCAGCTGGATGGCCTAGGCGTGCAGTTCGTCCCATATTCCCAAACTCCTGCACATATACTCGTTGAAGAACTGACCGGTCATCACCTCCCGGCCCTCAAAGGCGTCATACCTTTTTTTGTGCGGGCTCGGGGTGACGAACTTAAGGCATGCCGCATTGGGAGTCTCAACGGGGGCTCGGGAAGCCCGTTGAGACGGGGCCGATCTTGTCCCCGAGGTGCCGACGGTTCTCGCCTTTTTGCTTATAATTTGAGCTCGGGACGGGTCAGTCGGCTTCTTGGGTGCCATTTCTATTAGGAGAGTGAGAGAGCAAGAGTGCTCGAGACCACTTAGGTGACCGGAAAAACTCGCCAGAAAATGGCTAGGCTGGCTTTTTGTGGAGGTTTGGGTAGGTGAAGGGTAGGAAGTGTTTTGGGGTGCTATAGGGTCGTCTAGAGGGGAGTAAAGTCGGAGCAACCACTTTTTCCGACGAGATATGGCCGGAATCTATGGTGGGAGGTGGTTAGGGGTTAGATTTGTAGATGAAAAACGGTGGAAATAGCAAATATATGCTAGGAAATTAGTGAGGGGTGAAGGAAATACCTTAATCCGGCGTTTGGAGGCATTTTCTAGCAATTTTCCAGCGAAGAAGGCGGAAGGCGGCACTGTGGAGAAGTAGGGTTCGCGAAAAATGAAGAAGAAAGAGTCATATTTGGCTTTATACGAGCCGAGGCACGATCGTGACTGGAAGGGCACGATCGTGACTCGGCAAAATTTCTTTGGTCACGATCGTGCCTCGATTGTGACCCAGATCGTGGGAAGCCATTACAAGTTGGGATTAAATCGAATTAATTCAGGCACGATCATCCCTGGGGGGCCACGATCATGCCTCAAGTTTTTCCCAACCCACAATCGTGCCTCATGGGGCACGATCGTGGCTCTACCCAATTTTTCTGTCTTCCATTTTTTCTTCTTCTTCTTGCCATCACCAAACATTTGAATCCTAATACCTGCACTTAGACTTGAATGGAAACTATTAAAAGACTCAATTGTGGTGTGTGAGACACACACCACACTTAACCCCACACTCGGGGTCGCTTTACTCTAGGACTCAACAAATCAAAACTACACACATTTGTACAAGTGATTATTGTTACCTTTCCTCTTCAACTGGCTGTGGGCGGCCTCCGATTCCTCCGTTGCACTAGCTCGGTTAAGTTGATGATCATCTCCATTATGTCGGCTAACCGAGCTTGCATATCTTCCTTAAAGTCTTTTATTTCTTCCCAGACCGTCATGACGTCCACTATGATTTCTAAAAGACGTCTTTCAATATGTATCATAGGATCTTCAGGAGGGGTGGAACTACCTTCGGGCTCGGGCGAATTTACCGGCCACCATGGAGGTGGGGAATTAACGCCATCATCATCTGATGAAGATGGAACGTTCATCGCGTATTTCCACTGATTCATCTTGGAGGGTAGAAATCAACTTCGGGAGAGTTTTCTTGGAATTGTGAGGTTGCTAGAACAATGAAATGGAGAGAGATGATGGGCTCCCTTTATTGACAAAAGGAGGATGGGTGGGTCCTAGTCTTGCCCAAAAACTCCCGTGACTCTCCTTTCCTTTCTTGCTTTTGCTCCGTTATTGATGAAGAGAATTTTTATCACCTGCACAAGACATACAAAGAAGACAACAGATAAAGACTCAATGGTAATGTGTGGGACACACACCACACTTAGGGTATTACTACACCCCAAACTTAAGTAAACTCGACCATGGTGTGTACCCGGTACACACCACACTTAAGGCTTAACTAAGCCTTGAGTTCACACGACACAATCCTACAAAAAACAATCAATACTACTAATCTTGTCACAACAACCCACATAGAGGGGCAAACCAATCAAGGTTACAAGGCGATCACAAGCCTCAAGCAAGATCAACTCAACTTTATGGATTAAGGAGAAAGTACATGTTACCTTTCTCAAAATAATGAGGTTGACTTAGCTTGATAGTTTGTCCCGGGTGTCGATATTCTCGTCTTGCGAAGGAGAGGCGTACGCCATAGGCATCATGATTGCACCGGTTCCTTCATGCAACAAACCGAACAAAGATTACCGCATTACTTTAACAAAAGAAACTAAAATGTAAGAATTTACAAAGAGAGATTTAGAAACTTGTGCTGCCTCCCAATAGCGCATTTGCTTAACGTCGTTAGCCCGACGAAACTATGGCAGTAACCACACTACCCTCGACCCGAGCCGCCTTCTTCGGGCAACTCTCCTCAAACTTCTTCGAATCCTTTCACTTCTTCATCAACGTCCGACTCAATGTCTTTTCCGTCTATATCGTGGTAAAGCTTCAAGTATAGCCCATTCGCAAAGAACGTAGTTTTATCCTTTGGGTCCAAAATTTCCATTACCCCGTGGTGCAAACACGTAATGATTTTGAATGGCCCGGACCATTTGGACTTTAGCTTCCCGGCATGGAGTTTAAGCTTGGGGTTATAGAGCAAAACCAATTGTCCTGGCTCAAAACTCCTCTTTATAATGTGCTTGTCATGCCACCACTTCGTCTTTTCTTTGTAAATGGCGTTGCTCTCATACGCCTACCGTCTCCACTCCTCAAGCTCCTCTATGTGGAGCAACCTTTTTGTTCTCGCTTTACCCAGATCCATGTTACACCTCATGATTGCCCATCTTGCCATATACTCGATTTCCACTAGCAAGTGGCAAGCTTTATCGCATACCATCCGATACGGAGACATGTTCAGCGGGGTTTTGTACGCGGTGCGATACGCCCTGAGGGCTTCGTCGAGGCGCTCCGACCAATCTTTTATGTTTGGGCCCACCATCTTCTCCAAGACCCCTTTTATTTCCTTGTTTGCGCTCTCTGCTTGTTCATTGCATTGATGATGATATGCAAGAGCCATCTTGTGTTTCATGCCAAATTTCTTGGCAAGAGCTTGTTTCGGAAGTGGGCGGCTCGATCACTTGTGATAGCTCAGGTAGTTCTGAATCGTGCAATGATATTCTGCTTGACGAACTTGATGACCGTTCTTGCATCTGCTGCAATACAAGTTTCTGCTTCGACCCATTTAGACACATAGTCTACCACGACTATGATGTAGAGCTTCTGATAAGATGACGGGAAAGGTCCCATGAAGTCCATACCCCACACGTCGAACACCTCAACTTCCAAAATATTGGTTACAGGCATCTCATGCCTCCTGTCGACATTTCCCACTCTCTGACATCTGTCACACTGTTTCGTGTGCTCGTGACAATCTTTAAAAAGGGTCGGCCAATAAAAGCCCAATTGCAATACTTTTCAAGCGTTCCGTTCTCCCGCAAAGTGACCCCCATAAGGGGGATTATGGCAAGCCTCCGGAATTCCAGGAATTTCATTCTCCGCTACACAACGGCAAAAAATTTGATCATTCCCTTGCCTAAACAAATAAGGCTCGTCCAGATAGTATATGTTGCAAGAATGAAGGAACCTTTTCTTTTATTGGGAATTAATCCCCAAAGGCACGATCCCACATGAAATATAGTTTGCGATGTTGGCATACCATGGTAATGCGCTTTCCACCGCCAAGACATGTTCGTCAGGAAATACGTCCCTAATTTCCTCTTCACATTCCTTCTCGCCAGTTTTTACTCGAGAAAGGTGATCGGCTACTTGATTTTTAGCTCCTTTCCGATCCATTATCTCAAGCTCAAATTCTTGCAACAAAATGACCCATCAAATTAGTCGAGCTTTTGCCTCCTTCTTGGTCAATAAATATTTCAAGGCCGCATGATCCGTGTGCACCACAGTTTTCGACCCTATCACATACTGACGGAACTTCTTGAATGCAAATATCATTGCTAGAAATTCCTTCTCAGTAACTGTATAGTTCTCTTGGGCATCATTTAGAGTTCTGCTCGCATAAGATATGACGCGGAAGATCTTTTCGTGCTTTTGACCTAAAATCCCGCCCAAGGCGTAGTCACTTGCGTCACACATGATCTCGAAAGGCCGACCCCAATCCGGGGCTGCTACTATTGGAGCTTTTACCAGTCTTGCCCTCAACTCATCATAGGCAATTTTGCAATCCCTTGTGTTGCTACGTTTAAGTGTTGGCATAATTTTTTAGCGCAAAAGTAAGAAGTAAGTACAACATGTTACATGACATGTGGAGCGACGTATTACGTTTCAGATTAGGAAAGGCCTGAAGCTTTCCTATTTACAGGCTGCTTGGAGCGAAAGAAGAATGACGTCACGAAGACTTGGAGCGCAAGAAAATGACGTCGACAAGCCAGGCGACTTCCAGCTATCACTAACACGTCAGCAAAGGCGGCAACTCTGCTTGCCTAATTTATTCAGGAAGTCTGAAACTTCCTATTCCTAATCCAAGAAAGATTAGGAATATAGAGCTGCTATAAAAAGCATGAAGCTTCCCCATTAGCAGTCATCCGTTCTTGTTCTAAATTAGCTAAATTTCTCAGAGCTCTTAACCATGCACCATTGGCGTGTTGAGAGGCTGATTAAGTTTGCTAGAACGGCTTTGCTCCGATCAAACATCAAGTCGCAAAGATTGAGTGATTGATCGGTTAGGGTTCTTGTGTTCGTGATTGAAGATTCACAAATCCGTCAAAGAAGACTACGACATCGAGCATAGGCGCTTGCTCGAAGGGTGGAATTGAGAGGATCTCAAAGACAGGGGGAGAGGACCTTGGTCGAGGTTGTTCACGGTGAGATCCATAGTAGCTTAGGACAATAACTTGTGTGATAGCTAGTTGGTGCTTGAAGTTGTACTATTGAATACCTTATAGTGAAAACCTTTTCACTGGCAAAGTGCCCCCAGACATAGGTGCGGAGTCACCGAACTGGGTAATCATCTCTGGTGTCGTTATTATTGCTTGGTTGTTATTTACCACAGTCTGCAATTTAGGCAAGTAGTCGATACATAAGTTACGACTTTGTGTTCGACTTCTTGACTCGGCTAAGATTCAGAATTTCACCTTGTAAATTCAAACTTTACCTCCTTCTCGAGAAATTTACACAACGGCTTGGCTACTTTTGAGAAATCTTGGATAAAGCGTCTGTAAAAACCAGCATGGCCTAGAAAACTTCTCACCGACCTCACAGAAGACGGATATGGAAGAGTCTCAATGAAACTAACCTTGGCCCGATCAATTTCAATGTCTTCTTTCGAGATCTTGTGGCTCAAAACGATTCCTTCACGTACCATGAAGTGGCACTTCTCCCAATTAAGCACCAAGTTGGTTTCCTCACATCTTTTCAACACGTTTTCCAGATGCTCCAAACACTCGTCAAATGACCTTCCAAATACTGAGAAGTCATCCATGAAAACCTCCACTTAATTCTCGGCCATGTCTGAAAATATAGCCATCATGCACCTTTGGAAGGTCGCCGGGGCGTTGCAAAGCCCAAAAGGCATTCGTCGGAACACAAACGTCCAGTCGGGACAAGTGAATGTTGTCTTCTCCTGATCTTCCACGGCTATATGGATTTAATTATAACCATTGTAACCGTCTAGGAAGCAATAAAATTCATTTCCGGCTAGCCGATCCAAAATTTGGTCTATGAAGGGTAGCGGGAAATGATCCTTCCTTGTCGCTTTGTTCAACTTGCGGTAGTCCATGCATATACGCCACCCGGTCACGGTGCGTTGAGGAATCAACTCATTGTTAGCATTTGCAACTACCGTTAGGCCTCCCTTCTTCGGAACGCATTGAACCGGGCTAACCCACTTGCTGTCTGAAATGGGGTATATCACCCCGACATCTAACCACTTCAAGATTTCTTTCTTCACCACTTCCTTCATAGCCGAATTGAGCCATCTTTGATGTTCAATGGAGCCTCGGCATTCCTGCTCCAAAATAAGTTTGTGTGTGCAAAAAGCTGGGTCTATCCCTTTGATGTCGGCGATAGTCCAACCCAATGCCCACTTGTGTTTCTGCAATACACTCATCAACTTTACTTCTTGATCTGGACATAGGGCAGAAGAAATGACAACTGGAAGCGTAGAATTTGGCCCCAAATATTCATACTTCAAATGCTAGGGAAGCACCTTTAATTCAAGCTTTGGAACTTCCTCAAGCGAAGGCTTGGTGTGGGGAACAGTTCTATCTCCCGTAAACAATGTCTAAGAGCCCCTGTATCCTTCTATTCTTTCAACAAAACCGAGTGCGCATAAATCACTTTGCTCATTCAATTCCTCTTTTTCTTCAAGATCTAATTGTTCAAAGAAAACACTAGAAAAACCATTAGTACTTAAACAAATTGAGGGTAGAACATGTTGTACCTCTTGATCAATCAAGGAGATGGCCGCTAACTTCGAATAATCCATATCCGGCGCTTTAATCCCTTTTAGAATGTCAAAGATGATAGTTTCACCTCCCACCGTCATCTCCAATACACCTTGTTTAACTCGGATTACTGTATCGGCGGTTGCGAGAAAAGGCCGCCCTAAGATTAGGGGAACCACATGATCAACCGAAAAGTCAAGAATGATGAAGTTGGCCGGCAAGATAAATTTTCCAATGCGCACTAACACGTCTTCTACTACCCCCTCGGGGTAAACCACTTGTCGGTTGGCCAAATGTAAATAGACCGATGTTTTCTTCATGTGGCCAATTTGAAGTGAGTTAAAGACGGAAAGCAGCATAAGGTTAATGTCGGCTCCCATATTGCACAAGGACATCATTTCATTTGCTCTTCCTATCCCGACCGGAACTGTGAAGCTTCCTTGATCTTTCTCTTTTGGAGGCAATTTGTTAAGCACCAATGCATTGCATTCCTCATTCAATGCTATCTTAGAACACTCTTGCAAACGCTGACGGTTGGAGAGGATCTCCTTGAAAAACTTGTGATGTTTAGGCATTTCATCCAACGCCTCGATAAGAGGGATGTTGATCGAGACTTGCCTAAGCACATCAAGGCAACGGGCAAATTGCTCGTCGTTGCATTTCGCCTTTCTTTTCACCCTTTGAGGGAACGGAGGTCTAAGAACAGGAGTAGGTGGTTTGACATAAGTGGGATCACCTTGGGGTCCCTCTTGGGGCTTGTCATGCCTTTCTCGAGGTGCTTCTAGTTCTCCTTCCTCATCCCCGAGATTTTCATCCCCAAACCCTAAATCCTCAACAACGGCCTCTTCCACTTCCCTCTCATAATCCACCGTGGTAGATGGCCCTGGTAATGTGTTTCCGCTTCTCAATGTGACGCTTTAACATGCTCCTTACCATGACCTTTCGGCACCTCTGTATTTAACGAAAGAGTTCCTATTTGTCTAGGAGCACTACTTTGCTCCCATCGAGCGTCATTGTTCCTCTGGTTTCTTCTCAGTTCATCGGTCACTGCTGTTTGGCTTTTTATGAAAGCCTCTAGGACATCTCTTAGCGACTCATCTCTCTTAGAATTGGAATGTTGACCTTTGTCGTAGCTTGACGGACAGTTGTTCTGGCCATTGTTCCTTCCTTGGGGACGATCGGGATACACTTTGCCATAACTACTCGCATTGGCCATTAGTCTCGCTTTGTAATTGTTTCCATAGCCTTGAGGATGGCTTTGCACCGGGCGATCTTGGTACCCTCGTGCATTGCCATATCCCCCAAAGTTACCCTTGTTGTGGTTGTTTTTGTTGTTGTAGTCCATACGATTTACCCCCACTTGAGGCCTCGAGTTCCTTCCTTGGTCTCCTTGTGCCATGTTCAATAGTCTATTCATCTTGTCGGAAAGACTTTTCAATGTCTCCTGTTCTTCTCCTTTTTGTGCAAAAGAAGCTCCTTGGTTATTTTGGATCGCTTCAGCTTCGTTGTACTCGTAGCTTTGAAGCGCAACTTGCTCCACCACATCAAATACTTCACCCGGAGCTATAGATAGAATGATCCTCCTGAGCCGGCATTTACCGCCATTTGAGATGCTTGATTCAACCCCCAGTAGAACGTCTTGTTCAAGACCTCATCGCAGATTTGATGATCCGGACACTTTCTCAGCAACTGTTTGAACATTTCCCAAGTCTCTCCAAGAGTTTCACCCCGGAGTTGGGTATAGTTGTTGATGTCCTCCCAAAATAAGCCCTCCTTGCGAGGAGGTACATATTTTGAAAGGAATGCCCGTTCTAAGCTTTCCCAATCTCGCTTCTCGCGAAGAAGTAACGTCATGTACCACGCTTTTGCCGCTCCTCCCAAGGAGATGGGGAGTAGCTTGGTCTTGACTAGATCTTCAGGACAACCACCGGCTGTAGTCTCCACGACGTCTTCAAGAAGCTTTAGATGATTGTGAGCATCGGCATTGTTGCCCATGAACTGCAGGTTTGTCCTTAACAAACTCAGCACCACTGATGTAAGCTAAAAATCCGGGAATTGGTAGTTATAGTCTGCCCTTCTTCTATGTCGTGGTTGACGAGGTCGTTGACTTCCTCTCTCCCTCCTCCCTCACGGTCCTCTAGGGGGAAGCGGGGACAGAGGAGGCATGTCGTCATCCTCGGCATAGTAATCTTCGTGATCCTCGGATCCAAATTGTGGCCTTTCATTATTGTTTCCCTTAGCGGGATTCTCATCTCGATCCCTTCTCAGAATGGGTGGTCTTTGCTCCACTCTAGCAGGAGTAGCGCCCATACTTCTTTGTTGCACTAAACTTTCACTAACACTCTTTTTCGAAGCGTTGTTTCTCCGAAACAAAGCCTCGATCTTTGGATTGTAATTAGATTCTGGCACTCCCGAGCTTCGGGTCATGTACCAAACAAGTACCTTCAAACATACGGAACACTATCAATATCAAAACAAAGCATACACAAGCATTTACCAACCGGTAACCGATTAATCCCCGGAAACGGCGCCAAAAACTTCTTGGGCCAAAATGTGACGTGAAAACGTCGCATAATAGTTTCCACGTGCAAGTGCACAGGGTTCGCAAGTAATATAATTTACAAGATCCGGTTAGATACCGAGTCAGTCCACAGGGATTAAATTGAGGTCTACGATTAATCAATGAAAGTGTTTACGGTTATGACAAAGATAACAAATTGCGATAGTGATAACGGATGGTTTAAAACCCCTAGGGTGCTAGACAATCATCAAGTGAAATAGTCCGAGAGACTTAAATTCTAATGAATGAACGGTATGTTGAGCCTATGTCTGAAGTGCCGACCTCGCCTTTCGATATTGAGGTTAGCCTAATCCCGAGTCTCCTCGTGCCCTTTCGGTATTTAGAATAACTGAAGACCGCATACAATCGACAATAATAAGCTAAGGGTTACTAATAGGTGCCAAGACACGGTCTTGAGCCTACAACCCTCGGTGGATGCTAAGTTCGGAGTCTATTCCTTCCCTTTCGGTATCGGATAGAACTCCTCAAACACATATTGTAAAGCGTTAATTAAACAATACATGCATTCAAACAACAATCCACACAACAAATTTGTCATTCAAAGAACTAATTCTCAATAAACTTTATAATCACATTTCATATTGTCTAGCACCCATAGCTAAGAGATTTAGCCATCAACCATGGTGCTCAATTCTAGCAACATCATGGTCAAAGCAAGAACACGCATAAACAACATATTAAATACAAAGCAAACGGATAGAAATGATCTAGGATGCCCGAGCAAGGTGCTTCTTCAAGGTTGATGAAGAACGGTGGAACCCTTTTTGCCACTTGGTGTCGAGAAAGATGAAGAACGCTCGAAAAATCACGAAGAACGCTTCAAAGAATGCTGAAAAAGCTCTAAGTCTCGTTTTCTCTCTCTTTTATTCTTCCTCCCTTGCAAAATGTGAGTGAACCCCTTTTATAGTTTTCTGAATTCGGGGCAGGTCACGATCGTGACTGGTATGGCACGATCGTGCCTCAGTCTGGGTCACGATCGTGTACTGGGAAGGCACGATCGTGACTTGGTCATGGGGGCGATCGTGCGCTGGGATGGCACGATCGTGACTCGGAGTAGGTGAGATATTTTCAAATCTCCTGGGGGACGATCGCGCCTTTGTGCCTTGAAAGCCACGATCGTGACTCTCTATGGGTGATGATCGTGTCTCCGTCGTGACTGAAATCGTGGGATCTCTCTATAAGTTGGAATAAAATGCTCGATTTAATCTTCATGGGGGCACGATCGTGACTGGCAAGGGGACGATCATGCCTAGGCACGATCGTGACCAAAGGAGGCACGATCGTGCCTAAAAGGTTCTGTCTAGCCCTTTGGTCAACTCGCCAAGACTTTGGCTCGGTGCCTCTTTTTAGGCCCTTTTTCCTTCCGTTCCTCCGTATGCACATCAAAACACCAAAAAGCATAAAACGTATACTCCCGAGCCTTAATTGGCCACTACGGGACAAAAACGCACTGAATTGTGTTGTTAAACGGTCTCGAAACGAGATCCTTTGACCCCACAACAAAGGGTACATCAAAGAAGATAGAATTAAGCATATATCGCCTAAATTATTCTACACTCACAAACTTCTAGAAGAGTAATAAGATTGATGCCAAGTAGATTCACTCTAGTGAAAATCTTGAAGATTTATTCACTAAAAGCAGGGTCGACTCAATGGCTAGTGGGGCCTAAAGCAAAAGTTACAAATAGGGCATTTTGTTGTTTCGTAAAAAAATAAAGGGTTAATTACACTTTTCCCATACTAAAATAACCGGTTTACACCTTACTACGGTTAAAGATAAAGTTTACATTTAAACCAGCAAATTGCTTTTTGTTATTACACTTTACTCTAACAGTGTTAAATTTTGGATGAAAAATTTTCATTTTGTGTGAAAAGTCGAAAATGCCCTCAATTATTTATCAAATTTTCAAATTGATGTCATTATTCATCAAATTATAATGTTTATTAATAATAAATAATTTTTTTTATTTTTATTGATTATTATTTATTAAACATTAAAAGAATCAATTTTTAATCATTGATTATTATTAATAATTAAAATATTATTAAAAAATAAAAGTGAAACCTTTTTACATCAAACTTAACTCTTTGATGGACGGTGCAACTAAATGTAACCTTACAGTGGTGACATGCAAAAGTTGCATAGTACATGGTAGTGACATGCAATTTCCCCTTAAAATAATAATAATCATTAGGGAAAATGTCACTTACCTCCCTCGTAGTATACCTGATTTTCACTTACCTCCCTCATTTCACGAATACATTCTGACAGGTCCCTGAAGTATAAGACTTTCTCAATTAGGCACAACGACGTTAGTTTTTCGAAAATTCTGTTAACTTTTTTTGAAAATGACGAAAATGCCCTTGTATTTAAAAAATTAAAAATTACTTAAACATTATTTTTCAAACCTTTTTTAAAAGTATATTATTCTATAAAATCAATAATAAAAAAAATGATCTTAGTATTAAAAATATTATTTTTAAAAAAATTATAAAACATAAAAAACGATGTTAAAAAACCATTTTTCCTTTTTGATATTTTTTTCTTTAAAAAATATTTTTTAGAAAAATAATATTAGAATAAGTTTTTATTATTTATTTTATTAAAAAAATATTTTGAGAAAATGTTTTTTTAAATTTTTTTAATATAAGGGCATTTTTGTCATTTTGACCAAAATCTAACACTGTTAGGCATCAGTGAGAAAGTCGTATACTTCGGGGACCTGTCAGAACGTATTCGTGAAAGGAGAGAGGTAAGTGAAAATCGGGTATATTACGAGGGAGGTAAGTGACAATTTCCCTAATTATTAATACTAATACTAATTATCAAGAAAAGGGAAAATGTCACTTACCTCCCTCATATTATACCTGATTTTCACTTCCCTCGTTTCTCGAATATGTTTTAGGAAAATATTTTTAAAATGTTTTTTTTAATTTTTTAATACAAGGGTGTTTTCGTCGTATTGACCAATAACTAACACTGTTGGGCTTCAGTGAGAAAGTCGTATACTTCGGGGACTTCTAAGAACGTATTCGTGAAACGAAGGAGGTAAGTGAAAATCGGGTATACTACGAGGGAGGTAAGTGACATTTTCCCAAGAAAAATATTAATTACTAATAATATATTTAAATTTTTTAATAACATAACTCTCTCATACGAGTTTTATTTCGAGCTCATTGGTAAAACAAATCAAAGAGAATCAGAACATCAACAATTTTGAAGAAAGAAGTTTTATCTATATATTATTAATAATTATTTTATTTTTACTTGATAAATAATTATTACCAAAAATATTAATAATATAGATAATTAATTATTAATAACGTTTTATACATTTTGCTCTAACACAGTTAAATTTTGGATGAATTTTTTTTTAGGAGTAAAAAATTTGTCGTCGGATGAAATTTTTGACAAAAACTTATTGCTTCGAAATTGTTCATCTTATGATTCTCGTTAGTTGGATATACTATGAGCCCGAAATGGAGCTAGTATGAGAGAATTATGTCATTTGAAAGTTTCAATATATTATTAATAATTAGTATTGTTTTAATTGTTTATATTATTTTATTTTTTTCATTATTAATGATAAAATATTTCCTTCTACAAAATTTTTGATCTTTTGATTCTCTTCGATTTGATATATTATGAGCCCGAAATGAAGCTCGTAGGAGAAAGTTATGTCATTCGAAAGTTTTAATATATTATCAATATATTAATAATTAAATCAGTCTGACCGGATTTGAATAGAGGGTTGTTTTAGTTTGAGAAAAAGACCCTAGGGGTATTTTGGTCTATTCTTAAAAATAAAATTCTCCATCCAAAATTCAACACCGTTAGAGCAAAGTGAAAAAAACGCAATTAGCTAACCTTAATGTAAACTTTTTTTTTTAACTGTAGTAAAGTGTAAAGCGGGTCATTTTTGTATGGGCAAAGTGTAATCAATCAAGAAATAAAATAGTATTGATTGGAGCCTCTTTTGGGGGTGGGCCTAAAGCAAATGCTTTACTTGCTTTATGTTGGAGCCAACACTGATTAAAAGCTTGCTGCCATTCATATTCGAGAAGTTAGTATCAACCGAATCGACTTTTTCAATTATCAAGAGGAGCACCAATCGGGGGGGATCACACTTTATATTTTATGTGCATTGCGCTCTCTTTCCTTTATTCAAGTTTTGTTCCACTAAGTATTTTCAAAAATGATTTTAATGAGATATTATTGTGCACGTATATAATCATTTATGAAGAAATGATATTTAAAAGAGTATTGTGAAAGAATTGTGGACTGATCACACTTTATATTTTATGTGCATTGCACTCTCTTTTTTTTTATTCAAGTTTTGTTCTACTAAGCATTTTCAAAAATGTTTTTAATGAGATATTATTGTGCACGTATATAATCATTTATGAAGAATGATATTTAAAAGAGTATTGTGAAAGAATTGTGGACTCCACCATATTCGGTGACCATTTCCCTTTTGAGGCATGAAACTTTGTTTTAAGGAAATGCGTGTGGTATTCTCTCTAACATTACATGCCATATGTCTTTATAATTTGTGTATAAATATGTGGGAGTGGCAATGAGAAAGATGATCTGCCAAGACCATTCTCATCTCCCTTTAGCATTTTGCCTTAGTTTTTTGACTAGTCTTGCTTTGGTGAAGTTCTTTTAATTGCACTCAACCTAACATGTCATATAATTTTTACAACAATCCCCAAAATGTTTGCCGAAGAATTCTACATATTTTGAAAATTTTCATTATATTTTCAGTACTCTATACTATGTCGGTAAGATTTCTGGTGCGTGTTACCTACCTATAAGTAGGTATAAACACAAGTCACGTGAAAAAGCCAATTCATGCAGGACTACTTATTACATGACCGTGCTCAAAACAGAAGACATGAGTACAAGGAGCTAGATTTTAGAAGCATAACAATCTTCGAAGAATGATACTTCTGAAATCGTTACAGTATATGCATGATACTCGATTGATCTGTCATTCCTTGCCTTTGGTCAATCGTTATTTGATTTGCTTAATCCCAGTGCAATGATTACAGTATATCATGAATTAATACAAATTTAATACGATTTAGTCAAATGATGCATGATAAGGAAGCATGAAATAATTTAGCCATACATGATTCCCTATAAAGGCAATAATTAATTCAACCATATATATATGCATGCTTATCACATATCCACCAGGACTGGAGGACGTGACATCTAACACCATGTACATCTACCAACAATTTTGTATCTATCTACATTTCAATATAAAGGAAGGTCGGTGTGTATGATCTACTTATAAGAAGTTATAGCTGTATAAAATGCACGTGGGAGCTAAAGTTTGAGACACTACCTCATGTGCATGGAATGGGGGATTTTGAGTATGTATAATTAATCAAAAAGAAAGATTTGATATATGCATTCAATTCATTACGTACGTCACATATATTAATATATAGTGCCATTGTTATTCATTAGTTTATTGTGCGCTGCTCTTTGGAAAAAAAAATCCATATGGTATATACAGTTAATTAATGAATAATTCTTTTTTTAAAGAATATATTACGTTTCTCGGTTGTATATTCCTATGGGCCTACTTAGAGCCCGTCTTTCTTTAATATAATAGTTTTATGTGAGAAAAAAATATAAATAAAATAAAAATCTTAACACCCATGTATTTAAGTACAGTTTTGAGGTTTCGAACCCTGATCTGAAGCCAAACTTTACACTATATTAGCACAGAACAAGCACACGTACAGAAAGAGCGATGTTAGAACCACTAATTAGGAAGGTGCACAATGTATGTGCGCCGTTCCAAAGTTAGATAAGAATGACGATCCACAAAAAACGCCGTTTGAGATTAAGATATGCGCATGTAAACACGATGTGCATGCCTCGAATAACTTTCTGACAGCGTAGAAGACCAGTGCACAGGTAGAAGGTGTTGACTAAATTGACCGACCGATGAGCGACAATCGTTTTGGTGCCGTTGATCGACCGTTAGATAAGAAAGGTGCACATTGTCAATGTGCATTGTCCTTATTTCTTCTACTTGCACATTTATATAGAGTGTGTCCTCCTTAAAGCCCATTTTCAGTGCTACAAATAGGCAGGATGCTGGAAATATTTTGGGTTCTTAATTATGTGTAGAGAACTTTTGGGAGTGTATGTGTGGGAATTGAGAAGTTTTTCAATATTGAGGGTTAAAATGTATGTGGGGAAGTAGGTTATAAAGGAAGAGAAATTCATCAACAACTGGAGAAATCGTAGATCAATCGTAGATTATAAGATATGTACATATATCGTTTATATAGAAATATAATTTTTTTTTGCGTAAGGTAGTGTAGTAAAGGTCGTCAAAACATATAGTTGGTTTTGTGATTTAATATTGTATGATTATTAGAAACATAGATAAGAAATGGATCGATCGTGAATGAGAAAGGACAAGTCAACAAATGCTTTCAAGAGTGGTTTAACTAGTTTAATGACATTTGCGAGAGAAAATGCTACTGAATACGACCCAGATCGATTCAAGTGTCCGTGTGTAAAATGTTGTAATTTTTGTATCCAAGATATGCTGACCATTTTTATGCATTTACTTAGGAAAAATAATTGAGATACTATATAATGTGGAGCGAACATTGCGAAGTAGGAGAAGTCAGGGAGAGTAGCAACCATGGTCTTCGTGCTGAGCCTATTGTACAGTATTTCCCTATTCATAGTCCAATAGGTGCTCTTGTACAGCAGTTCGTGAATGATGTAGACCCAACTCGAAATGTTAGAGTTGAACAACTTGAAGCAGTTGTTATGGTGACTGCAATAGATGTTAGTGTTGCTAAAGAAACTACGACACAATACAAGCAGTTAGTGGCAGAGCTGAAGAAACTATTGTATGATGGCAGCGATGACACAACGTTGACATCACTACTTAAGATTTTTTCATTCAAACAAAAGACGGGGATGACAGACACGACATTTGACAAGGTAGCTGCATACGTTTCTAACGCGTTGCTACAACGCAATGCCCAGCGTGCGACTCGTTATTGTAACTGACGGTTTCAGTCTGTTTTGACCCAACACACCGCCTTATAGCCTTTGGCCCGTTGTCACTATCCCGCTAAATTTTCCCCCATCAATGGCCATGAAGAAAAAATACAATATGTTGAAGATGTTGATAATCGGTCTAAAGTATCCTGGTAATTGTTTGAATAAATTTATGCTGCCACTCATCAAACAGTTGCAGCAAATTTGGTAAGATGGAGTTCCGACATGGGATGAGTTCAAGGATGATACTTTCCAAATGTGCGCTGCAGTGATGCGGACTATTAGGGAACATCCGAGATTGGATATGTGCGGTGGAAATCAGACAAAACGTTACGAGGCTTGTCGTATATGCTTGGACAAAATTGATGCCACTCACAGTCGGGGGAGACGTCGTACTTGGGTGAATGCAGATACTTAGGTAAAAATAATTGATTACGTCAGATGGGGCAAGCTTTTAATGGAACAGTGGACAGAAGATACGCACCTACGATCTGTTCTAGGCATGAACTCTTTTCAATGATATTGGAAAACGAATATCCAGTAAAGAGTATGCACCCGAAATTGAAACCTAGGGCCACCCAAGCTAAGTGTTCGATGCACAAAAGTATAGTCTGAATTGACGTTGCTTGCTCCTGGACCTCGAAGTTCAGCCATACATTTGCAATGTACAATAAATGACGTTAAGTTTGTTGGCTCTCATCTTACAATCTATAGTTGAATACAACCAGATGCATGCTCCATGCGTATTTAAGGACATAGATGTTGAGAAAAATACTGTAATATGTTTTGTCAATCACTTCCATCATTACATAAGAGTAGAAGCTGCGTTTGTGTCAGTGAGCTCCTAGAAACAATCAGGAGCCATTCTAGAAATCCACATTCAAACTAGAGAGGAATCAAGAGATCTTCAAAACCAATTTCAGTATTAATTCTCATGTTTGAGAATTAAACCCGGGTTTTACTTTCTGATTTCTCCTCTCTGTACATTTAATTCCTAAATAGTTTAATTCAAATACATGTTTATCATGTATCTGTATGTCAGTTCTGATATTGATTTTACTATTTACATGAATGCTTGATTTTTATTAATAATAAAGGGAAAATGACACTTTTGTGCACCTAAATATACACTTTTAACACTTTCATACCCTAAATTTTTTCTTCTCTTTTTTCCATACTTTAATTTCATTTTGGGACAATAATTCCAAAATACCCAAAATACTCATGAATTGAACCAAAATTCAGGGAATTTCTGGACCATTTCCCCAAAATACAAATGAATTGAACCAAATACTCATGAATTGAACAAAAATTTAGGGCCATTTTTTGTATATAAATGGCCAGTTGTCCCAAAATGAAATTCGGGTATGAAAAAAAGAGAAAAAAAAAGTTAGGGTATGAAAGTGTCAAAAATGTATATTTAGGTGCACAAAAGTGTCCTTTTCCCAATAATCAAATATGAAAATTCATGTTTAAATTAATTCAAGAATCAATATGTTAATATTGCATATAAACATGATGAACTAAATTATTTAGGGATTGATGCATGAATTTATGAACAATGATTTAAGAAATTTAGGTGATTAATAATTATGCTTGCTGCATTGAAGAGAGTGATTTCAATTAATCTATACTCAATACTTTGTTCCGTTAATTGCGAATAGATTGATTAAGTTTACTAATATCACTCGATGGAGAGTTAGTAAATGGAAATGATAATTAAAAGTCGGGTTTAAATCCTCAATAGGGATATGTGAGTTACCACGGTAGTAATGACCATAAGTGACACACGCTAGAAGTTAAGAGAATTAAAAAATCCTAGTGCTTCTCAACCGGTTAAATCATTGACTATGGAAAACGTGGTTTCTTAGGGAGATAAATATCTTTTATTCACACGAGAGGGGGTTATAGGTAGAATATTAGTTCCCCTTACCGCCCTGAAGTAGAAACACCAACAAGCATATTAATAATTTAATTTATTTCTCGCATTCATTATTTGTATGTTCATTTCCTTGACCCGTGTTTGATTAAACTGGATATTATCATTTACTTGATCTTGCATGTTTATTTTATACATTGTTAAATTCCAGAACTTAAACTAACATTTTCGACTCACTAAAATTAACTAATTTTTTTAAATTTGAGTGTTTAAAAATGTAGGAATTTGTGCCCTAGTCCAATACTATTTATGTCTATGTTCATGTAATCATCAATTGACAATGAATAAAATCGGCATTTTATTACGAACGTGTTGTAGTGATAAGTTAAGTTTAATTCAATCTATATCATCGAGTGTATCATCACTAATAGTAGAACTGTAGATCTGTTTGAATTATACTTAAAGGTCCCCTAGTCAATTAAGCTTCATTAGAAGTGACTAGTATGAGGAAGATTCTTTAATGATCACGCTCTACTGATCAGTGGTAATGAGATTGCCGAATTCAGATCATAGATGCCATTTAGGAATGGTATTGAACGACCTGACCCGAATATGTAACATAGATATTGTCATGAGCATAATCAGTTGTCGTAGCTTGTCAGCGTATCTTTTGACCAATGAGTCTTTGTGATCACAGTATGGTCAATATCCAAGTTTGACCTAGACCTAACGTTATTTGTGGTAGGGTAACTATAATGGTTATGATTGGATTGGGGACGAATTATATGGGTGATATGAAAGACGGCTTAGGGATTTATCCCTCATACTCTGGTATGGGAAAGGTATCAGTTTGGGTCACTTGATGAGAATGACTGAAAGGAAACGCATGACCATGCTTATGATACGTGTTATCATTTTTCACTCATCTCACATATCAAGAAACAACGATTAATCAAATAAGGATGGCGGTACTATGCCTTGTGATTAATCAGGATACTTACTGATAAAAGGATATTGACATAGGCGTCATGAGGTAAAGTCGAGTAAGTCGATCATCATGGTCATTAGGTGATCGTAATATCTTGCTAGAGGCTATTTATGATGGATTGAGTGAAACGGGGTTTCACATTAATCTGCCAACTAAGTCATAAGCCTACAGGGTCACACACAAATGGTGCAACCCGAAGCTAGTGGAAGAATAAGGTGAAAGAAGAGGGTCACAGACCGTGGAAGAGGCCACGGGTCCATGGCGACATGATTGGCTAGACCGTGGCTAGGTGAACCACGTGATCGTTACCAAAGGATTGGCCACGAAGCTATGGTGGAACCAAGAAAATGGCCACGGGCCGTGGTGGGGCCTCGATGCGGCAGTGATTTGGCCGCAGCCCCGTGGCGGGGTCCGGGGTGAGTCGACGTGCCATGTTTTTGCGGAAATGATCTTCGTAACTGCTTGCCACATCCTAAAGCAGATATAACGTCTGCTTCAGTTTTAAAAAACAAGACCGATGCAGATTCAAATTTTCTGAAAAAACTGCCTCTCTCTCAAAAGTCTCACAATGAAGAAAATTGTTGTAGCAGGCAATTTTTCTTCTCAGCTTTGAAGCAAGTTGCAACGTTTTGGATACCAATAGAGGACGGGTAACATCTGTGTGTTGCTGATTCATTAGAAAAACCAGATCTACAAAGGTATAAATCCGAAATTCCAATTCGGTAAATTGCTAGATCAGTATACGAAACGAGGTTATATATATTATCGCGTCCGCTGCATGATTTGGATTGGATCCCTCGTTCCCCAACAGTGGTACTTCCATGGCGTCGAGGTCGTGACCATTTCATGGTCACATGGCCACGGAACGTGACCTTAATTGGCCACTGGTCCGTGGCCACCTCAGTGGTGGTGTTATGTTCCAGATTTCCAGAACTGTCCAGTTTCGATAAATCGAAAATTTTAAAACCTGAAGTTTTTCAAATTCGGTATGGTTTTGATAATCCAGATTCAAAAATTTAGGTAAGATAAAATTGGAAATCGCATCATGGTTTGATAACATGCTTAATTGGCAACATGTTGTATAATGTGATCAATTGCATGGTCCGTGGTATAACCCTTAGACCGTTCATTTTTATTTAATTCGCGGTATGCGAACCGCTGGGTTAAATGTTGTAATTTATTTTGCGGTCTTCTTAACCGCTATTTAAATTTCAGTTTTGTTTTTAAATTATCCAGGTTGCGGACTGTGTATTTTTGTAATGGTTACATCGAGCCGACAAGAATGCAAGAGAACCGGAGGGCGGTCTTGGTGGGAGGCAACATCGACTTGGAGTTGATAAGAGTCCGGTGGGAGTTTCACGAAGATGGTTCTTCGTTAGATTGGTTCTTTATGAACTAAATTAAGATTAAGGGCTATATTATGCACGCTTACGTTTATATATATTAGATATGTATGAATGTTTTTAAGTTTATTTTGCGTTTAGAATGTATGATAAACTATCAGCCACATGTGAAAAAGGTTAAAATTGGACAGTAATCACGACTTTGCATGTAAACTGGTAATTGAGTCTTCATTGCACTAGGTGTAATTGATAACTCAAATACAGATTGTGTTGGACACAATTAAGGAAATAAACACAAACGATTTCACAAATAACTCAAGTCATGTGAGACACGTCATGTGAGACACCACCCGAATCTCAACACTTAGACTAGCTCCCAGCCCTGTAGATGGGTGCGCCTTCGCTTAGCATTCATGAGGATGCAGGCTATATGAGTTGGTAAGGTAATGTGGGTGCATGCGGCTTCGCGTAGTATCCGCATATGAACTTGACCATAGCTGAATTTGGTTGAGTTGACTACGTTTGTCAGCTAGGGTTGACCTAGAGTATCGGGTGGGGAAACCAGGGATTACCCTAGGTGTAATTGGACAGGTGTCCTACGTACATAGCTCGATTGGAGCGGTGAGCCTTCGTTCACTTCAATCGAGTGAATCGAATGGTTGTGATTTAACTGGTGATCTTCAACTTAAATTTAACTAATATTGATTAGATTTATTTTTTGTGTAGATTTAAATGGAAAACATTCATGTGAATAGCTCGCTGAGATCCATAATGGATAAGGTTAAGCTCAACAGAGTTAATTTTTTGGACTGGAACAGAAATATGAGGACAATCCTCAAACACGAAAGCAAGAAGTATGTCCTTGACAATGCTATCCTCGTGGAACCAGTAGCAGGCTCAACAAGGGCCGTTCGAGATGCTTATCAAAAACATCTAAGAGATTTTATTAATGTAGCATGCATAATGTTGGCCTTTTTGGAGGGTGACCTCCAAGGGCAGTTTATGGAACTCTCTAACAATGTCTAACAATATCTGCGAGACGCAAGAAAAATCTTGACCACAACTCCGGTCTAATATCATTCAGAAACTCGTCTGTGAGTTGTTGAGGTAGAGGGCGGAAGTCGGTGAGGTACCTATTTCAGCGAGCATAAAGAGCCACATGATGCGTTACAAGGACGTCACAGACTCTGAAAAGAAGAATCTCAGGGTAATATTTACAATTTGGATCATTTTTATAAATTTGTATTTTATTTAATACAGACTAATATTATATTTATTATTTTAAGGACAACGTCGCGAAGTTGTATGATGAGTAGTCCTAGACCCACACCGAACAATGACGGCGATATAGAAGGAAGACTTCATGAACCAAACTAGAATAATGGCATACAAATGTCCGTTGAGGGGTACTTATTACAGAGGTTTTAGTAGCGAGCTAGGAGGCCACATAAGGGTAGACAACCAGGCAAGGGGAGTTCGCAGATGGCAACATTTGAAAAATAGACAGATGAGGAAATTCAACGCCTCAAAGAAAGTAATGAAATGCTAGCTACGCAACTCACCCAACCCGAGAGGAAATGGAAAAGGAAGTAGCACAACAAGTGGCCGAGCATTTTAGAAAGGCCAAGGAGAAGGAGAAAAAGCGTCGAACATTTGACAAACAGATGCGTGTACACTGTCATAATCCCACCAATGTCCCCGTGCTCGAGACGCCGACCTCCATCGATGATGATTAGTTTTATTTATTTTCGTGCCAAAACATTTTCTACTTATCATTTACATAATTTATTACTATTAGTACTTTTAATTTTGGACGTTATCATTATGAATTTGTGATGTTGGACTATATTTGATGTTTTGGGTTCTACAAAATATATTACACACATTCGATTTTAAATTCCAATTTTTCGTAATATGTTTCTAAGAATATGGCTGCATTAAGGCCTGCACACCTAACATATATGCGCAAGCCTTAAATTGTAACTGCGCACCAAATGATGCACACAGTCACTATAATAAATATGTACGCAGTTTCATGCATGCACCCGCTATACTAGACTTCATTACAGTTATCCATGCGCAATTCTCTATCTCACACAGAGTTTTTTTTACGTTCCGTCGTGCGATGTTCTAAATCATGAACTCCAATAAATGTGCCGTTGGAATTGTTACATACAGGGTTAGTCCATAAACGCAAATCGAGTAATTTGAACATTTATTCAAGCATGCAATAATTAAAGAAGTTGAAGAAGACGAATAAAATGAATGATACTTTATTATTATTGAATATCACCGTCACAATACATAATATTTACTTGACCTGTGATTCGGTATCGGACATATGAAGAAGGAGGAAACGATTATCGTCGAGGCACGGTAATCCGCTTTCCTTGAGACGAATTTTGCCCCGTATGGACAAATCGCTCCAATGATATAACGACGATCGAAGTCGAACTCAGAACCGTAATATAGAAAGAATCAGGCAAGAAGAACTAGAGAGAGAAGTGGTCGGGTAGGTTATTTTTCGATGTGTCTAGATTTCTCCAGAAGCTATCTGTTTATAGGCTTAAGAAAAGTTGAAACCTCAAGAGAAAGGGAAAGAAATAAATAAAAATTTCTTTCTTGGGGAGAAAGACAATATCTCATAATATTCTCTTAATTTCTAATTAAGAGATTTTTCATTTTAATGGCATAATATGACCACACTTATTTCCAAATAAATAATTATTTTGGAAATATTTTACACTTAGAAAATATCACAGAAATATTTTATTCATGAATAAAAATATTTCGAAAATATTTAATTCTTCAATATAAATATTCCGAAAATATTTATTTATTTCCACATTGCAAGTTGCAGAATATTATTTCCGATTTCAGGAAAAAATATTTATTCCCAAGTTTACTGAATTGGAAAATATTTATTTCCGAATTATATTGGAAAATATTATACTCAATTTACAAATTGAAAATATTGATGGAAATTCGTTTTTGTGCCTTAGTGAAAATGTGGCGGACTTTCGGCCCCCAAATTTCTAGTTGACTCATTCACTAGTTAACATATATGTCAACTTTCGGCCCCCAAGTTTGCACAACTCATTTCAAGTGGTCATCTTTGAGGTATAATTTCTCATTCACCTCTTGTTCGTTTAGAGCTCGTGATATACTGTTGGAAAGCTCTCATATCCTAGATTATGTAAATGTGTTTCAAGATGATTACCTAGTTCGGTGACTCCGCACCTACGTCTGGGGCCATTTTGCCAGTGGAAAGGTTTTCACTATTAGGTAGTCAATAGTACAACTTCAAGCACCAACTAGCTATCACACAAGCTATTGTCCTAAGCTACTATAGATCTCACCGTGAACAACCTCGACCAAGGGCCTCTCCCCTGTCTTTGAGATCCTCTCAATTCCACCCTTCGAGCAAGCCTATGCTCGACGTCGTTGTCTTCTTTGACGGAGTTGTGAATCTTCATCACAAACAAAAAACCTAACCGATCCAAACACTTAGTCTTCGCGACTTAATGTTTGATCAGAGCAAAAGTCCGTTCTAGTGAATCTTAATCAGACTCTCAACACGCCAATGGTGCACGGTTAAGAGCTCTGAGAAATCTTGCAATTGTTAGAACAAGAACGGATGACTGCTAATGGGAAGCTCAAGGCTTTTTATAGCAGCTCACATTCCTAATCCTTCTCGGATCAGGAACAGGAAGTTTTAGACTTCCTGAATAAATCAGGCAAGTCGTTGCCGCCTTCCATGACAGCTGGAAGTCGTCTTGCCTGTTCTGACTTCCTGAATAAATCAGGCAAGTAGAGTTGCCGCCTATTGCTGACGTGTTACTGCCAGCTGGAAGTCGCCTGACTTTGTCGACGTCATTCTCTTGCGCTCCAAGTCTTCGTGGCGTCTTTCTTCTTTCACTCCAAGTTTCGTCGAAATAGGAAAGTTTCAGATCTTTCCTAATCTGGATCGCAACAAGTCGCTCAACATGTCATGTAACATGTTGCACGACTTCTTACATTTGCGCTAAAAAATTATGCCAACACTTTAAACGTAGCAACAATCTCCCCCTTTGGCAATTTTATAGGCAAACACCTTTTTAAGCACATCGTCACCTTGTGGCAGTTACACACAGCAAGTGAGTTATCTTGTGGCAGTTACGCACAACAAGTGATGTGACTTAAAACACATTTCAGGCATATCGTCACCTTGAGGCAGTTACGCACACAGCAAGTATGTGACTTCTGATGTGACTTCTTGTGCGGCTTCTGGTTTATCTTCTGGAGCGGCTTCTGGTTTAACTTCTGGAGCGGCGACTTCTATGCACAACTTCTGGCGCGACTTCTGGCGTAACTCCTGGCGTAACTTCTGGCGTATCCTATCTATCTCCCCCTGTTTGTCTAACAATATTGCCAAAGGCAATCATACAATGAAATTCGACTAAACAGCAGGGTAAAAACCAGCTCACACCATGAGCAAAATAAACAGCTCAAACATGAGCAAATATCCAGCTCAAACATGAGCAAATAAAACCAGTGTCATAGTGTGCAGAAAAGTAACTCGGACATACCCCGAGGATTTAAGAGTGTGTTTGGAACAAGTTTATCATAGTAAATTCAGAGAAATACTTAGAACGAAGTGGAGTCATCAACATCATCTTCATCAGCAGGTGCAGGGCGGAGGTCATCGAGAAGAGCTTCACATGTGACTTTGCGGGTTGATAGCATCGCAATTAACTTCTCCAGATCATTGATCATCTCCACCAACTCTTCCTCCATCCTAGTGCCACGTGGTCCTGAAGGTCGGGAGCTTGAATCAGCTTTTGATGCTTTGGCCATAGGAGGTGCGAGGTCCTTCAAATGCTTGAGGCTGATAGCAAGGGGCAATGGCTTCTTACCCGGAACACCCGTTTCTTGAACAATGTGAGGACATTGTTGGGGAAGGAGACTGGTGATCAATGAAGGAAACCCGACAGGAAGCTTGACAGCGCATGATTTGGCATGCTTGACTAGATGTTCAATAACATATGCGCCAAAATTAAGAGAAGATTGCGTACCTATTTGGTATATGAGTTTAGCCAATTCGGTTTTGATGCTTGACCCGTGTGTAGAAGGCGCCCAATTTGCCAGGCCAATGCGGTAGAGAATTGAGTATTTGACAGTAAGCTCAGTAGCCGCAATGGTGTCTTTGACGGGCCAGACCTTCTTTCGTCCTCCAGTGATCTCGACCGCCACTTTGTTCAAGTGCGGGACTTCTGGAGTGACTTCTGGGTCTTCTCTGCCAAGATAGGCATTGATGGTTGAGGCAGATATTTCGAAGCATTCTCTCCGAACGAACACCTTTCTGTATTCAGCGTCTTCTGGATCATCAAACTCACTTGATAGGTTGACAATAAACTCTTTGACCAATGCTGGGTAGAATGGCCCGATGTTTATGACCGTATTGGTCAGGCCAGCTCTTCGGAGAAGTTCCACGATTGAGTTTATCCCCTGCGCTTCTGTGGAAAGTTCTCTTTCTGGATAGATCTTGCGCTGGTATACATACTGCCACTTAACCGCATTGTCAACAGAGTGGAAAGAGACATTATCTGTAGGAGCTTACGGAACATTCTTGGGGAGTTTCTGCCCTCCCATTGCCTTTTTGACCCGTGGTAGTACAATCTGGGTGTCTTCTTCTTCAGATTCCTCTTCGTCTGGAGCAGATGTTGATACAGAAGTTAGTGACTTCCTTCTAGACTTCTTCGTCTGTTTAGAAGCAGATGCTCCTCCTTTCTCTGTGGTTTTCCTCTTTGGGGTCAATCTCCTCGGTATTTGAGGTTCTTCTTCTTCATCGACCAACCTTCTTGTTGGTAGCTTCCTTCTCTCAAGCCTTTTGGGCACAGCTTCTTCTTTCTCCATGGTCTCAGTGGCGACTATTTCTTCGATGTTAACAAGTTCCTCTACAGGTCGAGTGACTTCTGGGATAGCTTCCGGATCTTTATTAAGCCCTGAATCACTGTCCGGGGCGACATTGGAACTTCCTTCTTTCTGCAAGTCCTCGTTTAGAGGGGATTTATCTGGTGCTGGTGTCGACTTAGAGGGGCTGGATTGGTCCTTGGTGCTAGTACCGTGACTTTTAGGAACAAGGGTTCCTAGACCTTCTACAGGCAGGCTTTCATGTACAATGTTTACTTCAGAGAGGATGGCAGATTTACCTTGTGTCGGGGTCGGAGTAGAGAGAGAGGCTTCCTCTTCTATGTTCGCAGATTCGGCTAAAGTGTCGTCCTTCTCAATGACGGGAGTTGTTTCTACTGGTGTGATAGTTGGAGGAGAGATTGTTACTCCTTGAGGTGCTGCCGAACTTTCCCCTGAGATTTTTCCTCCTCGAATCCTTACTCCATGTTTTTTTGTCGAGGATTTTGAGGCTGATAACTTTCGAGCGATCATATTTACCTTCATCTTTGCTCGTAATTTGGATGCAGATGGTATGCGTCCGCTTCTAGTTCCAACCATTTGCTCGATCGGTTTTGGTTTGGAAGAGAAGAGCAAAATCTTACAGTTGCAGATTTGTTTTAGCCTTTTCGAGGAGCCCTAGCAGTTTTGGGAAGATGGAGAGGATTGTGCAGGCTTTTTCTGCGGAAGTTGAAGGGGGTTGAGAGCTGATTGGATTGTCGTCAGTTTTTCAATCATTCCCCGTTTTGAATTTTTAAACAAATAATTCCAACTGGGCTTCTGATAATGAGATTTGGGCCCGACTAGATTTTGTGGACCCTGCCTGATCCAGATAGAGAGAGGGTAAAAATTCACTCAAAAGCTCTCCCTCTTCTTTCTTGACTTCTGGTTATTCCAGACAGCAAAGTCCAAGGGATGACCTCAGACTTTCAAACCTGTTAGCATCTAATGCTTTGGTAAAGATGTCAGCGACTTGTTTCTCAGTGGGTAAATACTCGAGCTTTATCTTCTTGTCTTCTACAAGCTCTCGAATAAAGTGGTGCCTGATGTCAATATGCTTTGTCTTGCTATGTTGCACTGGGTTTTTCGAGATATTGATAGCACTGATGTTGTCACAGAACAAAGTCATGACTTCTTGCTTGACTCCGTACTCTGCTAACATTTGTTTCATCCAAAGAAGCTGAGTACAGCTACTTCCGGCTGCAATATATTCAGACTCAGCAGTAGACAAAGCAATACAATTCTGCTTTTTGCTGAACCACGATACAAGATTGTTCCCCCGGTAGAAGCAACCTCCAGAGGTACTTCTTCGATCTGGTGTGCTTCCCGCCCAATCAGCATCACAATATCCTACAAGAGTAGGAGAGGTATCAAAGGAATATAGCAAACCCAATTCAGAGGTTCCCGAGATGTACCTTATGATCCTCTTTGCATGAGCCAAGTGACTGACTTTTGGATTGGCTTGATATCGAGCACAGACTCCCACGGAGTACGCGATGTCGGGTCGACTTGCTGTTAGATAGAGAAGACTTCCTATTATGCTTCGATAAAGGCTTTGATCAACTGATTCTCCCATCTCGTCCTTTTTGCATTTGTCATGTGTGGCAATAGGAGTTCTCTTGTGTGAGGCCTTTTCTAACCCGAACTTCTTGACAATGTTCTTTGCGTATTTGCTTTGGGAGATAAATATTCCATCTGACATCTGCTTGATCTGGAAGCCTAGGAAGTATGTGAGCTCACCGACCATACTCATCTCAAATTCAGACTGCATATGTTGGACGAAACGTTCCACCATCTTGTCTGACTTCCCTCCAAATACAATGTCGTCGACATATATTTGAGCAATCATGATGTCCCTTCCTTTCTTCTTCACAAAGAGAGTTTTGTCTACTCCCCCTCGAATATAGCCATTTTGTACAAGGAATTGGGTAAGACGTTCATACCATGCTCGTGGAGCTTGTTTGAGTCCGTAAAGAGCTTTCTTTAGCCTGTAGACATGGTGAGGAGAGTCATGGTCTTCGAATCCCTTTGGTTGGGCAACATAGACTTCTTCGTTGAGATTTCCATTAAGAAAAGCACTCTTTACGTCCATCAGACTTGTTTTTGAATATCCACTTTGTCCCGATGACATTGACATTGTCAGGCTTGGGTACTAGTTCCCAGACTTCATTCCTTAAAAATTGGACCAATTCTTCTTGCATGGCGCAGACCCAGTACTCATCATTGATGGCTTCCTGTATATTCTTTGGCTCAATTTTGGAAATAAAGCAAACGTTACCTATCATCTCTTTGTAGTCAAGAGATGCCTTTTGTCGAGTCCGTACTCCTTCATTGATGTCTCCTATCACATTCTGGGATGGGTGATTCTTCTGAATTCTTGATGGAGCTCTCTGTATTATAGGAGATGCCTCTTTGTCCGGGATGATTGGGAATTCGTCTTTAGACTCTTTGTTGCGCTCATCGCCACTGACTTCTGGTCTGACTTCTCTTCTGACTTCTGATCTGACATCTCCTAAGAGATTTAGGACTTCTTCGTCCTCGTCATTGGGTTGCTCGTTACTGTCATCGATAACGACATTGATAGATTACATGATAGTCCGGGTGCGTTTGTTGAGTACACGAAAAGCCCGACTATTTCTAGAGTATCCGAGGAAGATGCCTTCGTCGCTCTTCGGATCAAGTTTGCGTCGAGGTTCCCTATCTGCAAGTATGTAGCAGATCGATCCAAAGACATGGAAATATTTGACATTCGGCTTTATCCCCCTCCATATTTCATAAAGAGTGAGCGAAGTTCCAGGGCGGAGGGTCACTCTATTATGAATATGGCACGCCGTATTCAAAGCTTTAGCCCAGAAGTGCTGCGGGATGTCTTTTGCTAACATCATGACTCTTGCCATTTCTTGAAGAGTGCGATTTTTCCTTTCAACGATCCCATTTTGCTGAGTGATGGGAGCAGAAAATTCGTGTACAATTCCTTCAGCATCACAGAAATTGGCGAAGCTGATGTTCTCAAACTCCTTTCCATGATCGCTTCGAAGTCGGACGACTTTTCCAATGACTTTTCCTTTTTCTCGTTGAACTCTCCGACATAGGGCTTCAAAGACTGAGAAAGTGTCTGACTTCTCTCGAATAAAGTCCACCCAGGTGTACCTCGAGAAGTCGTCTACACAGACAAATATGTACTTCTTCCCTCCTAGACTTTCTACTTGCATGGGTCCTATAAGGTCAACATGAAGAAGTTCTAGAACACGAGAAGTAGTAAGGTGTTGTACCTTCTTATGTGACGTCTTGACTTGTTTCCCAATCTGGCATTCTCCACAGATTTTTCCTTCAATGATCTTGAGGTTGGGAACTCCAATGATCGCCTTTTCAGAGAGAATCTTTTGCATAATCCTCAAATTGATGTGACCAAGTTTTTGATGCCATAGCTTTGTCTCTTGAGCTTTGGATAAAACGCACTTGGCTGGCAAGGTTGTGACTGTTACAGACCATAGATAACAGTTATCAAGGGACATGTGGCCTGTCATGACTTCCTTCTGCTGTTCGTCTTTGACCGAGCACTTGTCACGAGTGAAGTTGACATCCAGATTTAAATCGCATATTTGACTTATGCTGATGAGATTTGCTGTAAGACCTTCTACTAGTAGAGCCTCTTTCAGACATGGTGAGTTGGGAAGGTTGAGTTTTCCTTTCCCGAGTACTCTGGCTTTTACTCCATCTCCAAAAGTGACGAAGCTATTTGTGCAGGGTATTAAAGTGACCAAGAAAGAGCTATTACCCGTCATTTGTCGAGAGGATCTACTATCAAAATACCAATCGTTGCTGGTTGAAGCCTTTAGAGAGGTGTACGCGATATTAGCTCGATAGTTTACCTCCTTAACTCGCCATTCCTTACGTGGTTGTGCTTTCTTAATGGTGGTCCTTTTCTTGACGAAGCTCCTCCTATATAGCTGATAGCAGAAAGGTCGAATATGCCCTCTTCGTCCACAATGGTGACATACCCAGTTATGTCTTTTGTTCTG
The DNA here is from genome assembly GCA_963920655.1 of Geranium rotundifolium. Classification (NCBI taxonomy): domain Eukaryota; kingdom Viridiplantae; phylum Streptophyta; class Magnoliopsida; order Geraniales; family Geraniaceae; genus Geranium; species Geranium rotundifolium. Next base: position 8,956,314 of record OY987315.1, on the reverse strand, counting down.
CGTCTTTGAAGTCGCCACGGTAAGAGGCTGTTTGGTTGCTTGTTCAGCCGTGAAGTTAGGAGACTTTTGTCGCGACTTCTGGGGGACAACCTTCTGAGGGACGAAGACGGTGTGCGATGATGAGGCTTCTTTCGAATATCCAAGACCTTCCATATTCCTAGCTGGTTTCCTGATCGAAAGTATTTGGTCAAGAGTGTCAGTGCTTGGATTCATCATCTTCACTGACTTGGTGACCTGCTCTAACTCGCTTTTTAGTCGAGCCACTTCCTTTTTGAGATCAACAGTCGTCTCGAGAAGTCTTGACTTGTCTTCGTTAAGAGTAAGAATGAGAGCATTTTGTTTTTCGATTACTTGAGAGTCTTCAAGCCACTTGACATACCATTCGTTGTAAGCATTGTTGAGGGTCTCATCGGATAGCTCATCATCAGAGTCATACTTCTTTGAGCTTTCAGCAGGTTGATCTATTGTGGAGGAAGTGAAAGCAACATAGTTACTTGTATGCTCAAGGTCACTGTCTTCCTCATCTTCATCGTCAGTTAGAGAGGTATTGAATCCCTTCTTTTGTTTCTTTAAGAAGTTGGGACATTCTTTCTGCATGTGTCCATACCCCTCACATTCAAAGCACTGAAATCCTTTACCTGATCGTTCTCCTCGTCTACCATCGTTAGTTGTGCTTTCGAGCTTCTGAAACTTGTGCTGCAGCTTCTCTCTGACTTCTCGGGTGACGTTCCTCCCTGTCATCTGGCCGAATCTTTTCATGACTTTATTGTAGTTTTTGGCCAGCATGGCGATAGTTTCCTCAATGTCACTATCCGAATCAGAGTGCGTCAAGTTCTTCTGTTTTTGAGTAGAACTCTTGAAAGCCACACCTTTGTGTTTCTTCTCGATAAGAGGTAGGGAGAGCTCGAAAGTCATTAGAGATCCCATGAGCTCATCAAACTTCAGTGTCTTTAAGTCATGGACTTCTTCTATAGCGGTAATCTTCATCTTGAATCTGGGACTTAGCGCTCTTAGCGTTTTTCTGACCAAATCTTCATCGGTCATAGGCTTGCCAAGTGAATGTGATTCATTGGCCAGATCCTTGATGCGCACATTAAACTCCGCAATAGTTTCGTCTTCATTCATGGTCAGGGCCTCGAAGTTGGTCGTGAGGTACTGTAACTTCTGCTCTTTGACTTTGGAAGTACCCTCATAAGCAGCCGCAAGAGTGTCCCAGGAAATTTTGGCACTTGTGCATGTGTTGATGAGTCGAAACACATTCTTGTCTACTCCATTAAAAATAGCATTGAGTGCACGAGAATTACCTAGGGCGGCTTCATCTTCCTCCGCGTTCCACTCCTTTTCTGATTTGATGCTTGTTTGATTTCCATGAGCATTAGCATAGTAAGGTTCCTCCCATCCATTGATGACAGACTTCCAGGTTTTGCTGTCGAGGGACTTCAAGAATGCACACATCTGAGCTTTCCAGTACCCATAGTTTGTTCCATCAAAAACTGGTGGTCGATTTACTGAACCTCCTTCCTTTGAGTCCATATTGGCTATTCAGAAATTTTGCAGGAAAATCACCTAAAAGCAAAGGTGCCTCCTCTGATACCAATTGAAATTCGGAATTGTAGCCGAATCAAGAAGTCGAACACAAAGTCGTAACTTGTGGATCGACTACTTGCCTAAAACGTAAAACGCAAGTAAAACAGTAAACAGATAATAACGACACCAGAGATGATTACCCAGTTCGGTGACTCCGCACCTACGTCTGGGGCACTTTGCCAGTGGAAAGGTTTTCACTATTAGGTAGTCAATAGTATAACTTCAAGCACCAACTAGCTATCACACAAGCTATTGTCCTAAGCTACTATAGATCTCACCGTGAACAACCTCGACCAAGGGCCTCTCCCCCTGTCTTTGAGATCCTCTCAATTCCACCCTTCGAGCAAGCCTATGCTCGGTGTCGCTGTCTTCTTTGACGGAGTTGTGAATCTTCAATCACAAACAAAAACCCTAACCGATCCAAACACTTAGTCTTCGCGAGTTAATGTTTGATCGGAGCAAAAGTCCGTTCTAGCGAATCTTAATCAGCCTCTCAACACGCCAATGGTGCACGGTTAAGAGCTCTGAGAAATCTTGCAATTGTTAGAACAAGAACATATGACTGCTAATGGGAAGCTCAAGGCTTTTTATAGCAGCTCACATTCCTAATCCTTCTCGGATCAGGAACAGGAAGTTTCAGACTTCCTGAATAAATCAGGCAAGTCGTTGCCGCCTTCCATGACAGCTGGAAGTCGTCTTGCCTGTTCTGACTTCCTGAGTAAATCATGCAAGTAGAGTTGCCGCCTATTGCTGACGTGTTACTGCCAGCTGGAAGTCGCCTGACTTTGTCGACATCATTCTCTTGCGTTCCAAGTCTTCGTGGCGTATTTCTTCTTTCACTCCAAGCTTCGTCAAAATAGGAAAGCTTCAGATCTTTCCTAATCTGGATCGCAACAAGTCGCTCCACATGTCATGTAACATGTTGCACGACTTCTTACATTTGCGCTAAAAAATTATGCCAACACTTTAAACGTAGCAACAAACACCTCCTGAATCTGCAAGTGCTTAAGAGAACTAAGCCGCATAAGTTTCTTTTGAAGCGACCCCACTTCACTCTCACATAGGTGATATCTTTAGCTCAACTTCGTGATGCACAAAGTATCATTAAAAGCATAGCTTAACCTCATCCATTTTTATGTCATTGTTTGACATCATAGAAAGGGTCTTGGGGTTGCCCCCTTAATGACCGCACAAGGTTCATGCAATTAGGTTGTCCATTTGAACATAGATCTTGGGATCTCCAGTCAATTAGGTAGGGTTTTCCTTCACATGACGCCTTAATTATAGGGGCTTTGAGTACCATTCCTTTTGATGTTTCTCAACTTGATCTCTTTTTAACCCAACGGTTAGCGGATCTGCAGTATTATCATTTGATCTTATCAAGTCATCATAGATAATTCTCGTAGAGATTAGTCGGTTAACGATGTTATGTCGACGACGTATATGTCGAACTTTACCGTTATCCCCAAGCTCTGTGCACTACAAATAGTTTCTTGGTGATCACAATGCACACATATTTTAGGCACAAGCTTTCGCCATTTAGGAGTATCCTCTAGGAAGTTACGTAGCTCCTCGGCTTCTTCCACAGTTTTATCCAAAACTTCATACTCAGATTTACATGTTAATATGGTTATCATCGTTTGTCGTGAGGATTTCCATGACAAAACTCCTTCTGATAGGGTTGAGACGTTTATTCTCTTGTCTTTGGTATCCCTTACATTAGATATCCAACAAGCATAAGAGTATACCTCTAGCACAGCATGTTCTCTTGCATGGTATAGTCCATAGTTATGGGTTCCTCGTACATACCTTAGTATTCTTACAATTCCCTTTTTCATGAAAACACATGTTCAGAGAACTAAGCATTCTTTAACTCCATTATCGTGTTCTTCTGTATTTCGGAATTCGTTTGATTTATACATCAAGAACCGATACCACTATGCAAAGCATATGCAGTAAAAATACAGTCCAACGTTTTGGATCTATTTCATTACCTCTTGTAAAGGGTTGTTACCTTGGAAAGGTACCCCCCCCCCCCCCCCCCACATCTTTAGGCAATTATCGGAAGGATCGTTTCCTTTCCATAATTTCTACAGTATCTTGTCTGATTTCTTGCGGGGTTATCTTATTTAAAAGATGACTAACTGACATACAGTTTCCACCAACATGTATCGTGACAACCCATTATAGGTTAAAACAGACATTTTTCTTTGCGACATAAGGAAAGAAGATCTCTTTAGTTTTGACTCATCATAAATTCATACTTAGAATTTACGGATTCTTCGTTTGTTACCCTACGCAGCGCTTCGTAGTTAACTTGTCCAAGTATACATGTCATCCATAAATGACTTATTGAAATAAATATAAGAAACGTCCCTCTTAATTTATTCCTCACTTTAGACTTGCATGAATTGACTTATTCATTCTCCACATGCATCCATTACTTAGTCAAAACTCATTCCAGCCTTGCACCATCTTAACGCCTTGTGAGCTTAAGAGGTTGTCGGATACAGTTCCCTTGCGGATGTTCGATATGTGAGTGACATTTCGTAGAACTACTTCTTTTCCAAAAAGTATTCATGAAATTGATAAATTAAAATTTTTAATTTCAATTTCACATATCAAGTTTTAGACAAGTCAACGTTTTTCTGTAATGGAAACGATTGTTCTAACTTGATTCCACACATTTTAGATGAATAATTGAAAATATTCAATTTATTCACATGTGTTTTCGTTGATCGCAAAGATCATTCAGTTTTGTCCTTTATGTTCTTGAGCATGACGGATCATACCGACCTACAATTAATAAATTCAATATAGGTTGATCTCACGTGTTTCAGAAAGCAACATATACGTTGTTTAATCTATCTTACATGTCTCGTAGAATCGATTAATTAATAATCTTTAAAATAATCGTTCATACATGTTTTTGCATAGAATAAACTCTACATGTATCAATTAAAGCATTGATACTGTTCAATATATCCTTTTCGTAATATCGTCTAGTATTGGATCATAAGAACTCAATTTATATTTTTCTCGTAAGAAACCATGTTATTCAAAATTAACATTGGAGTCTTTCAATTTGTTCGTGCGTGTTCATATATGAATCAAATTGACTTAACATCACAGTATATAATAATTAAGACCATACTATTCCAAAGAATAATTTTGCTTAAGCACTATATACTTGAAAACTGTTTGGTTTGTGTTTCCATTATAAATGGAACGTGTTTTTGTTTCTACTGTACAAGTATTTAAGTGATTTAATGATATAAATATAAGAAACGTTTATCTTACTTTATTCATAATTTTGAAATTTATTGACATTAAACATAATTTCAAAATCTCAACTGAGCACTTAAATTGAAGTCATACATCTCTTGTGTCATGACAACGTTAGCTTCAAGCTTCTTTGCCTTTCTTCAGCACTTTCTTGTTGCAATTGAAGCACTTCCCATTAGACTTGAGTTTCTTGGCAACGCCTCCTTAAGGTTTCTTGCTATTTTGTGGGATCCCTCTAGACCTCCACCGTTTTAGCCACATATCGACTAGCAGCGTTGGTTCAGTTGCTTTCGCGTTTTCGTCAACCAGATCTGATACAACGAATAACAAAAATTAGATCGAATTAATAACGTGTTCACATAGAACAAACAATTCAGAACACAAAAATCAAATCTCGCGTTGGTGGATAGTAGTTCTACCACCCAAGGAGTATAGTTATACCTGTAGATAACGAAGTTCTACTACACAGAACGTCAAGTTCTACTCGTAGAGAAAAAAGTTGTACTACACAGAACGTTAGGTTTTACCTGTAGAGGAAGGTAGTTCCCCCCACACAACCAGCGTGTTCCTGTACGTCGGAACCTGGTTGAAGTTGTCCCTACGTAGTCTACAAATAAGACGGGATCAACTGAGTCAGAGGCTCACATCATTGTTCTATGTTAATCATCTTTACGTGTTTCACTTGGAAAAAGATCGATTATATATTAACATTGATTGAATCGTTCTTACGTGTTCCATAAAAGGAAAAAAAATCGATTAATCATGCATCGAGAAACGCTAGACCATTATATTCATCAATTGAATAAATTAGGTCATCATCTTGTTTGACCAATTATGTCATATCATATCATCTCAATTAATGTGCAATTTCACGCATCAAATTTACAACACCACATAAGCATCTTGTCCTCATAACCATTTAGTAAATTTGGCATATGTGCATACATATACTCATATCACACTTAGCATGTACATTCATATATTCATCTATAATATAATAATACGCATGCATGTGAATATCGCTCTTAGCATAGACATAAATATACACATACATCTATAGGTTTATAAGCATGCATAATCGTTCTTAGGCCGCACGCGCACACGCACGCACGCACCCCCTCGCGCGCGCACGCGCACACTCACACGCACACAATTGAACCGAATCATATATGTATATTAGATACATTAACTGTAACATACATGTATGTATACAGAGATCAAAACACCGGTACACACTTTAATTTATATATATATATATATATATATATATATATATATATACACTTTAATTTATATATATATTAGCATCCTATGCTTGCAAATATAATAACGAACATATACATATTACAAAGAAGCATACTCATCTTAGCATATAACCACATACAGATTAGCATCTCATGTTTGTAATTGTATAAGTGTATATATATAAAAAAACCATCTCACACAAATCAAGTATGTGTGTATAAAAATATAAGGGAGAAACAAACTTATCTTTGTACATGTTTATTATCTCTTCAAGAGATAACTCTCATTCTCTTGTCTTCTTATTTGTGTGTCTTATTACATATGATCCGTTGAAATCTTATCAAGATGATTCCAAATATGTATTTATTTTTTCATCGTATATGAATTGCTACACAAAACATATAATCACAATCTCATTAGATAACCCATTAATTCATAATTAATAAACAATGTCATAATAGAGGATTCATCAATTAAATTTCAGCATGTTGCTTCCAGTAAACGTTACTGTACGGAGGGTATAGCGGGGGCTACAGATATCCAAAAATTTCGAAATTAATTTCTTTGGATTCTTCTTTCTATCCTCTACAAGTTTGTAGTTTTGGTCAAAACTTGATTATGACCAGAAGTGCTTCGTTCGGAGCCAAACATAAACGTCGACAGCACATAATTTTTCAGGACAGATTTTCAATCTTTGTCGAATGCTCTGAAAAATAAACTTAAACAAAATAATAATCAAATCTGCTTATTGCAATACAATATAACATGAAAGTTTTGTTAATCTTCCTTGCAAATTTCACTTAGAAACAAACTTGATTAACAAAATATTAAGAAGTTTCGAGTAAACTGTTTTATCGAATCTGTTTGACTAATTGTCAAATCAGATTAATTCCGCTATAGTAACCTGTTCGTCGTGTTAGAAAGTGTTTATGAAAAAACTACAAAACAAAAATTCGTCTCAAGATTGTTAGATACGGGGTTAGTCCATAAACGCAAATCGAGTAATTAGAACATTTATTCAAGCATGCAATAATTAAAGAAGTTGAAGAAGACGAATAGAATGAATGATACTTTATTATTATTGAATATCACCATCACAATACATAATATTTACTTGAACTATGATTCAGTATCGGACATATGAAGGAGAAAACGATTATCGTCGAGGCACGGTAATCCGCTTTCCTTGAGACGAATTTTGCCCCGTATGGAGAAATCGCTCCCAGGATACAACAACGATCGAAGTCGAACTCAGAACCGTGATATAGAGAGAATCAGGCAAGAAGAACTAGAGAGAGATGTGAGGTGGTCGGGTAGGGTATTTTTCGATGTGTCTCGATTTCTCCAGAAGCTATCTATTTATAGACTCAAGGAAAAGTTGAAATCTAAAGGGAAAGGGAAAGAAATAAATACAAATTTCTTCCTTTAGGAAAAAGACAATATCTCGAAATATTTTCTTAATCTTTAATTAAGAGATTTTTCCTTTTAATGGTATAATATGACCACACTTATTTCCAAATAAATAATTATTTTGGAAATATTTTACACTTAGAAAATATCACAGAAATATTTTATTCATGAATAAAAATATTCTAAAAATATTTAACTCTTCAATATAAATATTCCGAAAATATTTATATATTTTCACATTGTAAGTTGCAGAATATTATTTCGATTTCAGGTCAAAATATTTATTCCCAAATTTACTAACTTGGAAAATATTTATTTCTGAATTATATTGAAAAATATTATTCTCAATTTACAAATTGAAAATATTGATGGAAATTCGTTTTTGTGCCCAAATTTCTAGTTGACTCATTCACTAGTTAACATATATGTCAACTTTTGCCATTTTTATCGATTTTGTCCAACAAGAATTTCGTACTCGTGCATGTATTTGTGTGTTCATAGCGAATGTTGTACCTGCAAGTCTAACTTTATGCGCATGTACAAACTAACACATGCACATGTGCCTTAACATGAGCGCATACCTTACCTGCGGCATGCATTATGTTAACAACGCCAATCCGCCTGCAAACTGTGCGCCGTTGTCGTGCCCAACGACGCTATTTTCCTTCCCGACGACGTCTCGCGTGAGACGTCCTTGTGGTAATGATCGTGTAATGAAAATAGCGAGCATGACAAACTACTAGGCCAAGCTTAAGCTTATGAGTGTCTCTGTTCACATAATGCAGGTAAGATCTCCGACATTTAAACAATTCCACCGACTTTAAATAATCGAGCAACTAATATTAGGATCTTCCAACCATATGTGCCACTACAAATTGAAGATACATATACATACGCGCATGTACCAATCGACTCAAGCCGCTGTTTTATTACAACAAATTAATATCAATATCTCGGCAGCAACAAGTACAAGTGCATTATTTAAGAAACCCCGATCTTCACCAGCATCGGAACGTACTAATCCATCAGGAAATAAATATAACACACAAAAATGATAATGAGCCGATGAAAACAAAACAACCTTGGAATTGGACCCACTTAATCCAGTTTTAGTTCGCCACATCCTTCTCCTTAAGCAACACGTCAGCTCCTTCCTTTATGAGTTTCCAGGCGCCGAGCACGTGACGCTCCTTCGTGAACGTACCTCCGACGGCCATCCTCAACATGTATATCGTCCCAACTATGGTATGCGTCATGTAAATACGACCCGTCCCATTGACCCACTCCAGCAGCTTCCGGTTCAACTTCTCGCCCTGACCCGACCCGGACCTCAGCCGGAAACAAACCAGCCCGAATTTCCTGGGCACGACAATCTCAAACCTGTGGTCCGATTTCACCAGCTCCTCGAAAGTCTTGGCCATGCTGACGTGGGAACGGATGTGAGTGTGGAGATTGGCTACGCCGTGGGTGCGTAACACGAACCAGAGCCGAAGCGACCTGAACCTCCGGCTCGTGCCCACTTGCCAGTCCTTGTAGTCCACCACCGACTCCGACTCGCTCGCCTTGTTTTTTAAGTACTCCGGGTACTGACTCAGTGCTTTCACCAGCAAACTCGGCTTGTTGACCCACAAGCAGCATGAGTCCAAGTAGGTGAGCAGCCACTTGTGCGCGTTGAGACTCAGCGAGTTGGCTCGCTCCACCCCGTCCAGGTAGTGCCTGAACTCGGGGCAGATACACGCGCTCCCCGCGTAGGCGGCGTCCACGTGGAGCCACATGGAGTGGTCGCTCGCCACGTCAGCGAGCTCCTCGACGGAATCGACGGCCGTGGTGGAGGTTGTCCCCACGGTGGCGCAGAGGTAGAGCGGGACCAGCCCGGCCGCCACGTCGGCCTCGACCGTTTTCCGGAGAGCCTCCGGCGGCAGGGAGAAGCACGTGTCCAAGGTCGCCGGGATCGCTCTGACATTACGAGGGAAAATGCCGGCCAGCTTGCATGCCTTGGCGAAGGACGAGTGGGTCTCGTCGGAGCAGTAGACGACGAGCTTGTTGATGTTGTCGACGCCGATGGAGGCGAGGGCTCGGTCCCTGGCGGCGACGAGGGTGACGAGGATGGCCTCGGTGGTGTTCCCGAGGATGACGCCGCCGCCGGACCCGGAGAACATGAGTGAGCTTGGGAGCTTGAGCATTTTGGCGAGCCAGTCCATGACGACCATCTCAAGCTCGGTGGCGGCGGGGGAGGCAAGCCAGTTGAACCCCGCGGAGTTGAAGCACGTGCACAGCATTTCCCCGAGGAACGCGGCGGTGCTGCCGGTGGCGGAGAAGTAGGCGAAGAAGTTGGGGCTCATCCAGTGGGTCAGGCCGGGGAGGATGTCGTTGCGGACGTCGCGGAGGATGGCGTCGAACGGCTCGGGGCGGTTGGGGGCGGAGTCGGGGAGGCGGGCCTGGAGGTCGCCGGGGTGGACCTGGGTGAGGACGGGTTGAGACTCGACGGTCTTGTAGTAGTCGGCGATGAAGTCCACCATTTGGTGGGCTTGTTTGCGGAACACCTCGGGGTCTATGGCCTTGAACTCGCCAATGTTGGAGGAATGGAACTCGGTGGGCATGGCTGAATCAAGACTTCCCATATTGATTAATTAGAGGTTATGGATGTGTGTGTGGTGCAATGTAGTGGAGGGAATGGGGGTGAATTTATAACAATTGAAGGTGGCCAGCTGATGGAGCAGAAGCCCCCACCACGGCTGTGTTACAGACAAAAACGTGGAAAACATATATAATTTTCAAACGTGGTGTGTGTGTTTGAAGAGAAACAAAATGAAGATTGTTTGATATCCTGGAATTGGAAATGGAGACCACCGGAAGGTCGTAATAGATGTGATTGCCGTAGACATTAATTTGAACGGCTGCTGGCTGCCTTATTGCGTACTAATTATGAGATTTTTGAACAATTTAGAATCAATTTCATTACATAATATGTACAACGATGATGACACTTTATTACACTTAACTATAGCGAAATGACACTTTGATACCCTAATTATTTTTGTCTCTTTTTAGTACCCTAACAAACTTTTTGTGACAAACTATGCTAAAATGACTAAAATACCCCTGATTTAAGAAATCAAAATAAAATTAGTCCAATATGATTTATCAAACCATATTTGAAATGGTTCAAATTTAATTTTACATTTTCGGGCATAATTATATTTGCATCTTAAGTACAAATCAAATTGAATAACAGATAAAAAAATTGAACAAATTCAATTTATAGTTTCTTACACCAAGGGTAGTTTAGGTATTTTAGACATTTTAGAGGTAGGTTGTCACAAAAAGATTGTTAGGGTACTAAAAAAGAAAAAAAAATAGTTATGGTATGCAAGTGTCATTTCGCTATAGTTCGGTGTATCAAAGTGTCATTATCCCTATGTACAATTAGGCCTAATTATGGTCAAAGATACACATAGGTGTATATCGACCATAAGAAATCATGTCTTCTTTCCGTCAAATCTTGATTCATTTCCGATCCATTCATTCCGGTAATTATGGTGTAGATTTTATTTGTAATTAATTTTGTATTTTTATTTTTCTTGATTACATGTATTGTTTTTGCATAAATACCTACGATAATACAATTAAGTCAGGATTCAAATATAATTCCTCTCTTTTTACAATAGGTGGTGCACAAAAGTATGGTTGCCGCATACATCACTGAAATTGAGCTCCAAGCCAGCGAGACTTTGCTCTCCCTGGACAGAAGATTCGGTCTCGCAGGCTGAACCAAGCCGGCGAGATTTTCGAACGAAACTCGCCGGCTTGGTTATTGCCGGGCAGGTCTCGTCAAGAAAGGTCATAGCCGGCGAGATATTGATTCAATATCTCGCCAGCTTGAATGTCACCAATATCTCGTCGTCTTGGTGAAGCTTTCCCGGCGAGATGTTTGCAAAATCTCGCCGGCTAAATTTTGCAACCTAGCCGGCGAGATGTCTAGATTTTACAACCTAGCCGGCGAAATATTGCAAACATCCCGCCGGCAAGATTTTACAACATAACCAGCGAGATGTTGGCAACATTTCGCCGGCTAGGTTACAAAATCTAGTCTATCCTAGCCGGCGAGATTTTTTCAATATCCCGCCGGTTATGTTTGACAAAAATTTGGGCAAAATCTGCCCAATTTTGTCAATTTCCCGTTACCTGTAGAACCAATAGTAAAACAAGCAATTCAACTAAATCCTAAACAACAATTTACAGCGATCGAAAACAATATAAATAAATTGCAAAAAAAATTAAAATTCAAACAATATCGTATAATTACAAACAGTGTCAACAAAATCCGTAACCACATAACCTACGGGAGTTGTCCTAACTGTTCGTCGGTAGGTGCTGGAGGTTGTTGTTGGTCCGAAGGCACTCCCGGCGAGATAGTCAGTTGCGTCAACGTCTGAGTCGGAGCCAACCTCAGGGTCTGAGTTGGCGTCAGAGTCGGAGTAGGAGTTGGAGTCGAAGTAATGACGGAGCTCGGGGCCTGGGCCGGAAGCGGCATCTGCGTAACACCCGGCACGCAAAAGTTGACCTGTACATCCCGGATACTGGCTTGAACCTCGGCGTTAACCCGAGCATCAATCTCGGCCTTAAGTCGAGCCTCGACCTTAATCCGAGCGTCCGTTTGAGCCTGCTGATCGTCGAAACGACGTTTCTTCTCAGCAATGTCCCCCTCTGCAGCAGTAGCTCTAGCGGCCAATTTTGCCTCTCTCTCGTGAGCTCTCTCATCCATTTTGGCCGTTATGGCAGCGACTGCAGCATCTATATGCTCAGCTGAGGCCGCGGATGTACGGGCACCACCTATTGGTTTGGGCGGTCGAAGGAACTCGCCGTCCATGCCAGGAACAACACACCCCCGCTTCTTCTCCGTACCCGTCAACCACTGAAGGATTTCGGCCTCTACATGCTTCGAGACCGAATAGTGTTTTCCGGCGGCAACCGCTTATATGGCAAGTCTTCTGTGCCGCTTGATCTCGTTGGAGTTGGGCATATCCGTCGAAGGTCCGGGAACCACCGCTATGCTTTTTCTTATTCTCGGCGAGACCTCTCATTTTTCCTGAAAGATCCTGCACATGGAAAAATATCAAGTGTTAAGAAAGTATTTTTAAATATTTGAAAGATTTAAAGAAAATATGTAACGTACCTTATATTTCAGGACTCTCGAAGTAGTCGCACATCCACTCCCATGATTGCTCTCGGCCTATGAAGTCAACCGGGACCGGACTTCGCCCGTACTGAGAGTAGTTCCTCGAACACTCCCCCATAAACTCTCAGTATCACCTCTGAGTATGGAACGAGAGCCACTGGTAGACTTTATTTGGCGCTACGTGGTAGCGTAGCGCACTCTTCAATGAAAATAGAAATACGTTATCAAAACAGTTTGAAATGAAATAGTTTATAAATGAAAAAAGTTTAGAATCTTACCGTGAGAGCTCCCCATAACTTACACTGCTCATCGAACTCCAGCATCCGAACCTAAGGAGTACGCGGTAGTACACTCGTCTTGATGTGACCGTCAATGAACTGGATAATCTGGGTCGAGTCAAATTCTGGGTCGTTTTTGATGAGGATTTGATTTTTGTCGAAATCACACGTGACAGACAGAGGTCCTTTCTCTATCATATCTTGCAACTTCTTGCACTTTGCAAGGCCACGCGAACATGTCGGCTCCCGTGGCCTACTCGTCGATGCTTCTTCGTGCATGGTGTTAAGTGACTTGTACCGGATGTGTCGTCTGGAGAGCACTGTCGAACTGCACGTGTTCGATTCGTTAGACTCCACTGTAGGAATGCACGAGGGACCAACTGTGGGAATGATGCACTCGATCAACTCATCCTCGTGTTCAGGCGCCTCCTCTGGAACCGAAGCAGCCCGCTCGGGTCTGTTGACCTCCTCCTCGGCCGGTGTACCCTGCTGGGGCCGAGTACTCTCCTCGGTTCTAGTACCAGCCTAGGGCCCACTTTCTACCCCCGAGCTCTCAGGCAGTGCCAAGCTCATAGCATACCGGCGGATTCGGTCAAAATACTGCCCCTTCAGAGTCTTCTACCCCCTGTTTCTTCTAGGAGTCATTTCCTGCGTTGACATAAATAACATACATATTAAATTCAAATAGCGAATTAAATTCTATTTAATTTAAAATCACAGCAAGCCAAAGTCTTGTATAACCAAATGAATATAAATACCATATAATTTGCAATACTACATGTCGACATTGTTTTCAATCAATACTAACCTGAGGTTCGGAAAGACGAATTGGGCGAGGTCGGACTCGAACAGAGACGGACGGTGGAGGCGAGGTCGGGCTTGAATTGGACGGAGACAAATGGCAATTTGTATAAGAATTGACTTCCTAAACATCAACTAACTTGTTCAATCTAAAATTGATATTAATGTTCAAGCACATTACAGAATCACCAATTTATTCCCAATTCAGCAAAATTGTTCAAACTTAAGTATATATATAAATTAGATACTAAGTTATGCACCCCAATTTCTTATCTCTATTCCAATTGCAATTAAGCTATATGTTATAACAATTACAATTGCACTATACTCCATCCTCGTATGAGTTCCTCCTATGCGGAATCTCGTTCCTATATCGTTAGCATAATTAAAAATAATTATGATATTCTCAATCAATACACGAATCTCAAAACATATATATAATTATATCCTAAAAAAATACATCCTAATTAATAAATAGCAATACTAAAAATAAGAGAAACCTCTACCTATCGCAATATTGCAAGATAACCATTACACATGAAGATAATAGTGATGAAATCAAAAGGTTGTGTGGTGGTAACACAAGTTTTAAAGTATAAAGCAGTAATGTGATTTAAGCCCAAGGTAATAACATGTAAGACCATGATTTTTGGTGATTGTTAGCGAATAATCTTTTCGCTAATGATATTTTTAAAAGCTTTTAAAAATATCATGATTATTGTTGTGCAAAGAAGAAACACATTTCAGCGGTTTGACTATCCTATAGAGATGTAGAGTCACATTTGATATACAAATCGTTTTTGCAGGATTTTGGGAAGAAAAAGAAAAGTATAATACACAGAAGCTAAGATTGATAACTATTTATAATGGAACAAAACAACAACTACTATAAGCAACAGATACATTTATGGTGTATGATTTGAAAATGACAAACCCTAATTTCACAATTAGTGACATATTGAGATTAAATCCTAATTTCACCAAATTGAGCCTTAAATTGAAAAAATAAAACACTCATTTCACAAATTAAACCTAGATTCATATACCACTTTTAGAAATTGAATCCTAATAGTACAAATTTCTGAATTAAACCCAAATTTTAAGAAATTTTCAAGAATCTCACAATCAATTTCGAGAATTAATTTCACTAACCTAGAAATCAGGAGGCAGAGTTGGACGACGTCGAGGCCGAGATGGATGGCGTCGAGGTAGAGATGGACTGGTCGGACGAAGGGACTGGTCCGGGACTGGCCAAACAAAGCTTCAGTTGAGAGATGACACAATGGGCGAGGCAAGCTTCAGGCGAGAACGGTCTGGTGAGCTGGACGGTTGGCGTCGGTGAGAACGGAGGAGGGGCAGAGTTCGTCGACAAAGAGGTGGTCGTTCTTCCATTGCCCCGTTAAACTCATGACTCTTGAATCGGTATGGATGAGAGGCGTGTAACCATCTACGGTGTCCGAGGTATGACATTCTACGGCGACTGTATGTAGCGTCGAGGTCGTTAAGGCAAATGGAGCATGCCTTGTACCTATTTACCTGAATTCCGCCTAACATTCCCAACCCTGGACAGTCGTTGATTGTGTACATCATGGTTGCGCACATCCGAAATTGCTCGCAACTTTTCCAATCATACATTGGGACACCTGTGCCTCACAATACTTTCAGATCGTCTATTAATGGCTGCATGAACACGTTCAAACACTTACCCAGTGATTTCGGCCAGGAAACCAATATCGATAGAATATTGTACTCCTTCCTCATACACATGGAAGGGGGGGAGAGAAGTTGAGGGGAATCATCACCACTGGCCAACTACTATAAGGTGTAGAAGCGGGCCCGAACGGGTTAAAACCGTCGCTCGCTAGAGCAAGACGCACGTTTCGGAAGTCTGCAGCAAATGTTGGGTGCAATTCATCAAACTCTTTCTGAGATACGCTGTCAGCTGGATGGGCAACGTTTTTTCTGTCTCTAACCCTTTGCCCATGCCAAGGCATTTGTTCGGCAGTCTTCGCTGACATGTACAAACGCTGAAGCCGCGGAATAATAGGGAAGTACCAGACAATTTTCCTTGGTTTCTTTTTTTTCTGTTTCCCGTCTACCCATCTAGATCTCTGACAAATAGGGCATAATTTGGCAGATTCGTACTGTTTATAGTACAAGATGCACCCGAACTCGCAAGCAGCGTACTTGATACAATCCATCCCTATATTCTTCAACATCTTATTCGCTTGAGCATATGATCTAGGGTGGACATTTGACGACGGATGCGAATTTATGTAAAACTCGCAATTCATGTCAAATGCTATGTTTGACGTTGCTGATTTTTCCTTAACGGTCATCAAATTCAAAAGCGCCTTCAGACATGACAAGTTAGACCCTAGATACAATAGGGTATTTGCAAGACGATTTAGTTCGTGACACGCGTCCATCGCTGCTTTTATCGTAGGGTGCTCACCCTCAGCTTTATCTTCACCAAAGTGATATGCCCGCTAGAATAAATCATTCACAAGCTTTACAACAGGATCAACATTTCAACTACTTGATGCCTAGTCCCGTCAAGATTCCCGTCCCGCACCCAAAAACGAATTTGTGTTCTGCACTTCACTGTGACATATCCACACAGTGTAGGTCGAAATCATGTCGTATTGCAATAAGTGGGCACATATTGTATTCTCATGTTGGCCAATCATATTGTGACAGGTTTTGCACGAGCATATATATCGGTCACGACCATGTTGAAAGACATTTTCTTGGATAAACTTAATGAAATTTTCGACACCGTCCATATACGCTTGCGACCTTCTATTTTCTATATTCATCCACCTATGGCGGTCCATAATTGGCAGATCTACATACAATACAATACAATACGTGATAGTTATTATATGCATATGTATTACTACACGTAATTAAAGCTGAATATTCACAAATCAACTAATTCATAGCCTATTTCACAAAAAATTCACAAATTCATAGCCCAGTTCACCAAATTTTCATTAATTCATAGCCTAGTTCACCAAAATTTCACTAATTCATAGCATAGTTCACCAAAATTTCACTAATTCATAGCCTAAGTCACGATTTTTCTTCATAGCAATATCATAGCTAAATCGTAATATCACCAAAAAAATTAAAATTTCACTAATTCTTAGCCTAGTTCACTAAAATTTACTCATAGCCTAGTTCACTAAAATTTCACTAATTCATACCCTAGTTCACCAAAATTTCACTAACTCATAGCCTAGTTAAGCAAAATTTCACTAATTCATAGTCTAGTTCACCAAAATTTCACTAATTAATAGCCTAACTCACAAAAATTCATACAAATGTCATAGCCTAGTTCACCAAAATTAAAATTTCATAGCATATCGAAAACCCAAACTAACCTGCAAATATGGAGATCAATCAATGGGGACGACGAGGGGAACTCGAGCACCAGACTAGTAATCTTCAACTTTGTATGCACTCCAAATCTTCACCGCTATCAATAGGTCCAAATTATCATTCACAAACCCAATTTTGACAAATGACCTCATCCATAGACCTTTCATATAATTTTCAGAACCCTTTCCCAGCGAGATATTGCTCACTATCTCGCCGGAAAAGGTTATGACTGTTGATGGTCAACATCCTACCGTTGATGGTCAACAAACTCTTTCCCGGCGATATTTTTCCCATATCTCGTCGGGTTAAAGGCATTGCTGTCAATGGTCAGATGTTGACCATCAACGGTCATATCCTTTCCAGGCGAGATATTGAGCAATGTCTCGCTGGGAAAGGATATGTCCGTTGATGGTCATAATCTGCCCATTGACTGGTGAAGCCAACCCAGTGATATTGGCTATATTTCGTCGGGTTTGTTTCACCAAACCGGCGAGAAGTTGAACATCTCGCCGGCTATGGTTTTACTGAACCGGTGAGATGTTCAATATCTCACCAGGTTAGTTTCACCAACCCGGCGAGATATAAGTCTCACCGGGAAAAGCATAATTTCCAGTAGTGATATATATCTTATCCATCCATCTGACTTTGGAATTTTCAGGTTAACTATGGTAGTTAGGTTAGTTGCTAACTTGTAATTGTTGGGTTGGTAAATAGGTTGTCAATTATCATTAGTATGACCCAATTTGTATGAATTTAAGTTTATTTCAATTTAGTTTGTACATACTAAATGAAAATCAGACTCTGTTAACACCACTGTACACCTCTCTCGATGCCAGCAATTTGTCTGTCGGCTATAAAATGGCGTAATCAATGTATAAACCTACAGGTTGGCTACGGTAAATTACAGCCGATGAACGTTGGTGTGCGTCAGGTATAACAAACTGTAGCCGAAACAGTGTATTGAGTGCATTAATTATATGATTATAAACGGTCAGCACAAAAGCAAACCTGACACAACATTGCATGGTATGTTGACTATCATTATGTCAATGTTTAATGGTCAATGTGTTACTGGTTTGGTACAAACCTTTCTTCTATTTAAGACTATTTGATCACACCAAACTAATGCATAGTTATAAAACTCAAGGCAAGTGAGTTTAACTTTGTTTACCTACAAACAACGTCGTCTATAAAGAATCATATCAACTTTTCGCTTCTAATCAAGGTAGGCTTTGGAATCATTAATTTCATGAAATGGGGGAACCGTCACTCGAGTTTAGGATAGTTTTTCTTGGTTTGAGTTTTGATATCGGTCGAAGTTTCGGTCGGAACTCTGATCATCGTCTTGTTTGTCCTATTTGTATGGAGATTGGCTCCGCCGACTCGGTTAACGTTGATATTCATTCTGTCGAAGTATCAGCGGGCTCATACTCGTTGGTAATTTGGTGGCCTCTATATCGTGGTTATTAGACTTGCGGCGGTGAAACTTGTTGGGGGGGCAAGAGGTCGTAAGATGGCTTTCCCAAGGATAGTGAATCTCCTATTCATATCCTTTATCATGCATTAGAATAATTCAAGACATTCGATTCCCTTGTTGTTTGTTCCTTTTTGGGTCATTTTTCCCTAAAATATCAATAGTTTTGTATAAAAGCCTCACATGTTTCTCGTGTTTGTCACTCATATTGACTTTTTTTTTCAGTCGTGTTGTCACTCAACTATTTTTATCTGATTGTCTTGCTCTCGATATTTCTAGAGCTAATGCAAGAAAAATTGTTTCATGAAAATCTTCCAACGTTCGAGCGAAAGATCAAACTGTATTGAACAAACAATCCTTCAACAACAACACTAGTTTTCAAGAGACAGAAAAAATATTTAGGAGAACAAGCTTTATGGAATATAGTATTCTAAATAGAGGGCAAGAATACTTCTAGAGAATGGTTCTTTTTTTCTTTCTTTTTGAGTAGCAAATGAAGAAAAAAAAGATAAAATACAAGTAATAAATATAGTATAAAAAATGAAATGAACATTGATAGAGCTTAGCTCTGATACCACTAAATATTAATACGTCAGAGTTCAAAATTTTATACAGACTGTCTATCGAAATATTTTCATATAGACGAAATTTTCATGTGGGAAACTTTTGAATTTAAGATGGATCAAATGAAGTAATGATAGGTTGCGGAATCCCCGTCGATAATTCGAACGAACTCCATAAGAAATTTAGCCACAAATTCTTGACAAGCTTTAGATGTAAGAGAATCCTCTCTAAACACACAATAACACAATATCTTATACATTTCATGTATGCTCAAAACTAGAGTTTAGGAACTAATTATTGAAGGAATTCCTCGAGTTCCATATAGTTAATTTCATGCAAGCGGAAGCATAAATGAACCGAGGAATTCATGAAATAAGATAGGCATCGTCATGTTATGAAAATTCCAGCACGTAAGAGATGAAGAACAATCTGAAAATTATACCTTTTCGTTGATCGAAATCACCAAAATACAATAGAAATTGTGTTCTTTATTAAGTCCACACAAACAAGTTTTGATTTTCAATCAATTCTTCTACACTTTTTACTAGAAAATGAAGAAGAAGAAGAAGAAAAATCAAGAGAGAGAGGGAGGGGAGGTTCAGCCACACATGGAGAATAGTAGGGAAGAAAAGTTCATGTATGAACTAAGTATAACTTCCCTTTATCTATTTTTTATTATTTTTTTTCAAAATAATAAACCAAATGGGCTTAATGCCTAATCTTACAAATCCATTTAATTAAACCATTCAAGTCCATTAAGAATTTGGTTCAAATTAAATGGTTTAGCTAGACCGGCTCAAATTCACTTAGACAAATTTCCTCAACCATCTGGTTTATAACCTAGATCAGAAATGGTCTAATCCGCTCCGATTTAACTAAACCGAAAAGTGAACTTTTCCAATTCTTAAACTTCTCGTGTACTGACTTTCCAAGTCCTTTTTGTTATACCTTGCTTAAAGTGTGTGACGCTCTAGGCTCACGACCCGTTGGCTGGCAGACTGTAAAAATTGCCATTTTGCCATTTCCATCATAAGTGGTCTCTAGCAAGACATTATGATTACCCAACGTCCATGACTATCGATGATTCGATTTAACCTCTTATCGTCCATGTCACTATCCTTTTATCATCCGATATCCAGATTGATCATAAGACATAGAATCGTCATCCTTATCTACCAATCACTGTTTCTTGATATATGAGATGACTGTAAACTGATATTAAGTATCACCCGCATGGCCATGCAATTTCCTTCAGTCATACTCATCAAGTGGCCTAAACAGATATCATTCTCATGTCGGAGTATGAGGGATAAATCCCTTATGGCTACCCTTTTACAAGTAACGGTAGATTAGGTCAAACTTAGATACTTATTACACAATGATCACTAAGGCTTCTCGGTCTAAGGATACAATGACAAACTACGATATATGAGTATGTTCATGACAGAATCTATGCCACATACTCACCACCGGGTCGTCCAATATCATTCCCCCGATGATATCTATGATCTAACTCCGGCACTCGCCTTGCCATGATCAGTAGAGCGTGATCATAAAGAGTTAGCATCATACTGGTCGCTTCTGATAAAGCTTAACTAACCAGGGACGCATTAAATATGATTCGTTAAGATTCCCAATTCTACTATTAGTGATGACACATATAATGATATAGATCAAACCATATTTAATATATTACTACAACACATTAGTAATATAATGCGGATTTATTCATTCAAAAGATGATAAAACATTACAACTGTAGATCATTTTTACATTGGACTAGGGCACAATTCCAACAATCTCCCACTTGCCCCTAACTCCAATCTAAGTTCCGATCTACTCCCATAGACCTTGCATGTTCCTCATGCTTAGGCTCCGGTAGAGCCTTCGTCAAGGGATCGGCCATATTATCATCAGTCGAAACATAACTAATCTCCATGTCACCTATATCAATGATCTCTCTGATAAGATGATACTTCCTAAGTATATGTTTGGATCTGTTGTGGAATCTTGGCTATTGACCAATTGCTATGGCCCCCGTGTTGCACACAACAAGCTTATCGGATCAGACGCTTGCGGTGTCGCATCTAATCCGATCAAAAAGCTTCTAATCCATACGGCCTTTTTAGTTGCTTTCGCTGCAGCTATATACTCAACCTCCATTGTAGAGTTGGCACTCGTGGCTTTCTTAAAGCTTTTCCAGCTGAAAGCGCCACAATTCAACATAAAAACATATCCTGATTGAGTTTTGAAGTCATCAGGATATGCCTGAAACCTAGCATCAACCTGTCCTTTGACTGCTAGTTCTCTATCTACACCCCATACACTAGGAATGCATCCTTGGTCCTCCTCAAATATTTGAGGATTGCCTTTAGTAGCATTCCAGTGTTATTGGTCGGGGTTAGATTTGAGTCTGTTGGTACAACTGAGTGCATATCATGACATACATGATAGATCCTATAGCCCAAGCATATGGGATCTTATTGATCTGTTTAGTCATCAGGTGTACTAAGACACTGTGTCTTGCTGAGCTTAATGCTATGATGCACGGGTATGTATCCTTTTCTTAGGTTCAAGCATTAAGAATCTTCTCAAACACTTTATCTATATAGTGCTCAGGCTTAGGCCAAAATCCTTTTCGACGATCTATATAGATCTTGATGCCCAAAATAAATGCAGCATCACCTAAGTCCTTCATCGAGAAGCATTTCCCTAACCAAGCTTTGGTGGCAAGATCGGGATGTCTTTCACGATGAGTAATCACCAGGAATACAATATTACTCCACTCGCTTTCTTATAAACGCAAGTTTCATCTTGATTCTTGATGAAGCCGAATTCTCTTACATCTTCATCAAAACGAAGATTCCAACTCCGTGAAGCTTCCTTTAATACATAAATGGGTTTTTGCAGCTTGCACATCTATCTGGGATTCTTTGGATCTACAAAACCCACAAGTCGTGTGATATACACACCCTCTTGTAAGTTTCTGTTAAGGAAGGTGGTTTTGACATCCATCTGCTATAGCTATGGTTAGAATAATCCGGTAGACTTAACCATTGCTACTGGTGAAAAGGTGTCACCAGAATCTAGACCTTGAATCTGACGATAACCTTTTGCAACCAACCTAGCATTATAGGTCTGAGGATTTCCATCCATGTCGGTCTTGATCCTATAGACTCACTCACAACCGATGGGTTTTTTCCCAGTGGTTTGATCAACCAAATACAGACTTGGTTATCATACATGAATTTCATCTCCTCATTCATGGCTTCCTGCCATTTATCAGAGTCGGTACTGGCCAAGGCTTGTTAAAAGGTTGGTGAATCATCCTGATCCACAACTATCAACTCATTTCTCTTAGTGGCTGGAAAGCCATATCTGATAGGAACATGACGAGATCTTTCAAACCTCCTTGGACCATCTGCAAATTTTGTAGGGATTGATTCTTATTCTACGACCACCTGAGGCTCCTGCACTTCTACATATTGCATAATGGGCTCCTGAATTACTTCAGGATGATTCATACTCTCTCGAACTTCTTTGGATGGCCATACTTTCTCTTTGTCCACCTGAGACTCATCGAGATGCACGGTACTCCCACTAGGTATTTTGGAAATAAAACCCCTTTCCAAAAACACCCCGCCTCGAGTAACAAAACCTTGTTCTCGCTTGGTTTGTAGAAGTTGTATCTCTTAGTTTTCTAAAGATACCTTATGAAGACACACTTATCTGATTTGGATGCAAGCAACCCTACAACATAAATCATTAGGAAAAACATATTAGGATGTTTCCCATACCATATATGACTATGGTCCAGTTCTTATTTGGCTACTACGTGAAAGCGCACGCATCCAAATAGAATTGATCATATCATCCTGCTCACATCCCTATGAATACTACGCGAAGGCGCACGCATCCACGGTAACGGGAGTCGTAATGAGTGTCTTGTGGTGTAACTTTCGTGACTCTGGTCCAGTTCTTATTTGGCTATTATGCGGATGCGCGGGCATCCAAATAAAACTGATCACCTCATTCAGCTCGCATCCCAATGAATACTACGCGAAGGCACACGCATCCACGGTAATGGGAGTCAGAATGACTGTCACAAGGTGTACTTTTGTTGTCTTCATCGGAGCCCGATTCAAAATAAATGCGGCCATTTCCAGGTCAAGTATTCACCACCTAGATCGGTACGAAGTAACTTCGTACTACTCGGTACGAAGTAACTCGAAACTGACCTTCTTGTTGACCATAAGAACCTTCTTAGCTTTTCCCTTAAGATTCTTTTCAACGGTCACATGCGTCCCATAGAGCTCTGCTACAAACTTGTCCAAGTTACACATATTGTAATTTGCTACGAAATCACTATATGCATCTGGAAGTGACTGCTGCATAAAATTCACGGTCATTTCCTTCTGAACACCAAGATCGAGTATGGTTAGGCGTTCAAGAAGATATTTCATCTTCAAGACATGAGGATTGAAAGGGGCTCCAGCCTTGATCTTGCAGGAGGTAAGTTCTCTGAAAGTATCATATCTTTCGACACGAGCTTTCTCCTTGAACATTTCCTTGACCTCTACCTTTCAGGCACGAGGGTCATCTGAAATGTCAATGAACTGATTCTGCAACTCTGGCACCTTACTGCACATCATAATGCATGACACGTAGATTTGGTCACTAAGGAACTTTTGATAAGTATCCTTAGTGCCCTAGGGACGTTTAGCGGTGGCTTAGCAGGTGATTCCTGGGTAAGAATGTAATCCTTACGTTCATGCTTGAGAACTAGTCTCAAGTTTATCTCCCAATCAAGGAAGTTCAAGCCATTGAGTTTGTCCTGCTCGAAAAGAGCCCTCAATGCGTTGTTGCCAGAAAGTGTTGTGTTTGCCATTCAATTCTACACGGTAAAGAACATTAATTTGTTTTAAAGTTCAAGTCGGAGATTGAACTTTAAAACACTTTTATGATTCTAAACTTTAGAATCTGAACCAGGACCCTCACATACCCTCGATTGAAGTGAACGTAGGATCAGCGCTCCAACCGATGGTACCAAGGTAGGATAACTCATCCAATTACAAGTCCATGTAATTTATGACTAGGGTTTGTACATAAAATGTACACGGGATACCCTATCCCGATACCTTAGGTCAACCCTAGCTGACAATCGTAGACAAGTCGACAAAAACTCAACTATGACCCAGTTCTAATGTGGATGCTCTGTGTAGGCGCACGACATCCATAACACTCTCCCTTATGAGTGCTTCGCATAGGCGCATCCACTAAGGTTCGAATGTTTTTTGAGTGTTTAGGTTTGGGTGGTATCTTACTTGACTTGTAATTACTTGCGATAAGTGTTTTAATACTCCTGATTGTATATTAATACAATCTTAATTGGAATCATCAACTACATATCGATGCAAAGATGATTCCAAGTCCAATTACATGCAAATCTGATTAAATTCCAGTTTGAATCTTCCGCATGTGGGTGATAGTTTAAACTACATTAAATCATGCATTTTAACTAAACATACATTCAAACATAAATGTAAATAAATATGTACAACCTAGACTGTCAAAAACTAAGAAAAACGAAAAACAAATCCTAAAAACTAAATCTTCAGATTTGTGCTCGTCATTTCCTCGTGGACTCCCACTGGCTTCGAGCCTCCTTAAGAACTCCACCAACTTCGTCTACGTTTTTTTCTTGCGTCGATCTTCATAATTACATTAATAAATGAAATTACAAAAATACAACGACACGCATGTCGTAATCAAATTACAAACCAAAGCAACTGCAATGGTTGCCAAATAAACCAAAATCTAGACGGGTTAAGCTACACATCATATTGAAATCAATCATGTTATAAAACTCTATGTTATCAAACAATATGTTATCAAACAACAAAATTAATTCCAAATTTTATCTTGCATAAATGTGGGAAAAATTCCGGTTTATCAAAACTGGACGGTTTAATCTTGATTAGTTGAAATTGAACCGGCTTACCTCCGATTTATCAAAATTGGACCGGGTCTTAAAATTAGAATTTTTTTTCGGGAATCCTCATGGGCCAAGGATCGGCCCATGTCCCGAGACTAATCGGCTAGCCTCGGCCCGTCCACAAGTCGCCCGAGGGCGACCATGGACGTGTCGGGCTACCGATCTGGTCGGCCAAGGGCTGACCATGGTTTTCCCGAGGGCTTCCATGGTCGACCTTGAGCTCAACCTGGTCGGCCAAAGGCCACGACCATGGTTGGCCCGAGAGCCATCCATTGTCGCGCCTAGGCAAGACCCTAGTCGCCCACAGGCCCGGTCATGGTTGGCCAAAGAGCCTTCCATGGTCGCCCGAAGGTGACTTGGTCGGCCCTTGCGTTGACCATGGTCAGCTCGAGGCCAGCCATGATCGGCCTAGTGGCTCGACCACTAGTTGGTTAACCATGACTCGGCCATGGCTAACCCAAAACAGCCCAAAAATATTCAATTTTTAAACATCAATTCAACCATGAAAAAATTCTAATTTTTCCATATTCATGGATTTCATAAACCCGAAAGTAAGTATGAATATTTCTAGCATTTAATTCAAGTTCTAACATGCTCAAAATCATTATATATATCAACCAAACCCTCTGATACCACTGAAGGAATTCCTCGGGTTCAATATAATTAATTCCATGCAAGAGGAAGCGTAAATTAACTGAGAAATGCATGAACTAAGATAGAGATCATCATGTTATGAAAATTCCAGCACGTAAGAGATGAAGAACAATCTGAAAGTTATACCTTTTCGTTGATCGAAATCACCAAAACACAATAGGAATTGTGTTCTCTGATAAGTCCACACAAACAAGCTTTAATTTTCAATAAATTCTTCTACAGTTTGTAATAGAAAATGAAGAAGACGAAGCAAAATCAAGAGAGAGAAAGAGAGAGAGAGAGAGAGAGAGAGAGAGAGAGAGAGGGGGGGGGGGGGACGGGAGGTTCAGCCACACTTGGAGAATAATAGGGAAGAAAAGTTCATGCATGAACTAAATATAACTTCCCTTTATCTATTTTTTTATTATTTTTTTCAAAATAATAAACCAAATGGACTCAAGGCCTAATCTTGCAAATCCATTTAATTAAACCATTCAAGTTCATTAAGATTTTGGTTCTAATTAAACGGTTTAGCTAGACAGGCTCAAATCCACTTAGACAAATTTCCTCAATCATCTGGTTTATATCCTAGGCAGGAAATTGTCTAATCCGCTCTGATTTAACTAAACCGGAAAGTGAACTTTCCCAATTCTCAAACTTCTCGTATACAGACTTTACAAGTCCCTTTTTCTATACCTTGCTTAAAGTATGTGACCTTCTAGGATCACGAACCGTTGGTAGACTGGCAAAATTATCATTTTGCCATTTCCATCATAAGTGGCCTCTAGCAAGACATTATGATTACCCAATGTCCATGATCATCGATGATTCGATTTAACCTCTTATCGTCCATGTCACTATCCTTTTATCACCCAATATCCAGATTGATCATAAGACATAGAACCGTCATCCTTATCTACCAATCACTGTTTCTTGATATCTAAGATGACTGAAAACTGATATTAAGTATCACCTGCACGGTCATGCAATTTCCTTCAGTCATACTCATCAAGTGGCCTAAAAAAAATTCATTCTCAGACAGGAGTATAAGGGATAAATCCCTTAGCCGTCTTTTGAGTTCACTCATGTGACTTATACCTAATCCAATCAGAGCCCTTATGGCTACCCTTTCACAGGTAACGATAGACCAGGTCAAACTTAGATACTTATTACACAGTGATCACAAAGACTCATCGGTCTAAGGATACACTGACAAACTACGATATATGAGTATGCTCATGACATCCATGATCACAAAGAGTTAGCAGCATACTGGTCGCTTCTGATAAAGCTTAACTGACGAGGGACGTATTAAATATGATTCATTAAGATCCGTTGTTCTACTAATAGTGATGACACACATAATGATTCAGATCAAACCATATGTAATATATTACTACAACACATTAGTAATATAATGCCAATTTATTTATTCGAAAGATGATAAAACATTACAACTGTAGATCACTTTTACATTGGACTAGGGCGCAATTCCAACAATTGTAGTGAATGAAAAAAACCATTTGAATGACCCTTAAGTAAATGAGAACTAATGGTGCACATTCAATTACACAAAGTAAAGAAAAAATATTATTTAATTAAAATAAAACACTTATTGTGGGCTATTGGACGTCCATGTCGTTTTGGCATATATGGTGCAAAATTCGCAACCGATCTTTGACGAAATATCTCAGAACTATGTCTCTAAGTTGATACTTGGTTTTCCCACATGTTGGTAGTCTAATGAAGTTCTATTCTTGACTTGTAGTCCCATTGTTGATCCAGTGTTTAGGATGGCCTCATCATTTCCTCCCGATTTAAAAGGAATTGCCCTGAAATCCTAATCTACATAAAAAGGGGATAAGTAGATTCATTGAAAGTAGGTCTTATATGATACTCACCGGGAAGATATAATTTGTAAGTGTTGTTTCCAATTTTTTAGATGAATTTAAAGGAGTCGTTCCTACGATGGAGTAACTTGGATCATCATTTTTACAGAAACCTTTCTTTGCGCACATGAACCCACACCAAGTCTCTAGACTCAAATGTGATTTTTCTCTGTCCTTTGTTGGCATGCTTCATGTAAATTTATTCTTGATCTCAATATTTGCGTGAACGTTGACACCTAATTCACGAACATACTTTGCACGTTTTTCTCCATCTATATTCAAATGCTCTGATGTTGTTAAAGAAGTTAAATCAATAAGCAAGTTCAAATGGTGAGAATTTTTAAGATGAATGACTATCATGATTATATGAAAACTCAAAGTGAGGTAGACAATCTTCTCATTCTTTTATTTTTTTTTTCTTGATGAGTGCTCGCAAAAGGGTGAAAAATGTTCAATTGGCTACTTAGTTGACCGTCGGTTTCAGGATGGCAAGTCATAGGGAAAATGAGTTTCGTACCTAGATTACCCAATAAAAATTTTCAAAAGAAGTTAAGAAACTTGGTGTTGCCAAATGGTAAAGATTTTATAATCTATAAAAAAGCTCTCAATAGAAGCTCACAGCAGAAACTCTCCTCGGCAAAACTCCCAAGGCCACTGGCGGCACTTTTTGCGCTTCCGGCGACCATCTCTCTCTCCCTTTCATCTCCTTCTTCTTCCTTCTATCCTCTCATTGGCATGTGGTCTCTTTCTTCTTCTCTTCGCTCCTCGCATCATCCTGAACCTTCTTACTTCAACCCAAATCTACTCCGGATATCGCGGTGTAGGGTTCAATTTAAGGGTGCGCGTGGAGGATTGGGAGCTCTAGTGCGGTGGTTTGCGGATAGTAAGGTGGTGGATTCTTCATAACGCTGCTAGACTTCGGTGGTTCTGCTCCGAAAGCCGTGGTGGTGACAAAATTTCTCCCGGTGTTCTCGCCGAATATCTGTCTGTGTTGGCCGACAACGTCGATTCTTGGTTGCGATGGTTGTTCGCGTATCTTCCTCGGCACGATTGACCTCTTCTCGGGCCCCGTCCTTCGGTCCTCTAGCCGTGATGCTTCCGGCGACGTAGTCCCATCTCTGATGCTCGTCATTGGTTGCTTCCTTGCGGCTCTGGTGGAGCCGGTTGGGTGGTTGTCGTCTCGTTTCCCGGGCTAGGCGTGAATTCGTTTGTTGGAGCGGCTGTTTGGGGTTTCGTGGTGCCGCTTCATTCTCCAACGCATCGCCTGCTCGTGCTGCTGCTTCATTTTTCATTATCTGCACACCATGGATAGGCTTCCCTTGATGGGCTGGGCTCTTATTCGCCTTTGGCTTCATCTTCTTCATATCAGATTGGTTTTCAATTTTCATATTTTTATCTTCAATTTCAATGTATCATTTTCCTTGCCATTTCTTCTTCCTTGGAAGTTTTGGCAAGCTCATTAATGAATCATCAATTTTTCGCTGAGCAAAAAAAAACTTGGTGTTGCAGTCGAAAACGATGGTCTTGGACATTCCATGCAATCTAACAATTTTGTTGAAAAACACATTATCAATATTGGAAGCATAAAATGTGCCATTTTAGAGTACCTATCAACAGCGACAATGTATGATTTGTGCCCTAGACCAATCTCAGGTTACGTGTAACTGTTACATCATCATTGCAATAATAAAACAGCATTATATTATCATTGTGTTGTGTTCATATGTTGAACGTGATTTGATCTGTGTCATCAAGTTTGTCATCACTGTTAGTAGAACCATAGGTCGCACAAATTATATTTAACGGGTCCCTGGTCAACTAAGATTCACCAGAAGCGACCAGTATGAGGATGACTCTTAATGATCACGCTCTACTGATTATTGGCAATGGGATTGCCGGAGTCAGATCATAGATATCATTTGGGAAATGATATTGGACGACCCGACCTGAATATACGACATAGATGTTGTCATGAGCATATTCAATTGTCGTAGTTTGTCATGGTATTCTTAGACCGAGGAGTCTTTGTGATCACTGTGTAATAGTATCCTTAAACCGAGGAGCCTAGAGGGACACACATAAAGGACACGCATTGTGAAAATTAGGAAAAATATTGGTAAATTAATTGAAACGGGTCGTGGCCAAAACCTAGGGTTTTGGGTCACGGTCTGGAAAGCACAAAAGGGCCATGGACCTGCCAAAAGCCTAGGGCTTTGGGCGTCGGTCCATGGAGGGCGTTAGAGGCTGAGCCCATGAGGGGCTGCCACTTAATTGGCACGGCAGCCCATGGCCCAAACCCTAATGGGTTTCGGCCCATGTGGCACAAACCGGCTACATTAAGTGGCAGCTAGGGTTTCAAAGGGAATCAAATCTAGCCCATTTTATGGGCTAGTTCGTGATCCCAAAACTCTAGCAAAACTCTATCAATAGAGTGCTTATGTGCTGATTTTTCCAAGAGAAAAAAAACATACCAAAACGTTGCCGAATTTTTCACTTGAGCTTTTTTCCGTTTTAGTAGGCGTTTAGGGCTTAGATCCTTGGATCTTGTGTGTTCGTATGGATACAAACAAAGGGAATACCAGATCGGTGTTCCTAAGGCGATTCGGTTTTTGGAAAAAGGTAAAAGTTTTAAATCCCGGTTTTATAAAGCTTTAATCATGGATCTATCGAATAGTATTCGATCCATTGGGTTCGGGGTTAGTTTTATTTTATTTTCCGTTGTGCATCTCCAATTTAGACCCTCAGAACCTTAACAGTGGTATCAGAACCGGTATATTGCCTTAGATCTACGTTTTGATGATTGGTTAAGTAATTTAGGAATTAGTTTGCCTGCCATATTTATTATATAGTATTTAATCTCGGTTTTTTGGATTTAGAACCGCATAAAATTAAATATTTTCAGAAAAATAACCTATCTGGAATTTTTGGAATTTTTCCGGGCATTGAACCGGAGCTCTCGGGCCGCTGGACCGGTGACCTGACGGGGGCGCCGTTAGACTGCGCCGGCCACGGCCGTGGCCATGGGACTGTGACCATCCTGTCTCCACCACAACGCCTGCCACAAGGTAGCCATGGCGGCTCAGGAGGGGAGGTGACGCCTAGGGTTTCCAAACCCTAGAGTGCCGACCTCTAGGGTTTCGGTCCAATGGGCTTCTGCTCATTAGGTTCTGGGTTATGGTCTGGTCAAATTTTGACCGAGACCATGGCAGCAAACCGTAAATTCATAAAATCCAAAGTTTTAAAAAATTTCAAATTATCGGTTTCGATAAACTAGATTTTAAACCGGTCCGGTTTCGATAAAACAGACCATAAAATGTCAACAAGATTAAAACTGAAAATTGCATATTGGTTGATAACATGAATGTGGGATGACATGTTGATTTTTTATTTGGTTTGCATGGTACAATTTAGAGCCCTAGACCGTTTCATTTTAATTTCCTGATTTAATTTATGGTCTGCGAACTGCTGGGTCAATTGGTTGTAAATTAATTTTGCGGTATGCGTAGCCGCTCTTAAATTTCACTTTGTAGTTTAGATTTCTGGTATGCAAAACCTGTATATCTTGTAATTGAACCAAGAAGAACAGTGAACCGGATGGCGGCTTGTGGCGAATCGGCTTGTAGTTGATGTGAGTCATGTAGCCAATGGGAGACTTCTAAGGAAGGATGTCGAGAAGAGCCAAAAAGATAGTCTCTTAGGTTTTATCTTGTTATTCTACA
This sequence comes from Geranium rotundifolium, assembly GCA_963920655.1. Taxonomy (NCBI): domain Eukaryota; kingdom Viridiplantae; phylum Streptophyta; class Magnoliopsida; order Geraniales; family Geraniaceae; genus Geranium; species Geranium rotundifolium. The sequence goes on along the minus strand of OY987315.1, from coordinate 8,924,871 downwards.
CTTAGGGTGATCATCGGTTCTCATAAACCGGCTTATGAGAACCAAATTAGTAAAGGGTTTTATTTTGTATGTTTACTGTTTTATGTATATTAGATATGCATATTAAGTTTATTTATTTTAGAAATGATTTAATGTTTATTTTAAGTTTAGTATGTATGATTGATAAACCATTACCCACATGCGAAAAGATTAAAATTGGAAATTTATCACGTTTTTGCATGTAAACCGGTAATTGAACCGTCATTACATTGGATGTAATTGATGATTCAAATACAACAAGTATAACAAATAATTCAAGTCAAGTGAGATCTCGTCCAAGTCTCAACACCTTTCTAGCTCCCAGTCCTATAAGTGGGTGTGTCCTATCATAGCATTTGTGGGGATGTGGGCTAGACATGTTGACAGTTTTATCTGGGTGCGTGCACCCTAGTGTAGTAGCCACATAAAAACTAGGCTAGAGTTGAGATTTGGTTGACATGACTACGATTGTCAGACAGGTCCGACCTGGGGTATCGGATAGGGTATGCTGTGTACACATGTACATGCCCTAGCTAGGAGTCACATTGGATGTGATTAGACGGGTGTCCTACCTACATAGAGTAATTGGAGCGGTGTGCCCTAGCGTACTTCAATTGAGTGAATAAGGGATCCTGCTTCAGATTCTAAAGGGTTTAAAATCGAATGTTTGTGTTTAAATTCATATCTTCAAACAAATTTATACATATTAATGTTAAATTCTTTTTGTGATGCAAATCAAAACACACATTAATTCACAGAGATATATTTTTTGGGAAGATGAGATCTCTGTACTAGTAAAAAAATTTGAGAATGGTTCTCAAGTAAATAAGAAGAATTTTTCTTGACCAACACAATCCCCAAGGAACCAGTTTATAACGCCACTAGAGCTTCTAGAGACGCATTCGCAAAGCACTATAACACTCTAATGATGTGGGTTAGGTTGTGCTGGGTTGCAAGAAGACATTGTCTTAAAAGGAAACAAATGTATATGATGACTTCATAGTGAACTGCAACATACACAAAATGTATATGACCATTTTAGAGTTGCATGGGATTCTTCAAACTGATGAAAGGAACATCAATAGTTAGACTAAGGATATTCTAATGGTTAACAAAGGGATAAGCTTTTGGAAAGCTGGTGTTAGCAAGGGTGAGACCCTTGAGTAAGATTGAAAGAAATTGAGAGGTACCCATTGTCCCCAAGACTTTTGTTTTCCTTCAATCAGGTTGGTCATAAGAAATGGACTGGATGAGATACCCATATGAGTTGAAGGAGGATGTGAAGGATCCACGTCTTCAGGAACTTATGTTACACATCAATATACTTCTGAATCCCAAGTTTTTGATACTGGTCACACATTAGATGTGTAGGATCTCAAAAGTAGAAGATGTTTGACTAAGGGAGAGATGGACCTTCGAGTAAGCAATATCACAACCAATGTGGAAGTTGCTGCAGTAATCATCGAATTAACTATGCCCAAAGGGCTTAGTTTTGGCATTTAATAATTGTTAAGATGTAACTAATTTTAGCATAAACATAATTTCAGTTTCTTGTTAGACAAGAACGATATCTTGATGTTTGACGATGGCATTCGTGATATCAACCGAGATGACATTTATTATGCAAGAACTCTAGTAATTAGTAGTCATTACGTATTGGGCGTAGAGGATACTAACAAAAGGTCAGTCTATAACATAAATAGGGAACGGCTTGAATATGGTGATTCAAACCGAGTACTAATATGTCATTGTCAATTTAGGTCACATAAACAAGAAAAGCATATCAACACTTTACAACTGTGGACTTTTAGATCTATTTGAATCCAATTGAATTGATGAATGCGAAACTTATGATGGGAAAAATGACGGAAGCTCCCTTCACAGGTAGAGGTGAAAAGGGGAGTGACTTTTTGGGTCTAATACATTCCGATGTATATGCTCCCATGAGTTCACTAGCCAGGAGATGGTTCAACTACTTCATCACATTTACTGATGATTTCAGCAGATGTGGTTATGTCTATCTAGTGAGACATAAATCTGAAGCTTTTGACAAGTTCAAAGAGTTTCAGAATGAAGTGCAAAACTAGCTCGCGAAAAGTTTCAACACACTTCAATTAGATCGAGGTGGAAAATACTTACTCCAAGAGTTCATCAATCATCTTGAAAATTGTGGGATCGCCTCGGAATGAACTCTATCTGGAACACCACAAATTTAATAGTGTGTATGAATGGAGAAATCGAATCCTATTGGATATGGTTCGTTACATGATGAGTTGGGCTGATCTCCCAATATCTATCTGGGGTTGTGCTCTAGAATCAGCTACATTCATAGTGAATGAAGCTCCGAATAAGATAGCGGAAAGAATGCCATATGACACTTATTTTGACTCCCATTACCGTGTATACGTGCGCCTTAGCGTAATATTCATTGGGGTGCGAGCTGGATGGGATGGTCAGTTTTATCTAGGTGTGTGGGCCTTCGCGTAGTAACCAGATAAGAACTGGATCATAGTCAGATTTTGTATGGGAAACTTCCCAATATATCTTTCTTAAAGATTTGGGGATGCGAGGCCTATGTTAAGCGTAAGCAAGCAGACATGCTCGAACCCAAATCTAACAAATGCCTCTTCGTGGGGTATCCCAAGAAAACAAGGGGATACTACTTCTACAAATCAAGCGAGAGCAAAAGGTTTTGTTTCCAAAACAGTCAGTGGGAGTGTCGTACATCTCGAAGAAATTTGGGAGGTTACCGCACAACCTGAAGAAATTCGGGAACCCAGATTAGGGACGATGTAGAAGTTATGGCGCCAGAGTTGTTTGTAGAGGCAGAACCAATTCTTGCAATTACTTTCGACAGTCCAAGGTGGTCTGAAAGAACTCGTCATGCGCCTACCAGATTAGGGTTCCTAATATATGAAGGTGATGATAAGGTAGTTGTGGATCATGGTGATCCAACAACCTTTCAAGAGGCCATTGAAAGGTCCGACTCTGAGAGATGGCTAGGAGCCATGAAAGAAGAGAAGCAATCCATGTGAGATAGCCAAGTTTTGAACTTGGTTGATTCAACTGTTCGTGTAAAAGTCACTGGTTAAAAGTGAGTCTTTAAGGTCAAGACAGACATGGATGGCGAAATCAATCCGAATTTTTCTTACCAAGGAATATTGGAAATATTTACAAGCTGCAGAAATCCATTTATAGATTGAAGCAGACTTCTCGGAGTTGGAATCTTCGTTTTTATGAAACTGTTAAGGAGTTCGGCTTTATCTGAAAGAATTCCATAGGTTCAAATCAACTCCGAGAAACCTGTATATTTCGAATACCATGGTTAAATCAGAGTTGGAATCTTCGTTTTTATGAAACTGTTAAAGATTTCAACTTTATCTGAAAGAATTCCATAGGTTCCAAATCAATAATTTCATGGATAGCGAAAACGGTTTAACCATGGTATTCGAAATAAACATATGAAGATCATCATGCATATCATTTTTAGCAAAATAATAACATGAATTAGAAGTGCTAACTTTTTGGGATTCGAATGTAGACATAAAGATTATATATCCCTCTATCAAGTCTACACAAGCAAAGGTTTTGATCGATTATGAAAACTCAAAACCTAAACTATTAGATTTAGGGTTTGAGGAAGCAAAACGAGAGGGAGAGGGAGAGGGAGAGGCAGGGGAAGAGAGAGAGGGAGAGGGAGAGGAAGAGAGAGAGAGAGGTGCGGCAAGGAGTGAGCCGAAATTGAGGAAAATCAGGTTTATGTAATTTGATTTTTATTCCCCTTTATTTTGGTTGTAATAATTAAAGAATTAATTAAAACCTAAATTCCTTAAGCCCAATCTATTTAAGCCCATTTATTTAAATCTTTTAAAGTTCATTAAGACTTAAGATTATAACCAAGACCAGAAATTGTCTAATCAACTCCGGTTTAGCTAAACCAAAAAGTGAATTTTTCCAATTCTCATACTTCTCTTTTCCGGACATTCAAAGTCCATTTTATTATATACCTTGCTTAAAGTGTGTGACCCTCTAGGCTCATGACCCGTTGGCAGATCGGCGCAAAATTACCATTTTGTCTTTTCTATCATAAGTGCCCTCTAGTAAGACATTATGATTACCCAACGTTCTTGATTATCGATAATTCAAATTAACCTCATATCTTCCATGTCACTATCTCCTTATCACACGATATCCAGATTGATCATAAGGCATAAAGTCATCATCCTTATTTAATCAATCATCGTATCTTGATGTGTGAGATGACTGAAAACCTGATACCGCGTATCAATAGCATGGTCATGCATTCCCTTTCAGTCATTCTCATCAAGTGGCTCAAACAGATATTATTCCCATACGGAGTATAAGGGATAAATCCTTTAGTCGTCTTTTGCATTCACTCATGTTATCAATAACTGAGCCAATCAGAGCCCCTATGATTACCCTTTTACAGATAACGTTAGGCAATGTCAAACTCAGCCACTAATTACATACTAACTACAAAGACTCTTTGGTCTAAGTATACATTGACAAGCTACAATACATGAGTATTCTCATGACAACATCTATGCTACATACTCACCATCGGGTCGTCCAATATCATTCCCCGAATGATATTTATGGTCTAACTTCGGCACTCACCTTGTCATGATCAGTAGAGCGTGATCATATAGAGTTATCCTCATACCGGTCGCTTCTGATGAAGCATATATGACCAGGAACTCATTAAATGTGATTCTTTCCGATCTACAATTCTACTAATATTGATGACACACATAATGACATATATCGAATCGCATTTAGTATATTACCACAACACACTAGTAAAATAATGTCGTTTTATTTATTTTGAAAAATGGTAACCATTACAATGTAGATAACTTATTACATTGGGCTAGGGCACAACTCTAACAATCTCCCACTTGCCTTTAGTTCTAATCTACTCCCATAGACCTCACATGTCCTTCATGCTTAGGCTATGAAAGAGCCTTTGTCAAGGGATCGGCCATATTATAATCAGTCGGAACGTAATCAATCTCCACATTACCATTTTCAACGAACTCTCTGATAAGGTGATATTTTATGCATACATGTTTGGATTTTTTGTTGAATCTCGGATCTATAGCAAGTGCTATGGCCCCAGTGTTGTCACACAACAAGCTTATCGGATCAAACTTTCGTGGCGTTACATCTAATATGATTAGAAAGCTTCTAATCCGTACGACCTCCTTAGCTGCTTCCTCTTTAGCCATATATTCAGCCTATGTTGTAGAGTCAGCAATCGTGGCTTGCTTGAAGCTTTTCCAGCTGAATACGCCACTGTTTAACACAAAACATATCTTGACTGAGATTGGAAGTCATCAGGATCTGTTTGAAAACTAGTATCAACATATCCTTTGACTGCTACTTCTCCAGCTATACCCCCCATAGACTAGGAATGCATCCTTGGTCCTCCTCAAGTATTTGAAGATGGCCTTGAAAGCAATTCAGTGTTCTCGGCCAAAGTTAGGCTGAAATCTGCTGGTACATCTAAGTGCGAACGAGACATCCGGTCTCATGCATAACATGGCATACATGATAGATCCTATAGACGAAGCATATGGGATTTGCTTCATTTTTCTCAGCTCATCAGGTGTACTAGGACATTATGTCTTGCTGAGCTTGATGCCATGACGCATGGATATGTATCTTTTCTTAGAATTAAGCATTCAGAATCTTCTCAACACTTTGTCTATGTAAGTGCTTTGACTTAGGCCCAAAAATTCTTTTGGAGCAATCCTTATAGATCTTGATTCCCAAAATAAATGTGGCATCGCATAAGTCCTTTATCAAGAAACACTTTCATAACCAAGCTTTGACTTCCAGTAAGGTCAGGATGTCATTTCTGATAAGAAATATGTCATTGCCATAAAACACCAAGAATATTATATTACTCCCACTCGCTTTTTTATAAACGCAAGGTTCATCTTCATTCTTGGTGAAGTTGAATTCTTTCACAGCTTCATGAAAACGAAGATTCCAACTCCGAGAAGCCTGCTTCAATCAAAAAATGGATCTTTGCAGCTTACATACATTTCCAGGATTCTTTGGATCGATAAAACCCTCGGGTTGTGTCATATACACATCCTCTTGTAAGTTCATGTTAAGAAAGGCGGTTTTGACATCCATCTGTCATATCTCATAGTCGTGATATGCGGCTATGTCCAGAATAATCTGGATCGATTTGACCATTACTACTAGTGAAAAGGTTTCATCATAATCTATACCATGAATTTAACGATAATCTTTTGCAACCAGTCGAGCCTTATAGGTCTGAGGCTTTCCATCCATGTCGGTCTTGAGCTTATAGACCCACTTACAACCAATGGGTTTTATCCCAAGGGTTTGATCAGCCAATTTCAACACTTGTTTATCATACATGGATTTCATCTCATCTTTCATGGCTTCTAGCCATATACTGGAGTCGGTATTGTCTGAGGCTTGCTGAAATTTTGTTGGATCATCATGATCCACAACTATCAAGTCATTTCCTTTAGTGGCGAGAAAACCATATCTGATAGGTACATGACAAGATCTTTCAGACCTCCTTGGACCATCTGGAATTTCCGTAGGGATTGGTTCATCATCTATTACCATCTCAGGCTCTTGTACTTCTACATCTTGCGTAGCAAGTTCCTGAATTGCTTCAGGTTGTTCCGTACCCTCTCGAATTTCTTCGAGATGCACGGGACTCCCACTAGCTGTTTTGGAAATAAATTCCTTTTCAAAAAACACCCCACTACGAGCAACAAAAACTTCGTTCTCATTGGGTTTGTAGAAGTAGTACCCCCTCATTTCCTTGGGGTACCCCACAAAGACACATTTGTCTGATTTGGGTTCGATCTTATCACCTTGCAAACGCTTGACATAAGCTTCGCATCCCCAAATCTTTAGGAAAGACAACGTGGGCTTCTTCCCACTCCATACTTCGTAAGGTTTGCTTTCAACTGCCTTTTTTGGAGCCCGATTCAAAATGAATGCGGCCATTTCCAGGACATAATCCCAAAAGGAAATTGGAGGATCAGCCTGACTCATCATGGATCAAACCATATCTAACAACGTTCGGTTTCTCCATTCGGACACACCATTTACTTTTGGTGTTCCGGGTGGAGTGCATTAAGAGATGATCCCACAATATCCTAGATGACTGTGACACTCTTGGGTTAAGAATCCCCCACCTCGATCGAAACGAAGTGCATTTATACTTTTCCCAAGCTGTTTTTGTAGTTCATTCTTTAAATCTTTTAACTTGTCAAAGGCTTCAGACTTATGCCTCATTAAGTAGACATACCCAAATCTACTAAAACCATCAATAAACGTGATGAAGTAGTTAAACCCTCTTCTGGCCTGAGTACTCATAGGTCCACATACGTCGAAATGTATTACACCTAACAAGTCAATTGCCCTTTCACCTATACCCGTAAAAGGTGTCTTTTTCATTTTTCCCATTAGTCAAGATTCATATCTTTCAATTGAAGTGAATTCAAACGGACTTAGAAGTCCTCACTTATGAAGTATTAAGATGTGTTTCTCGCCTATGTGCCCGAAATGAAAATGTCAGATCATAGTTTGGTTAACATCATCATATTTAAACCTTTTTTTTATTTACGTTATAAATAGAACTGGTGTTAGTGTTTTGAGTGTTTAAAACATACAAACCACCAACCAATGATGCATTGCCATAAAAATATTATCCTTAAGAATACTGAATAATCTAAGAAACCACCAACCAATTAATACAAAACCAATATCCTTCCTTGTCTAGAAAGAAAATAGAAATAATATTCCTATGAAATGTAGGTACACAATGAACATTATTTAAAACTAAAACAAGCCTAGTGGAAAAACTAAGATTAATTGTTCCTACAACAGTTGTTAAGACTTGATTGTTCCAATAGTAGATAACAACTGCTTTGTGCTTAGCCTTCACAGCAGCCTTGGCAGCTACTTGAACCTTCGCGCCATTGGGGTGTCTGATCTGCCCTGCAAGGTGCTTAGGGGCTTTACCCTTACCCATCACAGTTTTCTTGAAGCTGACCTTCTTGTTGACCATAAGGACCTCCTTGGCGTTGCCCTTAAGATTCTTTTCAGCGGTCACAAGCATCCCATTAAGCTCTATCACAGACTTTTCCATGTCACGCATATTGTAATTCATAATGAAATTACCATATGCATCAGGAAGTGACTGCAAGACAATGTCCGCAGCCATTTCCTCCTGAACAGCAAGACCGATTCTTGTTAAGTGCTCTAGAAGACGTTTCATGTTCAAGACATGGGGACTGACAGAGGTTCCAGCCTTGAGCTTGCAGGAGAGAAGTTCCCTGAGAGTGTCATATCTTTCGATACGAGCCTTCTCCTTGAACATCTCTTTGACCTCTGCCATCAAGGCATGAGGGTCATCTGCAAGGTCCTTGTATTGCTTCTACAGCTCAAGCTCCATACTGCCCATCATAATTCATGACACGTTGATCTGGTCACTGAGGAACTTTTGGTAAGTATCCCTTTACGCCCTATTGGCGTTCAATGCTATCTCAACATGTGTGTCCTCGGTAAGGATATACAACTTGCGTTCATGCTTGAGTACAACCCTCAAGTTTCTATCCCAGTCTAAGTAATTCACATCATTGAGTTTGTCCCTATCAATCAGGACTCTCAATGTGCTATGACCTCATTGTGTTGTGTTTGCCATTTAGATCTACACGAAGTAAAGAACTTTAATCCGTATTTGTTTTAAATTCAAGTTGGAGATAGAGATTAAAAACAACAGTCTAATTCTAGAACTTTTAGAATTTGAACCATGATCCTTGCATACAATCTATTAAAGTGAACGTAGGGTCACCGCTCCAACCGAATTACCAAGGTAGGATAACTCATCCAATTACATTCCATGTAATTCTTGGCTAGGGTTTGTACATAAATGTACACGACATACCCTATCTAATACCCTAGGTCAGCCCTGGCTGACAATCGTAGACAAGTCTACCAAATCTCAACTATGTCACATTTCTAATGCGGCTACTATGCGGAGGCACACGCACCTACATTAAACTAGCCAACTCATTCGGCCCTTCTCCCCTATGAATACTACGAGGAGGCCTACCCACTCACAGGTTCGAAGTCTTTCTGAGTGTCGAGATTTGGATGGTATCTCGTATGACTTGAAATTATTTGTGAATTTGTGTTTTTAACTCTTTTGTTGTATTCGATACAATCTTAATTGGAGTCATCAACTACATTGGATGCAAAAATACTCTATACAAAGGTGATTAATTTCTAGTTTTAATCTTCGCATTTTGGTGATAGTTTAACATATATTCCATGCATTTAAACTAAAACATACATTCATACACACGCAACATATAAATGTAATATAAATAACCATGCTTAGCTTAGCCCATCACAAGAATCCTAGGATACTAGCAAAATGACAAAACCTAAAGAACTAAATCTTCAAGATTCGTGCTTGCTTTATCTTTGTGGACTCCCATTGGCTTCGAAGCTCATCTTGACTCCGAGTCTCCCTCTTGACTTGTCGTATTCATACTAAATCTAAATCCTCAAGATTCGTGCTTACTTTATTCATACATGTCATCTTCGTGATTACATAATAAAATAAATAATTACAAATAAACAACGACATGCATGTCGTATTTAATTTACAAACCAAAAGTTCCATCAACTACACAGGTTGCAAAGAATTAAAATTAAATAAGCAACTAACCGGGTCTAGATGGGTTCAACTATGCATCATGTTGAAACCAATATATTGTCAAACATCATGGTATCAAACACCATATTCTAAAACAATAAAATTAATTCCAATTTTATCTTGCTTAAGTATGAAAAAATCCGGTTTATCGAAACTGGACGGTTTAAATTGATTTTTTGAAATTGAACCGGTTTGTCCCAGTTTATCAAAACCGAACCGGGTCTGAAATAAATTTAGGATTTCATAAGTTTCTCGGGAGCCGCCACGGTCCGTGGTTAAGGGTTGACCGGCTCATGCCCCGAGAACGATCGGTCAGCCTCGGCCCGACCACGAATCGCCCTTGGGCGACTGGGCTGCCCGATCTGGTCGGTCAGGGCATCGAACATGGTCGGCCAGAGGCAACTACCATGGACAGCCCGAGGGCCATCCACGGTTGACCCTAGGGCAGGACCTCGGTCCCCCGTTGCGTCGCCCATGGTCGGCCCGAGAGCCTTCCATGGTCAACCCGAGGGCAACCCTGGTCGGCCTTTAGCTCGATCATGGTCAGCCCGAGGGCCTTCTGTAGTCGCCCAAAGGGCTCGACCTTGGCTGATCATGGCTTGGGCATGATTAGCCCAAACCGAACTGAAATCCCTAAAATATATTCAGAAAAATTTCGATCCAAAAATTCACATTTTTTCAATTTCATGCATCAATTAATCCCAAAATCAAGAATAAAATTATCTAGCAATTTTAATCACACACAAACATGCTCAAAATCATTCATGCATATCAACCTCCCTCACGTACCACTTAAGGAATTCCATGGGATCTAATGAATAAATTTCATGCAGCGGAGCGATTAATTTAATTATGGATTTCGTGTTTAAAATAAAGATCATCATGCAAGAATAATTTCAGCATGCAAATAATAATATAAATTTGAAACACTACCTTTTAATCGAATCTAGATACAAAGTATGTATTACCTTTTAATCGAATCTAGATACAAAATATGTATCCTCTAGCTAGTCCATACAAGCAACAACGATCCGAAGATCAAACCTCAAGCAAAATTATTGAATTTCACTTGAGGAGCAAAACCGAAATAGGGAGAGAGAGAGTGGAGGGATTCTGCGGCTAAAGGGAGTTTGAATAAGGTTAGTATCTGATTCATTCCCCCTTTATTTTGTTTTAATAATTAATTAAAATTATAATACTTAAAAGGGCCTAAAGCCCAATCTATTAAACCCATTTAGTTAAATCTTTAAGATCCATTAAGACTTAGATTAAAATTAAATGGTTTAATTAGATCAGCCTAAAATTCATTTAGAACAATTCCCATAACCGTCTAGTTTACAACCTAGACCGGAAGTTTTTTTAACCAATCTGATTTAACTAAACCGAAAGGTGAATTTTCCCAATTCTTATCTCTCTTATCCGCACTTTCGAAGTCTGTTTTGCTACATGTATTGCTTAAAGTGTGTGACCTTCTAGGCTCACGACCCATTCACAGATCGGCGCAAAATTACCATTTTGCTCTTTCTATCATAAGTGGCCTCTAGTAAGACATTATGATTACCCAACGTCCGTGATTATCAATGATTCAATTTTAATCTCATATCGTTCATGTCACTATCATTTGATCACAAGATATCCAGATTGATCATAAGGCATAGAGCCGTTATCCTTATTTAATCAATCATCGTTTCTTGATCTGTGGGATGACTGAAACCTTGATACCGCGTATCAAAAACATGGCCATGCATTTCCTTTCAGTCATTCTCATCAAGTGGCCAAAACATATATCATTCCCATACGGAGTATGAGGAATAAACCCCTTAGTCGTCTTTTGCATTCACTCATGTAGTCCATAACTGAGTCAATCATAGCCCTTGTGATTACCCTTTTATAGATAAAGTTAGGCAACGTCAAACTCAGATACTGACTACATAGTAACTACAAAGACTTCTTATGAGTATACAATGACAAACTACGATATATGAGTATGCTTATGACATCATCTATACTACATACTCACCATCGGGTCGTCCAATATCATTTCCCGAATGATATTTATGAACTAACTCCGGCATTCGCCTTTCCATGATCAGTAGAGCGTGATCATATAGAGTTATTCTCATACTGGTCGCTTCTGATGAATCACATATGACTAGGGACAGATCAAATGTGATTCTTTTAGATCTACATTTAAACTATTATTGTTGACACACATAATGATATAGATCAAATCACATTTAATATATTACTACACCACATTACTAATACAATGCAGTTTTACTTATTCTGAAAGATGATAAAACATTACATAATGTGGATAACTTTTACATTGGGCTAGGGCACAACTCCAACAAAACATGCCTAAAACTGGGGGTTAAATGTACCCGAGTGAGACAAAACAAGACAGAAGTGGAAGAAAAAGGAGCCGAAAAAGTAAATATTTTTCGGATCGATCAGTCCTTCATATAACCCGCCGAATAGCCTATCATACCCCTTTTGTAGCGTGTGCGGACAACATAGGTGAGCATGTCAAACTATGAGAGTTTTCATATAGGGATCCACAAAGACTCCAAAGTCCTTAAGGATTCAATGATACTACGACAATTGAGAATGCTCATGACTTAATTTATGACACATTGCTTAGGTCGGGTTGTCCAATATTGTTTCTCTAAATGATATCCATGATCTAACTTGGTAACTCTTTACCTATGATCAGTAGAGCGTGATCATCAATCGTCCTCATACTTGTCGCTTTAATAAGCTTTTAACCAAGGCCCTGTTAAGCATATATCAACCAACATCTATTGCACTGTCTAAGAATTCTACTATCATTAATGACACACTCGATGACCTTAGACGAAATCATGCTTAATTTATTATCATAACATAATGAATAATAAAAGTGTTGTTTTATTGCTATCAAAAGACATAACATTTATACATGAATATGATTGGCCTAGGGCACATTCTTATTAGTGTCCCACTTTCCCTCGGTTCCAATCTACATTACATTTTAATCACATTGCCCTTACATGACTTTTATGTTTTGGTTGTGGTAAAGCCTTTGTCAATGGGTCGGCTTATTATCTTCTATAGCAACCTTGTTAATATTCACGTCACCGTCCCTTATCATTTCTCTGATGATGTGGTAACGTCTGTGTATATGTTTGGATTTATGATGTGATGTTTGCTCTTTAGCTTGTGTTATGACTCCAGTGTTGTCACACAATAAGTTCACTAGATCAGACGTGTTTGGTATTACGCTTAATCCAGCCATGAACTTCCTAATCCGTACAGCCTCCTTAGTAGCTTCCGAAGCAACTATATACTCACCTTCCGTTGTGGAATCAACAATAGTCTCTTTCTTGGAGCTATTCCAACTAAGAACATCGTCGTTCGAAAAAACACATATCCAGAAGTATCCTTAGTTCACCAGATGCTAGCAATAGTCTCTCGAAACTTGCCTCAACTTAACCAGGAAATAGCGCCATGCCATGGCCAAACTTCCATCGCCACAGACAGTGGCCATATGGCCATCCCGTGGCCAACCTTTGATCACGGATTTGGGGCCCCTTTTGCTCACGTGTCCTATCTCTCCACTTGTTCTCCTAATGGGTTCGTAACCCATAATGCTTCAGGCTTGCTCTTTGTTTGACCCTATAGGCTCATGAGTCATTGGCAAATGGCCCCAAATATCCATTTGGTCCATTCATCATAAGTGGCTTCTAGTAAGACATTATGATTACCTAATGATCATGAAGATCGGTAATTCGACTTAACCTCTTTGTTGTAACTATCATAATCTCTTTGTCACTAGATATTTTGTTTGAACGTAAGGCATAGAGTTGTCACCCTTATATATTCAAACCTATTTCTTGATCTCGAGATGACTGAGTACGATAACTCTTTATCAATAGTACGGTTGCACATTCCTTCCGAGTCATACTCACTAAGAGACCTAAACAGATATCTTTCCCACTATTACCTGAGGGCCAAATTCCTTGACCTTCATTCGTATCCCTCACATAACTCATCACATAGCCAATCATACCCCTTTTGTAGCATGTTACGGACAACGTAGGTTAGCATTTCAAACTATGAGAGTTTTCATATAGTGTAGTTACGACGGTTTTAGTGATTGACTTATTTTTAAGGAACTAGAGAAAATGTCATAAAGAATGTCGAAGAATCATATGCGACATCTTGTGTGACATTGTTGACGGCATCTCGGTAAACATCCTGATCGACGGAAATCAGGGAAGTCCAGATTCTGCATAAAGTACGAATTCGTTTAGGAAATTCCAGAACGTCTCCGATTCTGGAAAGAAGAAAGACGGTGATTAAGAGGAAACCCATTAGGGTTAGTACTCCTACTCGATTGCTATAAAAGCTTAGGCTACCCCCTTAGCAATCGTGTGATTCTTTTATTGTTTCCTAGCAATAATTTACAAAGCTCTTAGACGTGAAGGTTTGCGGGCTGAGAGGTTGTGGATTGTGCTAAGGATATTGTGTATCACCATAACTATTGAGAGTTAGGTGATTGAGGGTTTACTGATCGCGTGAGTGAAGACTGCACGCAACCACAACGTTCAACGACGACTTGAACCAACAGAGCAAGGCGATTGCTCGAAGAGTGGAATCAAGACGGAGTCTTGGATTCAGGGGGAGACCCTGAGATAGGTTGCACTGTAATAAGTAGCATAAAGTATAGATCTAGAGATGATCATAGGTACTTGTATGTTCTGACGAATTACTGATAAGTGAAACCTTTCCACCCCAGACGTAGGTGACGTTTCACCGAACTGGGTAAACAATCTGCTGTGTCATTGTTTGTTTAGCTTTATATTTACTGTCCTGCGTTATCTACACAAGAAGTCATACATGGTGTTATAGCTTCATACATAACATTGTGTGTGGCATCTTGCACGACTTGTTGATCAAAATTTCAATTGGTATAAGAGGAGGCACCTACAACTTTAGGTGAGTTCCTAAACAAATATTTTGATCAAGATGGACAATACCAGAGAAGGAGGATCCATCAATCGACCACATATTCTAGATGGAAGTAACTACGGCTATTGGAAGGCTCGGATGTGTGCCTTCATGAAGTCCCTTGACAACAAAACATGGAAGGCTGTGATCAATGGTTGGAATGCCCCACAACTCAGTGACAATGATTGTAACCCTATCGGTCCAAAACCAGAAAAAGACTGGACTGATGACGAAGACGAAGACAAGGAATCACTGGGAAACTCTCGAGCCCTGAATGCTATTTTCAACGGTGTTGACAAGAATGTATTCAGACTAATCAACACATGCACAACTGCCAAATCCGCATGGGATATCCTGGCTGTTGCATATGAAGGAACAACCAAGGTTCGAGAACAAAAACTGCAATACTTGACAACCAACTTCGAAGCCCTTGTCATGAAAGAGGACGAATCAATCGCATAATTCAATGTTCGTATTCATGATCTAGCCAATGAATCCTATTCTCTGGGAGAACCAATGTCTGATGAAAAACTGGTTAGAAAAACCCTGCGTGCTCTTACCCTTAGATTTAAGATGAAGATCACCGCAATTGAGGAAGTTCATGACCTCAAGATCTTGAAATTCGATGAACTGATGGGATCTCTGATGACCTATGAGCTATCTCTGCCCAATATCGACAAAAGGAATAAAGGAGTTTCTTTCAAAAGCTCAACACACAAGCAACCAGAATCGGAGGATTCTGACTCTGAAGAAGATATCGATGCTACAATGGCCCTTCTCACAAAAAATTACAACAAAGTCATGAGAAGATTCAGTCGAATGGGCGGACGGAATGTCACAACAAACGTCAGAAACAAAGCTCCTCAAAAAGCTCAAACAGGAGGAAGTCTTGACAGACCAAACATAAGTGGAGAAGAAAACAACAAGAACAAAGGATCTCAATGTCATGAATGTGAAGGATTCGGTCATTTTTGCAGAGAATGTCCAAATTTCCTCAAACAACAAAAACGAGGTTATAATGCTACCCTATCAGATGATGACAATGAAGATAGTGGTTCTGAAGAGGTAAGCAACTTTGTTGCATTCACTACTACTACTTTTGTATGTAACATTGATAACTCTGCCAATATCAATGATGATGATCACCACCATCCAACTCCAAACGAGAATTGGACTAAAGAGCAACTAGTCGAGGCATACAAAAGCTTACATATCATATGGGTCAAGGAAACACTGATCCTTGATCAACAAGGAGAACGGATCATCGGTCTTACCAACGATAAATCTAGATTCCTAGAGACGATCGTGGAGCTAAAACGCGAAATCACCAGACTTAATGGAGAAATTAGTCTTATGACTAAATCTGTAAAGATGATGAATCCTAGCACAGAAAGCCTTGAAAAACTCCTATCAGTAGGAAAGCAGTCCAAAGATATGACGGGACTAAGGTACACACACAATATCCCCTCATCAGCAATCACGAGGTTTGTCCCACAACAAGCCATGGTTGACAAGAAACTACAGGATGCCATGACACATCCTACAGGACAACCTACAACAAATTTCATGACATCGTCTATAACATGTTCTTGCCAAGCAACTACCAAAAGACATCCTCCACGCAGACAACAATACTACAGAAAACCAGCTTATCAATATCAGTAGATATGTCATTACTGTGGTCAACGAGGTCACATCAGACCATTCTGCTTTCAACTCCATGGAAAGAAGCAAGCTCAGCTACCACAGAAACAAAGGAGACATCAAAGGCATCTCTCAACTCCTCAGAAAACATCCCGCCTTGAATGGAGACCTAAGAATCTAGTCTATCGAGCTAATGTTGCATATACATCCTTGAGTGCCTCAACAAACAAGGACTGGTATCTCGATAGTGGATGTTCTCGACACATGACAGGTACTCCAGAGTTTCTGTCCAATCTCAAATTATATACAAACTGCTATGTTACTTTTGGAGATGGGATTCAAGCTCGAATCATTGGAAAATGAGTACTCAAGCATCCAGCAGCTTCTTGCCTAACCGAAGCATTACTTGTAGAAGGACTTAAGGCAAACCTGATTAGTATTAGCCAGATCTGTGATCTAGGTTCAGAAGTGAAATTTACCAAAGAAACCTGTACAGTAAAAGATTTCGATCAAGTCACGATTCTACAAGGAATTCGCTCAATAGATAACTGTTACATCTGGTCATCCAAATCACATATCGAAGAGGCGAAGTGTCTGGTCTCCAAAGCAGAAGAAACCAAAATGTGGCACAGAATGCTTGGACTACATAAGGCAATCTCAGAACAGGCCATTACTGGAATTCCAAACCTGAAAATCGTAGAAGGAAAGATCTGCGGAGAATGTCAGATTGGAAAGCAAACTAAGATGTCACACGAGTAGCTGCAGCATATCACTACCTCTCGAGTGCTTGAGCTAATACACATTGACCTCATGGGGCCAATGCAAGTTGAAAGTCTTGGAGGAAAACGCTATGTCTTTGTGTATGTAGATGATTATTCACGATACACATGGGTTGATTTCCCTCGTGACAAATTGGATACTTTTTCAATCTTTAAGAATCTATGCATCCAGGTCCAACGAGAAAAAGGGAAGACAATTGACAAAATAATTCGTCTCCGCAGTGATCATGGTTGAGAGTTCGAAAACAGCAAATTTGCATAATTCTGCAAATTAGAAGGAATAGCCCATGGTTCTCAGCACCAATCACTCCCCAACAGAATGGCATTGTTGAGCATAAAAACGTGACTCTACAGGAGATGGCTAGAGTTATGATGCTGGCCAACGACACACCAACTCACTTCTGGGCAGAAGCACTTAACACTGCTTCCTATATCCACAATCGAGTCACTCTCCGACCAGGTATGTCAATTACTCATTATGAAATATGGAGGGGGAGAAAGCCCAATGTTAGGTACGTCCATATCTTTGGATCCACTTGTTATATTCTGGATGATCCCTAAACCCTAAACCCTAAACCCTAAGCCACAAAAGAATGTCGAGGGACACTCCAGAGAAATCCCACCGGCAGAAGCACCTATACCCGTCTTTTCCCGAGTTCCCAAAACGACCAGAACTGGGAGCGCTACTTTCTCGATGACAGAACTTACAGGCCCTCAGCGAGATACTGACATTGACCAAGGGAACCAAGAGGCCTCCATGCAAATTGCCTGGCTCCAGTCTCAGCCAGTTTCCCAGGTATTGATTCTTCCATTGTATCAAATACTGATACATCTAGAAATAGTGACCTGTTAGAGTCGCTATTGGAAAATCAGGACCCCCCTCAAGAAGGGGTGGTTGAGGATCTCATAAATCCTGAAAGGGAAAAGAAAGACTTGACCCAGTCAGTCAGGGGTTAGAGCGGATTGCAGAAGGAGAGGGTGAAGAAGAAGATATGAAAGATGTCGCTCCTGAACCCACAGATGAGGTTGTGGTTGGAGAAGAAGTTGCTGACTCAGAAGAAGTCGAGGAAGAATCTGAGAAAGAACAGGCCAGAGACAGGGATACCGATCTGGAAGGAAGAGAGAAGGAAAACAGTGCCGCGACCAATGGCACAGAAGAAGCACCTCTGGATGCCAGAGGAGATGTTATAGAAAATGCCGCAGAAACAACACACACAGTGCTTTCATCTTTGAAAAAGAAAGTGTTGGAGGAAAATGAATACCTCGCAGTAATGGTAGGGAAGTTGAAAGAAACCAAGAAAAGGAAGGAAGAAAAAGATGCTGGAGGCCCCAGAAAGAAGAAGAAATTGTCCGTCAAAGATAAAGGAAAGGAAGCTATCTCCAAAAAGAGATTGATTGATGAAGAAACTGATGACGATGCAGAGGAAGTTACAGTAAAGGAAGCAAAGAAGGGAAGAAGCCTGAAGACGATCAAGAACACCTCAAGTGTTTCGTATGACAATGTGTCTTTTCATTCTGCTGACAGTGCAAAACGATGGGAATTTGTGTTCCAGAGAACGACATATCCCGAGAAGACCCTGTCTTCGGAGATACTGGGACTGGAAGCCATTGTCAAACTTCTGGAACAGGCAGAACTCATGAAGACCGTCACTGACATAGGTAACCACTATTCTCTATTGGTCAAAGAATTCATTGCAAACTTACCTGCTGGATTTTGGACTCCGGATGATCCGGATTGTGAGAAGGTATATGTCAGAGGCCTGCGCTTCAACATTTCCTCTGACATCATTAATACCTTCCTGGGGAGAAAGTGTGTTCGTTTTGTGCCTCCACCTGACCTGAACAAGGTCCTCAAGGAGATTACTGGTGACAAAAGTAGAATGTGGCCTACCAAGGGCACCGTGGCAGCCTCGGACCTCACATCAAAGTACTCCATCCTATTCCGTATCGGAGTAGCGAACTGGGCTCCCTCCACACATGCATCCTCCATCAAACCAGAGCTGGCAATACTCATCTTCCAAATAGGTACTGGCTCCACTCTTGACTTTGGCCAGTTTGTTATTGATCATCTCATTAGACATGCCAGATCACAAGCGGTGAAGATACCTATTGCTTTTCCCTCCCTTATCTCTGAATTACTAGTCCACCAACACCCTGGTGTGTTGAAGACAACTGATAAGGCAAGAAAGCGAGGAGTGATGATTGTGGTAAGCCACAAGCTGTTCGAGGGCAAGCATGCTCCTGATCTTGTCAGGACAGAAGTCAAAACCAAGGCGACAACCAGTCGAGCTACCGGTGCTGCCCCTCCAACAGAAACAACCAGCAAAGATGTCATCATGCTCAAAAGAGATATAGTTGTACTTGACGAAGACATCGTCAACCTGAAGATGGCGCTGAAGCATCTCTCCCAGCGAAGATCTCACTGTGCCAACCTGCTGAAGTCAATGCCTCCTCCAGACTCGGAAAATGATGATTCCTCCTCTCTACCCAATGCTACTGAAGACACTCCTCAAGATGCCTCCACCGATGCTACAGAAGAAGAGACTGCTAGTTCCAGCAGCAGTTCTATTTGATTCTAAGTACTCTCTGGTTTCGTTACAAACTGAACACCTTTTAATATGTATTTGTTTTTAACACTGTTTCATACATATTCTCGACTGCTGTTCGGGAATACGTGTGAGTTAAGTTTGTGTTTTTACTGCCCTGTTGTTCGAAATATTTGTTTAAGTTTGGCTCTTTTTGAGCCACCAAGGGGGAGTAAGACGTAAGATGTAAGACGACGCGATGGTACGCGAAACGCAAGGCGACGCGAGGGTACGCGAAACGCAAGAAACGCGAACTGATGACTGCCGATCGATTGCAAGCAAAAGATGACGACAAATGCGACGAAGATTGCTGACCTTAAGAATAGCCAAAGGGGGAGATTGTAGTTACGACGGTTTTAGTGATTGGCTTATTTTTAAGGAACTAGAGAAAATGTCATAAAGAATGTCGAAGCATCATATGCGACATCTTGTGTGACATTGTTGACGGCATCTCGGCAAACATCCTGATCGACGGAAATCAGGAAAGTCCAGATTCTGCAGAAAGTACGAATACGTTTAGGAAATTCGAGAACGTCTCCTATTCTGGAAAGAAGAAAGACGGTGATTAAGAGGAAACCCATTAGGGTTAGTACTCATGCTCGATTGGTATAAAAACTTAGGCTACCCCCTTAGCAATCGTGTGGTTCTTTTATTGTTTCCTAGCAATAATTTACAAAGCTCTTAGACGTGAAGGTTTGCGGGCTGAGAGGTTGTGGATTGTGCTAAGGATATTGTGTATCACCATAACTATTGAGAGTTAGGTGATTGAGGGTTTACTGATCGCGTGAGTGAAGACTGCACGCAACCACAACGTTCAACGACGACTTGAACCAACAGAGCAAGGCGATTGCTCGAATAGTGGAATCAAGACGGAGTCTTGGATTCAGGGGGAGACCCTGAGATAGGTTGCACTGTAATAAGTAGCATAAAGTATAGATCTAGGGATGATCATAGGTACTTGTATGTTCTGATGAATTACTGATAAGGGAAACCTTTCCACTAGGCTGAGAGCCCCGAGACGTAGGTGACGTTGCATCGAACTGGGTAAACAATATGTTGTGTCATTGTTTGTTTAGCTTTATATTTACTGTCATGCGTTATCTACACAAGAAGTCATACACGGTGTTATAGCTTCATACATAACATTGTGTGTGGCATCTTGCACAACTTGCTGATCAAAATTTCATATAGGAATCCACAAAGACTCCAAAGTACTTAAGGATTCAATGATAATACGATAACTGAGAATGCTCATGACTTAATATATGATACATTGCTCAGGTCGGGTCATCCAATATCATTTCTCTAAATGATATCCATGATCAAACTTGGTAACTCTGTACCTATGATCAGTAGAGTGTGATTATCAGTCATCATCATATTGGTCACTTTATTAAGCTTTTAACCATGGACATGTTAAGCATATTTCAGGCAACATCTATTGCACTGTCTAATGATTATACTATCAGTGATGACACACTCGATGACCTTAGACGAAATAATGCTTAATTTATTATCATAACACAATGAATAATAAAAGTGTTGTTTTATTGCTATCAAAAGACATAACATTTATACATTAATGTGATTGGGCTAGGTCTAGGGCACATTCCTTTCATTATGTCCATTGAATTGGAAGTCCTTTAGGTAGTTTTTCTTTCACTATAAATAAGTGTGTAAACTCTAGTTTGTAGTAGACTTGAAATATATAAAATATTGTGTGATTGTGTGTTTAGAGAGGATTATCTTAACTCTATAACTTATCAAGAATTTGTGCGCGAAGTTCTTGTGGCGTTCGTCCGAATTATCGATGGAATTTTCGCAACCCATTGTGGCTTCATTTGATTCATCCTAAACTCGAAAGTTTCCCACACAAAAACTTCGTCTCTATTTAAACCTTTCCGATAGACAATCCAAATAAGGATTTGCACTCTAACGAGTCCCTATCAGAAATGGAGTCACAACGCCCAATTCTCGACATTCGGTCGTAACTTGGACCTGTCGTGACTTTTTGCACTTTAGACAAAACATTCTAATGAACAACTACTGTTTCGACTCCTCTTTCAAATTCTTCCGAACCTCAAATGGGAAATCTTCCTTCATGAGGATTTTAGATATTTTTTTATATTTAACTTAGGCTCATAAATTTCTCAATTTGAAGTTGGGATGCTACAGTTATGACGCTCGCAAGTTAACTCGTTGGTACTGAAATGGGGTACTGGGAGAGTTGTTGGTCAGTCTTTTTAACTGGACGATATCTTTCAATCTGAAATTGCGATGACCGCGATTTTTTCTTCAAAGTTGTAAATCCTTCGATTCTCTTCGTCTTGATGTAAAATTTCTCTCCATTCGGACTCCAGATGATGATGTTATTGCTCTTACATAATGGTTCGTCAGCGCTGCCCAAACCTCTCTAATTTTCTCTACAACCCAAATCACATACTATTTGAAGAACAGAGGTTGAGTGATTTAGGTTGTGTTAGCGTGATTGAAGATTCAAGTACTGTTTGAAGAACAGAGGACAAACCGAGCAAAGGCGATTACTCGAAGAGTGGAATCGGGAGAGGATCTATAATTCATGAGGAGTCCCTGGTCTAGGTTGTCACTTGTAATAATAGCATAAAACATTGATTTGTGTGATGATCATAGAGGCTTGTATGTTCTGATTGATTACATTATAGTGAAATCTTTCCACTGGCAGAGTGCCCCCAGTCGTAGGTGACGTTGCACCGAACTGGGTAACTATATTGCGTGTATTTTACTTTTCGTATTGTGTTTGTCTTACTATCCATAATATGTATTTCAGCAAGTTGTCAATCACAAAGTCTCAACATTGTGCACAACATCTTTCCACTACAATTAACTATAATTTCATTAACCAAGGACACTAATAGTCACGATAGGGTGTCATGACTCTATTGTCGTGGCTTCTCCTACTCCAAATCCAACATCTTGAGTCATATTGTCCTTAAACTCACGACTCCACAAGTCACGAAAAGGTGTCGTGACTTGGGTGTTGTGACTTCCGCTCCTCTCGTCTTTTAGTTTTCTGATCTCCTGACAGTCTCAGTTATGACTGGGTTTTGTGACTTCTCTCTACTGCTCTCATTGGCCTCAAATCATCTCGGCTTCATCTTAGTGTGGCTCTCAAACTTTTTTTTCGCTCCAAAATGCCTAGAAATGACTTGTTTTCGTGCAATTTTACCCCATACACACATTAATCTCAAAAATGGTATAAAATAGCTATAAACCTACCAAAAACGGACGAAATCAAGTTAATTGTGAGAAGTTTTGGCTCGGTTGGATATGTAAAATCCACCCGCATCATTATGGTGGAAAGTATACTTGTTGGTGAAGTCGCTTGTGGGATACATTCTAGTCGAATTTGCATGGTCGACCAAGTAGTACATATTCAGGCCCCATCATAACAAAGTTTCCAAGTACCTCGTCTTCGTACCTCCCGATTTTGAAAGGAACGACAACTTGGTGAGCGACCTTTACACCTCCACTATTGTTGAGCAGTTGAAGTTTGTAGGGCCGTGGGTGGTTGGTTGTTAATACAATAAGTTTCTCGACCAAGGCAGTGCTTGCTATATTGGCACAACTATCACCCCCAATGATCAAACTACAAACCTTTTCCTTTATGTAGCACTGTGTTTGAAAGACGGTCTCCGGTTGAGCCTTTACGTCCTCCTTGGTGAGCAGACTTAAGGACCGTCGAGTAAAAAGTGTAAGACCATTGGGAGTGTAATCCGGGTATTCTTCATCTTCTTCTACTTCTGTAAGTTCTTCGTCAATGACATAATCCTCATTTTCTGTCAAGATCATGGTATGCTTGTTCGGACATTGGCTAGCAATATGTCCTCGACCTTGGCACTTGAAGCACCTTACGCCGGGAAGTTCCAACTCCAGCTTTGTCTTGAGAAGTATGAGAAAGTGGTGTGGTGGTCAGTAGTGGAGCTGCTACTTTGGAGATTCCCATCCTTTTTCTTCTCGTCATTGGTAGGGTATCTTCCAAGGAGTCCTTTCTATAGTATTCCAAGACGCCCTTTCGGTTTTTTTGAACTATCTGTTTCTTCCTTTTTCTAATTGATTCTCAATGGTGCTGACCATATAGATCATCTCTTCCCGCTCTACACAAAGGTGGAGTTCTACTTCTTTGGAGATGTTGACATTGAGTCTGACAAAGAATCGAGCCATTGTTTGCTCTCGGTCTTCTTCGACGCGGGTGTGGCTCATTAAAATTTATATCTTTGGGTATTATTAGTCCACACTTCTACTACATTGGTTGAGTCGTTGAAGTTTAGTATAAATCCCTCGGTGTAATAGTTTGGCACAAACCTTGTCATCATGATTAACTATATTAGCTTTTATGTGTCAATGGCGAGTTAACAATGCGTCCTTCTGTTTAAGACCATTTGATCAGACCAAACCAACGTATAGTCATAGAACTCAGTGAATGTGAGTTTAACTTTACTTACCTCCGAACAACGCTGGCTATAAAAAAAATTATATCGACGCTTTAGGATAATTCTTTCGACGGAAGGGAGGAACCTTCACTTGGGCATGAGATAGTTTTTCTTGGTGTGGGTTTCGATATCGGGCCGAAGTTTTGGTCGGACCTCCGATCATCGTTTCCGTACGGAGATCGCTTTTGCCGACCTTATCGGCGTTGATAGTCCGATAAAGTTCCGTTAATGATCTTCTAGTCCCGTCGGTGTTCCGATACTAGAAATGTCCTTATCAATAGATTAGTATAGTAATTTAATTGAAAATTTAATGTAATAACTTGATACAAACTTAACATAACATTTCACCTAAATTAAATATAAACTTTTAAGAATGAGTTGCACTAAAATTTTATTGGTTTTATTGCTTAAAATATGGGCGATAAAAAATCTGAATAAGCTAAAACTATTTCTAAATTTAAATGTGAATTTAAAGACATCCATTTAAGCTAAACCTAAGTTTAAAATACCAAATGAAATAATTATTATCTTTGCCTAAAATGGTGATTTATTCCACTATGCAGCATATCCATGGGAATCGGAATAAAAGGTGATAATCAAACACATGTGGGATATATGTGAAAACCAGAGGAAGTTAAGGAAGTGGACACATTTATCGTATCTCTTTAAACTCTGCGGCTGTGATTGGACACGTGAGTATGTATCTTTCGAAACCCTGTGGCTGTGAATAATGGACACAATAAGTATGGGACATGGAGTCTCAGTCTACCAGCTAGACTAGACATGCGCATTTGGGAATCATTTATTGCCGGGAGCAGGTCCAATCCTGGGGATTCGAAATCTTTTTTAGGTAAAGATATGCATCTTCTTAAATTAAGTATAAAAGTTGTGTAATATAAATATAAGAGATACTTAATCTAATGATAAGAGTATAACATTTATATATTAATTTGTGACTTGGAATTAGCAAAACTTTTTGTAATAGGAGCGGCCCTATCCTAACTATGTTTGAGTATTTTTTAACTCATTTTAAAAAACCATCTTTCCTGTCACTTTATATTGTTATTAGGTTAATATTATTGAATAGTTAAAATTGTTTAACATGTTCAAATTTATTTTTTCAAAGTGAACTATTACAAATTAAATAAAAATATTTACAAAGAAAAAAGAACAATAATAAATTTCAATAATACTCCAATAACAACATAACGAACAATTCAAATAAATTATTGAATAAACCTCACAGATTCCAAGATATCGAGTTTATAAAATATTATTATCGAATTATTTATAAAATATTTAATAAGCTTTAAAACAAAAATCACATCAGGATTCAAAAAATTTACTATCTTATATTGAAAATTACCAAATAATTCACTTTCTTGTCATCACTGCCGATCTCTGTTTTGTTGCTGAATCTGTCTGAAGTAGTCAATTCCATCAATACTTCTTCTTCAATCCATCATCTGTTCCCTGAAAATCAACACGGCGGATCAGAATATTGCATAACCAAACGTATCAAAAAAATTCATTGGAATCTAATGAATGGGACATAGATCGATTTATTTGGTTAATGAATCGTATCTTATATAGAGACACGTGATTAACATGTATTCAAATTAGTTTAGAAAAAGAATTGTAATCCAACAGAATTTTAATTAATATTAAATTTTAATTGATTTTGAAATGTATCAGTATACTACGATAAATCATTGAATTAAAAAAATCAGAATTTTTATTGAGTTTTAGTTGTATTAGTAAATTACAATAAACTTAATTAAGTTTGAAACGTATTAGGATACTACGATATGTTAGTGTTTTAATTTTTAATTGAGTTTGAAATATATTAGTATACTATAATAAATTATTGAATTAAAGAAATCAAAATTTTTAATGGAGTTTTAGTTGTATTAGTATACTACAATAAACTACATAAATATAAAATCAGAACTTTTTAAAAATAAGATGGATAGAAATTTCTTCAAACATATTGACACGTGTCAACTTGAGAATTTTCCTTTTATATATATATATATATATATATATATATATATATATATATATATATATATTATTGATCATAATTATTTCAGTTAAACTATTTGTGTTTTCATTAAAATTTTTGTTTATTTATTATAATTTATTAATTATTGAAATGCTTGCGAACTGATTCGTTTCGTATTTATATACATAAAAGCTAAATTCAACTCAAATTAAAAAATAAATAATATAGCTCGAATTAATTTTATGTTATATGCATTCAGTAAGTATTTTAGTACTAAAATAATTTTTGAATTAAAAATGTTAGTAATAAATTAAATTTATAGTATGTAATTTTACCTCCACTTGAAAAATTCATGGATTCGCCATTGTTTATTGCGTAATATAAATAATCACAGCTAGGAACAAAATCATTTTCTACTTAAATATGCTTTAACATTTTTTTTGTAACTCGGCGAGTCATTTAAAATTTTTATTTATATTCGTTTCACGTAACCACATAAAATTTGTCTATATAGGTAATGGTTAGGTGCAGTAATGTACAATTTGTTTTAGTGACCTGTTAAGTCATATATTGAAGTATAAAATTGGTTTCGACCAATACTTAGTTTGCAATTATCCCTTAAATCTACCGGTGAGACTGCTGCAGGAAATTTACGACATAGTCTTGTGATGTTATGAAAATTTGAAATAACAAAATATTTTGCAGTCTTAACTTCTAAGTATTTAAAGTATTTAATTTTCTTCAGATCAATTAAAAGATCTCAATTAACTCAAGACTATTTCATAAGATAATTTAAAAAAGGATTTCAATATTTTGAGATATATAATTATATTAAAGAAACAAAAGCTAAAGCAAACATAAGGCTAGATTTATTTTAAGGGATATGATAGTTTAGCATGTCTAATTATTCGAAAATTACACTTTCATACCCTTAATTAATTTTGTCTCTTTCCAGTATCTTGATAATTGTTTTGTGACAGACTAACTCTAAAATATATAAAATACCATTAGTTTAATAAATTATAATTGAAGTGGTTCAATTTAGTTAAAAATCCAGAATTGAAACAGATCAACTTTAATTACAAAAAAATAAAATATAAAAGCAGAAAATCAAGACCTCTGAATCTGTATCATCATCCACGGAGGTCTTCACTGCGGTGTCACGCATCGGACTTGGCGACTTCGCCGTGATGGCCCAGAACCTGGCCCTAAACATCGTTGAGCAAGGCTTCCCATCTCCTTCTACAACCGCACTGCCTCGAAAATCGGCGAAAACTCCACCGCACCCAAAACGAAGGTAATCTTCCACTCTCCGGCCACCGCACTCTCCGTAATGTCGTGCTTTCGATCCAATAACCCATATCCGTCATCATCCTAGTAAAGACCGGAGCTTCGGTGGACAGACCATCGCGACCCTCTCCAAGTACCTTGAGCCCGGAAAACACCATCATCGACGGTGGCCACGAGTGGTACCAAAACACCGAGTGCCGGATTGACAAGGCCGAGTCAAAGAGGATCCTCAACCTCGGCATGGGTGTCTCTAGTGGTGAGGAAGGAGACAGAAACAAACTCATTTCAAATTGAACTCAAATTCATGTTCATGACACTTTTTGAAAATTTAAAAGTCATGTGAGGGAATTTTATACAATTTTTAATTTTGAATTGGCTCAATTCTAAATTTTAATTTGAATCGGTTCACTGTTCATGACACTAAAAAAAATTGCTAGTGTACTAAAAAAGAGAAAATTAGTTAAGCTATGAAAGTGTTATTTTCGGATAATTAAGTATAGTAAATTGTCACTATCCCTTATTTTGAAGATATTAACAAATATTTTCTAGAATTAAATTTTATAAATAAAAACATAAATTTAATCACTATAAAGATTATTAGCCAACGCTAATAAACATATTTGAAGTTTCTTAGACTCTATTATTCACATAAATTTGTTTAGTTCCTTATTATTATTGTTACTTTTAAGAATGCATTTTACTAAATTAAATTGGGTGGAACAATACTTTGGGTCATAAATCAAGCATATACACATTGCACTATTTTTATGCTTACATTAACTTATAAAGTGGACACACACTCACAAATATCACTAACAAACAAATATGCAAACTCCGACTTTTAGTTCAGGGACAAGTAAATTGGTGACAAAAGTTTTTTTTAAAGGTATGACAGTTGGTTACACCTAACTATATCACGTTTCGAAATAAGTACTATAATTTTTAAATTTTCGTTTGGGATACCCGAAAATTCAATAAGCGACACTTAGCCCAACTTCTGATAGATCTAACTGAATTGGTCTATTGAAAAGTTTAAAATGCCCTCAATAGGTTTAATTTGACATAAGACTGGTTTTATTGGTTCAAACTGATCTGACCGGTTCAATTTAAATTTATTTAATAATTAATAATAATATGAATAAATAATAATAAATAATTATATTGTTAATAATTCATTAAAGTATTAATAATTGTTATTAATACAATTTATTAATTATTAATAATATACCAAAACTTTTGAATGACATAATTCTCTTATACGAGCTCTGTTTCGGACTCATGATATATCAAATTGAAGAGAATTAGAAGATCTACAAATTTGAAGAAAAACGTTTTTATTTATATATTGTTATTAATTATTTATTTACATTATTATTTATTATTTTAAGTTTAATTATTAATATCTTACGAGTTACGTTTAATTATTTAGAAGATCTACAAGTTTAATTATTATTTATTATTATTAATTATTAAATAATATAATAAAACTTTCAATTTCAAATAACATAACTCTCTCATACGAGTTACGTTTCGGGATCATAGTATATCAAGTCGAAAATCATCTAATAATCTTCGATTTGATATACTATGAGCCTGAAACGTAACTCGTATGAGAGAGTTATGTTATTCAAAAGTTTCTTTAAATTATTTAATCATTAGATTATTCGAAAGTTTCATCAAATACTTATTCGAAATTATTTAATGAACCTTTCGAATAATGATTTTCGATTTGATATGCTATGATCCCGAAACGAAACTCGTATAAGAGAGTTATGTCATTTGAAAGTTTCATTATATTATTTAATAATTAATTATTTCAAAAAAATATTAATAATTAAATTTAAAATGATAAATAATAATCTAAATAAATAACGAATAATATATAAACAAAAAAAATTTTCTTCATAGAGCTAGATCTTCTAATTTTCTTCGATTTGGTATTTTTAGAGTCCGAAACAGAGCTCGTATAAGCGAATTATGTCATTCGAAAGTTTTGGTATATTATTAATAATTAATCAATTATATTAATAACAATTATTAATATTTATAATGAATTATTAATAATTAATATTATTATTAATTATTAAATAAATTTAAATTGAACCGGTTAGATCAGTCTTAACCAATCAGACCAGTCTTATTTCAAATCAAAACCATTGAGGACATTTTAGACTTTTTAATAGACCAATTCAGTTAGATTTAATAAAAGTTCGGCTAAATGTCGCTTATTAAATAGGAAAATTTTAGAAATGTTGTGTTCAATTATTTGTAAATGTTAAATAAAATATTTATCTCAAATGGATGACATTTATGTTTTCATAGCGTGGTTCATGGATATTGGTATTTATGTCAGGATGTTTGTCACGTTTTTTAATCTATGAATTTTTGAACCTGGCTCTTCGAGTTGGTTATTGGTTGTGTTGTGCCCCTACAACCATTTGTTGGGGTAGTCCGTCACAGCGGGAATTTTTTTTTTCAAAATAATATAATTAATTAAATTATTTACATAAATGTGTTACTGTAAAAAAATATTTTCAAAACTGCTGTGTGTCAGCCACGGAGAGGGGATGCCATTTATTTACTAGGGAAAATGTCACTTACCTCCCTCATAGTTAACGTGTTTTTTACTTAGCTCCCTCGGGCGACTAATACATCTTGACAGCCCCCCAAACTTTTCAAAATTCTCACAAAAACCCAAACGCTGTTAGTTTGTCGTGAAAAGTCCCAAATAGCTCACCCCTTCTCCTCCGCCTCCACTGTCGGCGAGCTCCCTCAGCGCCGCCTTCTCCGCCGGAGTCGCGCTCTGGTCTCCCTCCAGCTTCCTCAACCATGGCCGTCGCTTCCACTGTCACAGTCGCCAAGTCCAAGAAAGCTCCGGCGACCAAATCGAAGAAACCGGCGACATTAGCTTCGAGGAAGCCCTCCACTCACTCTCCTTTCC
The DNA here is from genome assembly GCA_963920655.1 of Geranium rotundifolium. NCBI lineage: Eukaryota > Viridiplantae > Streptophyta > Magnoliopsida > Geraniales > Geraniaceae > Geranium > Geranium rotundifolium. Next base: position 8,894,403 of record OY987315.1, on the reverse strand, counting down.
TCGAGGTGAATTATGATTTCGTCTTTTGAAACTTGGAACAGACTGTGTGGATTCGTGCCAGCAGTGCAGGGAGGAGGTCGCCGCCCAATCTCCTCCTCTTCCGGCGATGACCGCCCAATCTCCGCCGCGAAGCCTCCGACTCCAGATCCTCGCGCCGCCCTCGCCTCCTAGATCTAGAACCCTTGCAATCAATTTACAAATTGATTCCCGGAAACAAATTTACAAATTGGCAACTAGTCAACCAGAAATCGAAACCATTTGATTTTTTGATTTGTAATTGGTTTACAGACCAAATCATTTTACTTCTGTGATTAAGTTTAAATTACAAATTGATTCACAAAAATTTCTTAAATTGTGCGATTGATTTCAATTCTCATTTCTCCATAATCCATAAATTGAAATGGGTTTCGTCTTGAGTAGAGCTTAGTGTGGGCACAATTAATGGAGAGGTGGATATTTGAATCTCTGTGTGTGAGAATTTCTCACACAAATGGTTGGGGAAGAAAAAGAGATCGCCGGAGGTGGAGGTGGAGAAGGGGTGGCTGGACAGAGTAGGTGGCCGGACGGAGGGTCGGAGACGAGGCCGACCAGAGTGGATGGCCAGAGTGCGATGAACAGTGAAGTAATGGCATTAGTTTGAAAATTGAATGGTGAGCTGAAGGTATTTTGGACTTTTCACAACAATACTAACACCGTTTAGGCTTTTGTGAGAATTTTGGAAAGTTCGGGGGCTGTCAAGATGTACTAGTCGGCCGAGGGAGCTAAGTGAAAAACGTGTAAATTACGAGAGAGCTAAGTGACATTTTTCCTATTTTCTATAGTCACACTGTTACTACAGTAATCAACTTTATTTTATGAAGAAAAAAAAATTAATGCATGTGTTAATGTGGAATTTTGAAACTATTATACGCTAAAGATAAGATATTATCTTTTTTATTTATTTATTTCGGTAGTTTTATCTGTTTATCATTTATTTTAATTATATATTAAACTGAGGTCCATTTAAAAAAAATAATAATAAGTTTTGTCTAACAAAATTAATTGAGGTGAATTTTAAATTGAAATATAAATTTTGTTGTTTTATAGAATTATTTTGGAGGTTATTTTTATAAGTTTTAGTACTCTTTATATGTATTATTTATCACTCTTGTCATGAGTCCCACTTTAAATTTAAAAAAGTAATTAATTCCATCTCAAAATTTGGTAGAGACTCACATTCAATTGTAGTTGGATCAATATTATTTTATAAAATTTAATACTCTTTATATATATTATTTTTCACTTATAACATTAATTGCCGCCTATTTTAATTTTTATTGAATAACAATTTCATCCAAAAACTAATTGAGACCCACTTTAAATTTGATGAAATTACTTTGATCATGTCTAAAATTGAAAGTGAGCATTAATTAATTTTGTTGTTTTATAAAATTTAAAGTGAGTCTGAATTAATGATATATAGGAAAAATAATATATAGAACGATTACTATATTTTATAAAAATGAAATAACGATGATCTTGTCTAAAATTAAAATGAGTCTTAATTAACATTTGTTATTTTATAAAATTTAAGGTGGACTTAAATTAATAAAATTAAGAAAGTATAATATATATATATATATATATATATATATATATATATATATATATATATATATATAGATATAGATTGAATACTAAATTTTATAAAATAACATTAATTTAGATTATAATTTAAAGTGAGGCTATACTAAAATTTTAGATGAAGTTAATTATATTATAAAATTTAAAATGGAACTTAATTAACGACGAAAACGATAAATAATAAATTATGAAAGAGTGGTAAATTTTATAAAGTAACAAAATGCATGCTTCAACTAAATTTGATGGATGAATTTTATTATTTTACAAAATTTAAAATTAGTAAATTTGATGCATGCTTCAACAAAATGGATGAATACTAATAGTGATCAAGCAAATGATGACTTATCTTTAATATAATTGGTTGGGGCTTGGATTACACCAAAGAACCTGTTTTCGCAAATGCCATTCACTCTCTGTAGCTGACACATGGCATTTTTGGTGGGGTCAAACACATTTTTGTAAGTATTTACTGGAGTAACACAATTATGTAAATAATTTAATTAATTACATTATTTTGGAAAAAAATCCGTGGAGTAATAGTAGACCATAGAAACTAGTTTATTGGTAAAAGCCTAAAAAGTGGTAGTAAATTATTTAAATTTTGTAAAAAAAATAGCTGTGAATTTTAGTTTTGCAAAATGTAATTTTTTAAATGTGTATATTTGACAAAATTTCCTCAAATTATTCTTTTAAAACAATATTTTTTATTTCGAGTTTGCCATTTTTTTTCTTGACTTTGATGACATGCGGGAGATTCTCTTCGTAATTAGACAAAGTGAAGTTCACGATATCGACGATATGCTGGAGAAGAAAAAACACAAAACGAATTCGAGTTGAAAATATATTTTATTTTTAATTTTTTTAAAAAAATTAATGGGCATTTCAGTCATTTTTGGACAAATATACATAATTTGCAAAAATGGTAAGTTTACAGCCACATTGTGTAAAAATGAAAGTATTTTGAAGTGCATTGGTCGAACTGGTCCAATCGCCCAAACCAGATCCTAATTCTAGTTTCTTACATGTACGAGCCAAACTAAATTAAATTGATTTCAAATCATCTTAGGGTTATTTTTTTTCCATTTCTGAAAAATTAATGTTTTTCGCCTAAATTCTAACATCGTTAATGTGTCAAAAAGGCAATTAATTAGTGCTCTCAAATTAAGTTTTTTATAATAGCTATAGTGAAGTGTAAAACCAGTAATTTTAATACGAGTAAAGTGTAACTAACACTTTTCTTTAATATTATTTCAAGTTCGAATTATCAAAATACTTTTGTTTGGATTTCAAAATTTTAATTATTGTCATCCAAAGTTCACTGTGGTTACCAAGATGCAGATTAATCTCTCATCCCTCTGGCTTACCTCTCAACGTCCACCATAACTAAAACATCCATTTCACCACTCTGTCATCAATCACAGCCTCAATTTCCCAGAACTAGAGAAAGTTCGCTTCGAGCTATCATAAGATCCACATCCATTAAAAACACCTAATCCACCGTTCTCAATCAACCATAACACATAAATAACCACAAAATCCAGCTTTTCATAACAAACCCACATAAGATTCATTCTCGTCAACACAATTTAACATATTACAGTTGGGGTCATAAACGAACAAATAAAGTTGCTGGAGTATTTGAAACTCACCGGAAATTGAGGTCAAATGAAACAAAATTAAAATTGAAATTAATGTCCATATACAAATTTCTTCCAATTAATATCACTAAAGGTCTGAACTTCATGAACACAAACCTAATAAAACGGATAGCCAAGCAAATATATGGAATGCAAATTAAAATTAGAAAACCCAATTATTTCAAAATTAACGAGCTTGTGTAGCAAATTCCTTGAATTTTGGATATATATAGGTGCGAAAGATCAAAATTTGCAAATTACCCTTCATTTTATACTCAAAATTAAAGAAAGTGAACTGAAACCCTAGACAAATTGGTCGCATTATAAAGATAGATGGATAGAAACAAGGAAAATTGCAAAAAGTTAGCATGAACTTTCTTAATTTTGTAAAAAGTGGTCGTGAACTTTTCTTATCAGCAAAATAGTAGTTGTGAACTTGATAACCATTTTTTGCAAATTATGTATACTTATCTGAAACTAATCAAAATGCGCTTAAAATATTTTTTAGAGCTCGAGTTCGTCGGTTTTTTATTCTCTCTCATACTATTAATGTTTTTTTTCATGAGACTTAATATCAGGACGAGTTTGGAATAAAGAGAAAGAATGACAAGCTAGATTTTTTCCGCTGCACTGTTCTTTGGCTACCAGATTCTTGCTCCCCCGACTACTTTGACGCTGGTGAAGAGGTCTCTTTGGAGGCCGATAATCAATTTGGAGGTGTTGTTGTTTCTCTTCGTATTGTTTTTCTATTGCTTACTGAAAAGTATGTATCACTTTATGCGATCTGCGTATCGTTTTGTACGATTGGTGTCCTATTGTGGAACAGAGAGAAAATTGTGAGGGATAGGTAGAGTCGGGTGCGAGCCTCCCTTGGCTCCTATGTCTGGGATGGATGTCGGTGTCGATAGGGGCTCCGGGAGGTGATCGATAGTGTTTTAGGTTTGCTGGAAAAATGATGAATTTTGGTTCTATATTACAAATAGAAATGAGGTTCCAGTTCCGATTCTCCCTTGTTCTGGGTGCAAGGGGGCCTCCGAGGGCTGTGACCTAGTGATCCAAGCCTCACAGGTATCCAGTCCCGTACCACCTTGGTGAGTAACTCCGGGAGAAGTGCTCACTTGGTTCTTGACCGGATGTTTGAGTTTGAATTTTTAACCTAAGGGTTATGATCCAAACATTACTTCGGGATGGGTGTTGGGCCAAAATGTGATGTGAGAATGTCGCACAATGGTTTCCACGTGCGAGTGCACACGCTTCGCAAGTAATATAATTTATAAGATCCGGTAAGATACTGAGTCAGTCCACAGAGATTAAATTGGGGTCTACGATTAATCAATAAAAGTGCTTGCGATTATGACAAAGATAACAAATTGCGAAAGTGATAACGCATGGTTTAAAACGCCTAGGGTGCTAGACAATCATCAAGTGAAATAGTCTGAGAGACTTAAATTCTATGGAATGAACGATATGTTGAGCCTATGTCTTAAGTGCCGACCTCGCCTTTAGGTATTGAGGTTAGCCTAATCCCGAGTCTCCTCGTGCCCTTTCGGTATTGAGAATAACTCGAGACCGCATACAATCGACAATAATAAGCTAAGGGTTACTATAAGGTGCCAAGACACGGTCTTGAGCCTACAACCCTCGGTGGATGCTAGGTCCGAAGTCTATTCCTTTTCTTTCAGTATCGGATATAACTCCTCAAACATACATTATAAAGCGTCAATTAAACAATACGTGCATTCAAACAACAATCCACACAACAAATTGATCATTCATAGAACTAATTCTCAATAAACTTTATAATCACATTTCATATTGTCTAGCACCCATGGCTAAGGGATTTAGCCCTCAACCATGGAGCTCAAGTCTAGAAACATCATGGTTAAAGCAAAAACACACATAAACAACATATTAAATACAAAACAAACGGATAAAAAAGCTCTCGGATGATCGAGCAAGATACTTCTTCAAGTTTGATGAAGAATGGTGAAACCCTTTTGCCTCTTTATGTCGAGAAAGATGAAGAACACTCAAGAAATGACGAAGAACGCTCAACTCAAGAAAACTTCTAGAATTGCTGAAAAAGCTTTGTGCTTCGTTTTCTCTCTCTTCTTTTTTTCCTCCCTTGCAAAATATAATTGAACTCCTTTTATAGTTTTATGAATCCGGGCTAAGTCACGATCGTGAGTGGTGTGGCACGATCGTGCCTCGGTGAAGGTCATGATCGTGTGCTGGGATGGCACGATCGTGCCTCTGTCATGGGGGCGATCGTGCGCTGGAATGGAACGATCGTGACCCGGAGCGAGTAAGATATTTTCAAATCGACTCGGGGACGATCGCACCTTTGCGCCGTGGAAGCCACAATCGTGACTGATGTAGGCATGATCGTGACTCTCTCTGGGTGACGATCGTGTCTCCGTCGTGACTGAAATCGGGGGAGCCCTCTGTAAGTTGGAATAAAATGCTTCGAATTAATCTTCAAGGGGGCACGATCGTGACTGGCAAGAGGGACGATCGTGCCTAATGGGGCATGATCGTGGCCAAAGAAGGCACTATCGTGCCTAAAGGGTTTTGTCCGGCGCTTTGGTCAACTCGCCAAGACTTTGGCTCGGTGCCTCGTTTCAGGCCCTTTTTCCTTCCGTTCCTGCGTACGCACCTCAAAACACCAAAAACCATAAAACGCATACTCCCGGGCCTTAATTGGCCCATACGGGAAAAAAACGCACCGAATTGTGTGGTTAAACGGTCTCGAAACGAGACTTTTTGACCCCACAACAAATACACCCCACTAAAACACTTATCGTTCCAATAAGTAAATAAGCGGAACACAAAATTTGCCAAGTTAAGAACCCTGAGTCAAATCAATAGGAGGAGCTCGGCATCTTCTAGGGGTTTTAGGAAAAACACCCACAAACCGAAACACACAATACGAGTGGGAATACTTACCACTATACCACTACGACTACAAACGACTAAAACTAGACTTAGGATTATAACTACTCCTAACACACAAACAATGAGATTCAATTGTCATAACCCGCAATTGCACTTGAGTAACCATATAAACTCGAGATAATCATGCAAAGGTCAACGTGCACGAAGGATATCATTTTCACTCTGCACGCATGCTACACAACACTTGCCTTTACACAATATGCATCACGTAAGTCCCTTTCCCTCAATGCTTTGGTGATCATAGACTAATGGTTCAGACCGATCCCGATGATCATTAGACAATAGCCAAGAGTGGATCCATAAGTGTAGGGCTTAACGTGGCTTGTAATGTTGGATGAGGCTCGGGTAGATTTTTTTAGAAGATTAATTCAGGAAGATCAATGGTGCTCAATTCCTAAGTTGCCTCAACCTCACAAGCCCCGTTACCATTATATCTCTCCCCAAGAATCGTTATCAATAACATGTTACCCCTCTATACCCAATCATCCCTTCCCATTCTTTTTCTGTTGTGACAACCGACACTTTACTTTTCTTTTGGTTTGCTCCTCAATGCTAAACTCAACTAAGCGCTTATTTGCATTTGGGCCTTCGTCTGGGTTTGGTTCGTTGTTTTTCCTTCCTTCTTGTCTTTCTCTTCTTTTGCATTTTTGCTCTCCTGAATTAGGATCTTCCGGCATGCCATGTGTTTCTCTTCCAATTTCTTCTTTTCTTTTGTTGACCTCGAACCCGAAACGCAGCAATCTCAAAGTGTTTACACTTGGTGTCTTCTTAGCAGTGTGTGATTCTCTTCATAAGGCCAATTCACTTTTTCTTATCCCCAACCCTATGGTCACAATTCTCATTCCTATAAAATTGGCCTAACCCTTCCCCCCACTCGCTGAAGCAAATAACCAATGAGAAGCACGGGTTCAAGTCAATGTTAGGCTATAGAATTGAAAGGACACAAACTGTAGGTTGTATAAAAAAAACATTTTGGCAAAGAGAGGGTACTATGGATGATGTGTATAGGGTAGAATCATATTTTGTTCAAATGGTCCAAAGTAGTGCCTACGAATCTTTTCCTTTGGTCTATGATATTTTGGCCGAAATCATTGTGGTCAAACTATTAATTACAACCACGAAACATTGATGGGATGCACACAATGTAATCGACAAGAATAACATTTCATACCACGTGTTATAATGTAAGCATACACTTTGGCCCACAATGGCCTTTTCCACAATATCCCACAAGTCGATATATTACCCATACGCATTCACACAATCATGCCAAAAGTGATCTCAAATTGGGCAAAGTGCCCCACATGCTCAAAAAGAAAACAACCATCATTCAGCAATTAAACTAATCATGTCAAGAAAAAAGGTTTTACTTTAACATGCAATAGTATGAAAATTACTAAAACAAGTGTCTCCAAAATAGACCCAAATAACACAAAATCCAACAAAAAGTTTCCAAAATTTAACAAGTCTAAATGTCCGACAACACAACGATGATACCTCTCAATAAGCCAGGTCATCATAGAGGCAATCGCCCTCTGCTCCTTTTTGCGCTGGGTCATGAGAGCTGCTCAGGCCTGCTCCGCTCGGGTCCTGGTACTGGAAGTGGACATATGGGCCGGACGGGGCCAGGAATGCGGCTCCCTAGAAAGCCGGGTGGTCCTGGAATCGCGACTGGTAGAAGCTCACTATCCCCCACACGTCCTGGTGCTGCTGATACAATGCCTGATCAACATACCCCTGGAAGGCATGCATTCTCGACCATTCTTGTCGAGACCGCTCGAACTCCTCATGTTGCTGGATGCGCATCGCACGCATAATGGCGAGAACATCCTCCTCCTGATCAGGCTCCTGCTGAGCTGCTGCCCCTATGGCATGTCCTCTGCCTCCCCGTGCTGCTGCTGCTGCTGCTCGGCCTCCCATGCGATCCTATGGCGGCTGCCTCGTCAGCAGAGGCTGTCCGTTCTTGATCTTGAGTCTGATACGCTCCAACCTAGGGTAGCTCTCCTTGACGATCTCCCCGTAGGTCGATCCTCTGATCTCTTGGCCGCGCACTACATCTCTCTCGAAGATAGGAGGGCCAAGGACATAGTTCACCCCACTCACGAGTCCCCATACAATCTGGGTGACCAAGCATCCTGCTCCAATGCCCCCTGGCTGCCTGGTGGGCTTCTCCAGCGGCTAGTTCCATATGATCCTCTCACATGTAGCTCGCGTACCCGTACGGTACGCATTCAGGATCCACATCTCCTTAAGAGTAACGTCATACTGACCGTTCTCTCGACAGAAGAGTGTCCCGGCTAGGAACCGCTGCAGCATAAGCATCCTGGGTTGGTCCTCAGGGATGTCCTGGGCCTTGTTGGTCTTTTTCTAGTAAGGGTTTAGCGTGATGTGGTGCCACATCTCGTTGTTGGACAGACCCAACTCGGGCACCTCTTCCTCTGCGAACCCGAACATGGCGGTCAGGTCCTTCATCGTCATTCTGCATTTTCTCCCACACACCTAGAAACTTATTTCTGTCTTCTCCTTATTTTCCGCCTCCACGGTGGCAAATAATTCCCGATTCAAGTCTTCAAAGACCGGGGGCCTCTATGTCATCATTCCCGGCCAACCCAGCTAGATGGCCTTGGCGTGCAACTCGTTCCATATGCCCAAACTCCTGCACAAATACTCATTGAAGAACAGACCGGTCATCACCTCCCGGTCCTGAAAGGCGTCATACCTTTTCATGTGCGGACTCGGGGAGACGAACCTCAAGCATGCCGCAGTCGGGGTCTCAACGGGGGCTCGGGAAGCCGGTTGAGCCGGGGCCGATCTTGCCCCCGAGGTGTCGGTGGTTCTCGCCTTTTTGCTAATGTTTTGAACTCGGGAAGGGTCGGCTTGCTTTTTGGGTGCTATTGCTATTAGGAGAGTGAGAGAGCTAGAGAACACTTAGGTGACCGGAAAATCTCGCCAGAAAATCTCGCCGGAAAAAGTCTAGGTTGGCTTTATGTGGAGGGTTGGGTAGGTGAAGGGTAGGGAGTGTTTAGAGGTGCTATAGGTTTGTCTAGAGTGGAGTATGGTCGGAGTAACCACTATTCCGGCGAGGTATGGCCGGAATCTATGATGGAGGGTGGTTAGGGGGTGGATTTGTGGAGGAAAAGTGGTGGGAATAGTGAATCTATGCTAGGAAAGTAGTGAGGGGTGAAGAGAATACCTTAATCCGGCGTTTGGAGGCATACTCTGGAGATTTTTCGGCGAAAGAGGCGGAAGGCGGCGCTGTTCTTGGGTTACGATCGTGCCTCAATCGTGACCCAAATCGTAGGAAGCCACGGTAAGTTGGGATTAACTCGATTTAATTCAGGCATGATCGTGCTTCATGGGGCACGATCGTGGCTCTGCCCATTTTTCTACCTTCTTCCACTTCTTCTTCTTCTTCTTCTTCTTCTTCTTCTTCTTCTTCTTCTTTCCACCACCGAACATTTGAACCCTAATACCTGCACTTAGACTTGAATGGAAACTATTAAAAGACTCAATTGTGGTGTATGAGACACACACCACACTTAATCCCACACTCGGGGTTGCTTTACTCTAGGACTCAACAAACCGAAACTATACACATTTGTACAAGTGATGATTGTTACCTTTCCTCTTCAACGGGCCGTGGGAGTCCTCTGATTCCTTCTTTGCACTAGCTCGGTCAAGTTGTTGTTCATCTCCATTATGTCTGCTAACCGAGCTTGCATATCTTCTCTAAAGTATTTGATTTCTTCTCGCACCGTCATGACGTCCACTGTGATTTCTGAAAGACGGCTTTCAAGATGAATCATAGGATCTTCAGGAGGGGTGGAGCTACCTTCGGGCTCGGGCGAATTTACCGGCCACCGTGGAGGTGGGGAATTAACGTCATCATCATCTGATGAGGGTGGAGCGTTCATCGCATATTCCCACTGATTCATCTTGGAGGGTAGAAATCAACTTCGGGAGAGTTTTCTTGGAATTGTAAGGTAGCTAGAAACAATGAAGTGGAGAGAGAGAGGATGGGCTCCCTTTATTGAAAAAAAGAGGATGGGTGGGTCCTAGGCTTGCCTAAAGACTCCTGTGACTCTCCTTTACTTTCTTGCTTTTGTTCCCTTATTGATGAAGAGAATTTCCATCACCTGCACAAGACACACAAAGAAGACAAAATACAAAGAATCAATGGTGGTGTGTGGGACACACACCACACTTAGGGTATTACTACACCCCAAACTTAAGTAAACTCGACAATGGCGTGTACCCGGTACACACCACACTTAAGGCTTAACTAAGCCTTGAGCTCACACGACACAATCCTAAAAACCAATCAATACTACTAATCTTATCACAACAACCCCCATAGAGGGGCAAACCATTCAAGGTTACAAGGCGATCACAAGCCTTAAGCAAGATCAACTCAAATTTCTAGATTAAGGAGAAAGTACATGTTACCTTCCTCAAAATAATGAGATTGACTAGGCTTGATAGTTTATCCCAGGTGTTTGATTTGCTCGTCTTGCGAAGGAGAGGTGTACGCCATAGGCGTCGTGATTGCACTAGTTCCTTCATGCAACAAACTGAACAAAGATTAGTGCATTACATTAACAAAAGAAACTAAAATGTGAGAATTTACAAAGAGAGATTTAGAAACTTGGGCTGCCACCCAATAGCGCATTTGTTTAACGTCGTTAGCCCGACGAATCTCTGGTAGTAACCACACTACCCTCGATCCAAGCCACCTTCTTCTGACAACTCTTCTCCAACTTCTTCAAATCCTTTCACTTCTTCATCAACGTCAGGTTCAATGTCTTTTCCATCTATCCCATGGTAAAGCTTCAAGTATAGCCCATTCGCAAAGAACGTGGTTTTGTCCTTTAGGTCCAAAATTTCTATTACCACGTAGTGCAAACACGTAATGATTTTGAATGGCCCGGACCATTTTGACTTTAGCTTCCCGGCATGGAGTTTAAGCTTTGCGTTATAGAGCAACACCAATTGTCCAGGCTCAAAACTCCTCTTTATAATGTGTTTGTCATGCCACCGCTTCGTCTTTTCTTTGTAAATGGCGTTGCTCTCATACGCCTCCCGTCTCCACTCCTCAAGCTCCTCTATGTGGAGCAACCTTTTGGTTCCCGCTTTACCCAGATCCATGTTTCACCTCATGATTACCCATCTTGTCATATACTCGATTTCCATTGGCAAGGGGCAAGCTTTACCGTATACCATCCGATACGGAGATATGTTCAGCGGGGTTTTGTACGTGGTGCGATACGCCCAGAGGGATTCGTCGAGGCGCTCCGACCAATCTTTCCTGTTTGGGCCTACCATCTTCTCCAAGACCCCTTTTATTTCCTTGTTTGCGCTCTCGGCTTGCCTATTGCATTACGGATGATACGCAAGAGCCATCTTGTGTTTCATGCCAAATTTCTTGGCCAGAGCTTTGAAGAGATTGTTTCGGAAGTGGGCGCCACGATCACTTATTATAGCTCAAGGGGTTTCGAATCGTGCAATGATATTCCGCTTGACGAATTTGATGACCGTTCTTGCATCTGCTGCAATACAAGCTTCTGCCTCGACCCATTTAGACACATAGTCTACCGCGACTATGATGTAGAGCTTCCCATAAGATGACGGGAAAGGTCTCATGAAGTCCATACCCCACACGTCGAACACCTCAACTTCCAAAATACCGGTTAGAGGCATCTCATGCCTCCTAGAGACATTTCCCACTCTCTGACATCTGTCATACTGTTTGGTGTGCTCGTGACAATCTTTAAAGAGGGTCGGGCAATAAAAGCCCGATTGCAATACTTTTCAAGCGGTCCGTTCTCCCCCGAAGTAACCCCCATAAGGGGAACTATGGCAAGCCTCTGGAATTCCAAGAATTTCATTCTCCGCTACACATCGGCGGAAAATTTGATCATTCCCTTGCCTAAACAAATAAGGCTCGTCCCAATAGTATCTGTTGCAAGAATGAAGGAACCTTCTCTTTTGTTGGGAATTAATCCCCAAAGGCACGATCCCACACGAATCATAGTTTGCGATGTCGGCATACTATGGTACTGCGCTTTCCATCGCCAAGACATGTTCGTCGGGAAATACGTCCCTGATTTCCTCTTCACATTTCTTCTCGCCATTTTTCACTCGAGAAAGGTGATTGGCTACTTGATTTTTAGCTCCCTTCCGATCCATTATCTCACGCTCAAATTCTTGCAACAAAAGGACCCATCGGATTAGTCGAGCCTTTGCCTCCTTCTTGGTCAATAAATACTTCAAGGCCGTATGATCCGTGTGCACCACAGTTTTCGACCCTATCACGTATTGACGAAACTTCTCGAATGCGAATACCACTGCTAGAAGTTCCTTCTCAGTAACTTTATAGTTCTCTTGGGCGTCATTTAGAGTTCTACTCGCATAAGATATGACGCAGAAGATATTTTCGTGCTTTTGGCCTAGAACCGCGCCCAAAGCGTAGTCGCTTGCGTCACACGTGATCTCGAAAGGCTGACCCCAATTCGGGGCTGCTACTATTGGAGCCTTTACCAGTCTTGCTCTCAAATCAACAAAGACAACTTTGCAATCCCTTGTAAATTCAAAGTTTACCTCCTTCTCGAGCAATTTACACAACGACTTGGCTACTTTTGAGAAGTCTTGGATAAAGCGTCTGTAAAAACCGGCATGGCCAAGATAACTTCTCACCAATCTCACAGAAGACGGATATGGAAGAGTCTCAATGACACTAACCTTGGCCCGATCGACTTCAATGCCTTCTTTCAAGATCTTGTGGCCCAAAACGATTCCTTCACGTACCATGAAGTGGTATTTCTCCCAGTTAAGCACCAAGTTGGTTTCCTCGCATCTTTTCAACACGTTTTCCAGATGCTCCAAACACTCGTCAAATGACCTTCCAATAACTGAGAAGTCGTCCATGAAAACCTCCACGTAATTCTCGGCCATGTCTGAAAATATAGCCATCATGCACCTTTGGAAGGTCGCTGGGGCGTTGCAAAGCCCAAAAATCATTCGTCGGAAAGCAAACGTTCCATAGGGGCAAGTGAATGTTGTCTTTTCCTGATCTTCCACGACTATGTGGATTTGATTATAACCACTGTAGCCGTCTAGGAAGCAATATAATTTATTTCCGGCTAGTCGGTCCAACATTTGGTCTATGAAGGGTAGTGGGAAATGATCCTTCATTGTCGCTTTGTTCAACTTATTGTAGTCCATGCATATACGCCACCCGGTCACGGTGCGTTGAGGAATCAATTCATTGTTAGCATTTGCAACTGCCGTTAGACCTCCCTTCTTCGGAACCAATTCAACTGAGCTAACCCACTTGCTGACTGAAATGGGGTATATCACCCCGACATCTAACCACTTCAAGATTTCCTTCTTTACCACTTTCTTCATACCCGGATTGAGCCGTCTTTGATGTTCGACGGAGCCTCAACATTCTTGCTCCAGAATAATTTTGTGGGTGCAAAAAGCTGGGTCTATCCCTTTGATGTCAACGATAGTCCAACCTAATGCCCCCTTGTGTTTCTTTAATACACTCATCAACCTTGCTTCTTGATCAGGACACAGGGCAGAAGAAATAACAACTGGAAGCGTAGAATCTGGCCCCAAATATTCATACTTCAAATGCTGGGGAAGCACCTTTAGTTCAAGTCTTGGAGCTTCCTCAAGAGAAGGCTTGGTGTGGGGAACGGTTCTATCTTCCGTAAACAATGGCTTAGTGCCCTTGTATCCTTCTCTTCTTTCCATAAAACTGAGGGCGCATAACTCACTTTGCTCATTCAATTCCTCTTTTTCTTCAAGATCTATTTGTTCAAAGAAAGCACTAGAAAAATCATTAGTACTTAAACAAATTGAGGGGAGAACCTGTTGTACCTCTTGATCAATCAAGGAGATGGCCGCTAATTCCGAATAATCCATATGAGGCGCTTTAATCCCTTTTAGAATGTCAAAGATGATAGTTTCACCTCCCACCTTCATCTCCAATAAGCCATGTTTAACTCGGATTACCGTGTCGGCGGTTGCGAGAAAAGGTCGCCCTAAGATTAGGGGAACCATATGATCTACCGGAAAGTCAAGAATGATGAAGTCGGTCGGCAAGATAAATTTTCCAATGCGCACCAACACGTCTTCCACTACCTCCTCGGGGTAAACCACTTGTCGATTAGCCAAATGAAAATAAACTGATGTTTTCTTCATGTGGCCAATTTGAAGCGAGTTAAAGACGGAAAGCGGCATAAGGTTAATGCCGGTTCCCAAATCACATAAGGACATCATTTCCTTTGCTCTTTCTATCCCGGCCGGAACTGTGAAGCTTCCTTGATCTTTCTCTTTTGGAGGCAATTTGTTAAGCACCAATGCACTGCATTCCTCATTCAATGCTATATTACAACACTCTTGCAAATGCTGATGGTTGGAGAGGATCTCCTTGAAAAACTTGTGACATTTAGGCATTTCATCCAACGCCTCGATAAGAGGGATGTTGATCGAGACTTGCCTAAGCACATCAAGGCAACGGGAAAATTGAACGTCGTTGCATTTCACTTTTCTTTTCACCCTTTGCGGGAACGGAGGTTTAAGAACAGGAGTAGGTGGCTTGATATAAGTGGGATCACCTTGGGCTCCCTCTTGGGGCTTGTCATTCCTTTCTCGAGTTGCTTCTAGTTCTCCTTCCTCATCCCCGAGGTTTTCATCCCCAAACCCTAAATCCTCAACAACGACCTCTTCCACTTCCGGCTCATAATCCACCGGGGTAGATGGCCCTGGTAATGTGTTTCCGCTTCTCAATGTGATCGCTTTAACATGCTCCAAGCCATGACCTTTCAACACCTCTGTGTTTGACGGAAGAGTTCCCATTTGTCTAGGAGCACTACTTTGCTCCCATCAAGCGTCATTGTTCCTCTGGTTTCTTCTCAGTTCATCGGTCACTGCTGTTTGGTTTTTTATGAAAGCCTCTAAAACATCTCTTAGCGACTCATCGCTCTTAGAATTGGAATGTTGACCCTTGTCGTAGCTTGACGGACGGTTGTTCTGGCCATTGTTCCCTCCTTGGGGACGATCGGGATACACTTTTCCATAGCTACTTGCATTGGCCTGTGGTCTCGTTTTGTAATTGTTTCCATATCCTTGGGGATGGCTTTGTACCGGACGATCTTGGTACCCCCGTGCATTGCCATATCCCCCAAAGTTACCCTTGTTGTGGTTGTTGTTGTTGTAGTCCATGCGATTTACCCCCACTTGGGGCCTCGAGTTCCTACCTTGGTCTCCTTGTGCCATATTGAGAAGCCTATTCATCTTGTCTGAGAGACTTTTCATTGTCTCCTGTTCTTCCCCATTTCCTGCAAAGGACGCTCCTTCGTTATTCTGGACCGCATCAACTTCATTGTACTCGTAGCTTTGGAGCGCAACTTGCTCCACCACATCAAATACTTCATCCGAGGCTATAGATAGAAGTGATCCTCCTGCCCCGGCGTTCACAGCCATCTGAGACGCTTGGTTAAGCCCCTAGTAAAATGACTTTTTTAACACCCCATCGCAGATTTGGTGATCCGGACACTTTCTCAGCAACTGTCTGAACCTTTCCCAAGTCTTTCCAAGAGTTTCACCCCGGAGTTGGGTATAGTTGTTGATTTCCTTCCGAAGTAAGCCCTCCTAACGGGGAGGTATATATTTTGAAAGGAATGCCCGTTCTAGGCTTGCCCAATCTCGCTTCTCGCGAAGAGGTAACGTCATGTACCACGCTTTTGCCGCTCCTCCCAAAGAGATGGGGATTAGCTTGGTCTTGATTAGATCTTCAGGATAACCATTGGCCGTAGTTTCCACGACGTCTTTAAGAAGCTTTAAATGATTGTGGGCATCGACATTGTTTCCCATGAACTGTGGGTTTGTCCTTAACAGACTCAGCATCACTGATGTAAGCTCAAAATCCAGGGCTTGGTAGTCATAGTCTGCCCTTCTTCTATGTCGTGGTTGACGAGGTCGTTGAATTCCTCTTCCCCTCCTTCCTCGCGGTCCTCTAGGGGGAAGCGGGGATAGAGAAGGCATGTCATCATTCTCGACGTAGTAGTTTTCGTGATCCTCGGATCCAAATTGTGAACTTTCATTATTGTTTCTCTCAAAGGGATTCTCATCTCGACCCCTTCCCAAAATGGGTGGTCGTTGATCCACTCTAGCAGGAGTAGCGTCCATGCTTCTTTGTTGCACTAAACTATCACTCACACGCTTTTTCGAAGCGTTGTTTCTCCGACACAAAGCCTCGATCTCTGGATTGTAATTAAATTCTGGCACTCCCGAGCATCGGGTCATGTACCAAACAAGTACCTTCAAACACACGGAACACTATCAATATCAAAACAAAGCATACACAAGCATTTACCAATCGTATACCGATTAATCCCCAGCAACGGCGCCAAAAACTTGTTGGGCCAAAATGTGACGTGAGAACGTCACACAATGGTTTCCACGTGCAAGTGCACACGGTTCGCAAGTAATATAATTCATAAGATCTGGTAAGATACCGAGTCGGTCCACAGGGATTAAATTGGGGTCTACGATTAATCAATGAAAGTGCTTGCGGTTATGACAAAGATAACAAATTGCGAAAGTGATAACGGATGGTTTAAAATGCCTAGGGTGCTAGAAATTCATCAAGTGTTATAGTCTGAGAGACTTAAATTCTATGGAATGAACGGTATGTTGAGCCTATGTCTTAAGTGCCGACCTCGCCTTTAGGTATTGAGGTTAGCCTAATCCCGAGTCTCCTCATGCCCTTTCGGTATTGAGAATAACTCGAGACCACATACAATCGACAATAATAAGCTAAGGGTTACTATAAGGTGCCAAGACATGGTCTTGAGCCTACAACCCTCGGTGGATGCTAGGTCTGAAGTCTATTCCTTCCCGTTCGGTATCGGATAGAACTCCTCAAACATAAATTGTAAAGCGTCAATTAAACAATACATGCATTCAAAGAACAATCCACACAACAAATTGATCATTCATAGAACTAATTTACAATAAACTTTATAATCACATTTCATATTGTCTAGCACCCATGGCTAAGGGATTTAGCCCTCAACCATAGTGCTCAAGTCTAGCAACATCATGGTTAAAGCAAGAATACACATAAACAACATATTAAATATAAAACAAACGGATAGAAATACTCTTGGATGATCGAGCAAGGTGCTTCTTCAAGTTTGATGAAGGATGCTGGAACCCTTTTGCCTATTGATGTCGAGAAAGATGAAGAACACTCGAGAAATGACGAAGAACGCTCAAGAATGCTTCAAGGATTGCTGAAAAAGCTTTCTGCTTCATTTTCTCTCTCTTCTTTTCTTCCTCCCTTGCAAAATATGAGTGAACCCCTTTTATAGTTATCTGAATACGGCCTAAGTCATGATCGTGACTGGTGTGGCACGATCGTGCCTTGGTGAAGGTCACGATCGTGTGCTAGGATGGCACGATCGTGCCTCTGTCATGGGGGCGATCATGCGCTGGAATGGCACGATCGTGACTCGGAGCAGGTAAGATATTTTCAAATCGCCTCGGGGAGGATCGCACCTTTGTGTTGTGGAAGCCACAATCGTGATTGATGTAGGCACGATCGTGACTCTCTCTGGGTGTCGATCGTGTCTCCGTCGTGACTGAAATCGAGAGAGCCCTCTGTAAGTTGGAGTAAAATGCTTTGAATTAATCTTCAAGGGGCACGATCGTGACTGGCAAGAGGGACAATCATGCCTAATGGGGTACGATCGTGGCCAAAGAAGGCACGATTGTGCCTAAAGGGTTCTGTCCAGCCCTTTGGTCAACTCGTCAAGACTTTGGTTCGGTGCCTCGTTTTAGGCCCTTTTTCCTTCCGTTGCTGCGTACGCACCTCAAAACACCAAAAACCATAAAATGCATACTCCCGGGCCTTAATTGGCCACTACGGGACAAAAACGCACCGAATTGTGTGGTTAAACGGCCTCGAAACGAGACTTTTTGACCCCACAACAATGGGACTGTGCTGAGAGGGGTCGACAAAGTCTTGCGAACGTTTATGACGAAGGGTATGGAGTCGGTGGCCAGAATTGGGATGTGATGGTTCATGTAGATGATCAGATTGATAAAAAGTGTAGGAAGATGGTCGAATTGCTTATCATCATAATGTTCTCTCTGTATTATTGATTTGGAGTGCTTTACTATATTGTTTTCGATCATGTTTAGATTGTATTTGGTTATCATGGTCAGTTTTATTATTGGTCAGGTAATATGATAGTTTGTAATAAGATTATTTTGGTCTTTTAAGGCTATGGCTCGAGGTAGATATGAGATTTGATGTCATACTATGTTGTTGTACTTTGCGGATAAGTTAATAATATTGTCTTTCTCAAACAAAATAGAGGAGGAGTACTTTGGTCATTTTCTTAAGGGTTAATTATAGTTTGTCCATACTATATTGGCGCGTTTTATACTTTGTCACAACTATAATAAAAAGTTCAAATTCAGATACGCTAATTGTATTTTTCTTTACACTTTTCCCTAACGTCGTTAGAATTTGGACGGAAACCTAAATTTTTTCTAAAAAGACGAAAATACCCCTGAATTGATTTGAAACTTTCAAATGTCATAACTCTCTCATAGGAGCTCCGTTATGGGCTTGTAGTATATCAAATCGAAGAGAATCGGAAGATCAACAATTTTGAAAAAAAATTCTATATATTATTAATAATTAATTATATAAAAAAATTGTTGTATATAATATTTTTAATAAATTTTCAATATATTATTTTATTAATCATTTTTATTATTTTATTTTTTATTTCGAATGTATAGTTATTAATGCTATCCAGGTCTAATTATTAACAATATATAGATAATTTTATTTTTTTCAAAATTGTTGATCTCCCGATTCTTTTCGATTTGATATATTACAAGTCGGAAACAGAGCTCGTATGAAAGAGTTATGAAATTTGAAATATATTGTTTTAATTATTTTATTTTTTATTTCAAATGTATAGTTATTAATGTCATCCGGATCTAATTATTAAAAATTATATAATTAATTATTAATAATATATATACAAAATTATTTTTTCAAAGTTATTGATCTTCCAGTTCTCTTCGATTTGATATATTATGAGCCCGAAATGGAGCTCGTATTAGAGAGTTATGACATTCTAAAGTTTCAAAACAATTCAGGGGTATTTTCGTCTTTTTAGAAAAAAATTAGGTTTCCGTCTAAATTTTAACGGTGTTAGGGAAAAGTGTAAGAAAAACACAATTAACGTATCTTAACTTGAACTTTTTATTATAACTGGAGCAAAGTGTAAAACGCGTCAGTATAGCATAGACAAACTATAATTAACCATTTTCTTAAAAAGATTTTGAAACAGCAAACTAAAAATCTTAACAGTGCTACCAACTGACCCATAAAAGGTTAGGTGCATTACGAAATTAAAAAATAATTTAAATAAATAAACCTATGTACAAAAATAATTTGATTTTATACTCAGATGCAAATTACACATTGTTATATAAAATAAATATGACTCAATCACTTAATACATATACACTCGATATTTAATGATTAAAAAAGAAGGGCAAAATTAAATCACAAAAGGTAAAGTTTCGTTGGAAAGGGACAGTCAGGTTCCTTTGT
The DNA here is from genome assembly GCA_963920655.1 of Geranium rotundifolium. Lineage (NCBI taxonomy): Eukaryota > Viridiplantae > Streptophyta > Magnoliopsida > Geraniales > Geraniaceae > Geranium > Geranium rotundifolium. Next base: position 8,874,537 of record OY987315.1, on the reverse strand, counting down.
ATAAAATGGCTGTGAACTTATTATTTTGGGATAATTTCACTTACCTCTACTTAAGTTTTCAGAAGTCTCGCTTACATTCTCTCGAAAAAAAAGATAGTAACTCACAGGCCCTCGAGGTTTCTTAAAGTATCATTTAACCTAACTCTGTTAAGTTTTCTGTTAATTTTTCTGAAAATGACGAAAATGCTCTTGTATTTAAAAAATTATTAAAACTTTCAAATGATATAACTTTCATACGAGCTCCATTTTGGGCTCATAGTATATCAAATCGAAGAGAATTGAAAGATCAATGACCAACTCCATTAACTTTTTCTGAAAGTTATGTTAATTTTTTTAGAAATGACGAAAATGCCCCTATATTTAAAATATTATTGAAACTTTCAAATGACATAACTCTCTCATACGAACTCCATTTCGGGCTCATAGTATATCAAATTAAAGAGAACCGAAAGATCAACGAATTTCAAGAAATATTTTTTATTAATAATTAACATTATTTTAATAATTAATAATTAATGATATAGTTAATTATTAATGATACATCAAAACTTCCGAATGACATAACTCTCTCATAGGAGCTCCGTTTCGGACTTATAGTATATCACGTCGAAGAGAATCATAAGATCAACAATTCCAAAAAAAGAAGTTTTTGTCCAAAATATCATCCAACGACAACAAATTTTTTATAATCTTTAAAATAATAATTAATTATTTATATTATTAATATTTATGGTAATAATTATTTATCAAGTTAAATTAAATCAATTATTAATAATATATATACAAAAACTTATTTTTCAAAATTGTTGATATTCCTCTCTTCAATTTGATATACTATAAGTCTGAAATGAAACTCGTATGAGAAAGTTATGGTATTCAAAAATGAAAAACTGTTTTTAAACATCGAATTTTAATTTTTAAAATTATTTTTTATGCAAAATTAATTTTTAATTATTCACTTTTCTAAAATTAATATTTATACTAAAATTATTTTAAAGATTATAAAAAATTTGTTGTCGTTTGATGAAAATTTGGACAAAAACTTATTTCTTCGGAATTGTTGATTTTATGATTCTCTTCGACTTGATATACTATGAGTCAAAAATGAAGCTCGTATGAGAGAGTTATGTCATTCGGAGGTTTTGATATATTATTAATAATTATTATAATTATAATTATTAAAATAATGTTAATTATTAATAAAAAAATATTTCTTCGAAGTCGTTGATCTTTCGATTCTCTTCGATTTGATATACTATGAGCCCGAAATGGAGTTTGTATCATTTGAAGTTTCAATAACTTTTTAAATATAGAGGCATTTTTGTTATTTCCAAAAAATTAACAGAATTTTCAAAAAAATTTAATAGATTTGTTGTTGACCTTTCGATTCACTTCGATTTGATGTACTATGAGCCCAAAATGAAGCTCATATGAGAGAGTTATGTCATTTGAAAGTTTCAATAATTTTTTAAATACAAGGACATTTTCGTTACTTTAAGAAAAAATAACAAAAAAATTAACATAATTAGGCTAAGTGGTACTTTAAGAAACCTAGGGGCTGTGAGTTAGCATTCTTCTTTTCGGGGGATGTAAGTGAGATTTCTGGAAACCTAGGTGGACGTAAGTGGAATTATCCCTATTATTTTTATGCAAAATATGTACTTTTTCCATAAAAGATCAAAATGACCATGAAATTAAAAATAATATTTTTAAAAATATTTTTTCCCAACTCAATCTCACTTATTTTTTTGTTCTCAAACCACCGAGTTGACCCAACTCCCATTTTAATCGCCGTGTTATCAAGTTACCAACCGGTGATTCAGTGAAAAAAGAGAAAACCTAACGAGGTCAAACTGAAAAAAAAAATTCTATTTTTAAACAATTTAATTCGTGTGTTATGCACCTCAGTTTTGAAAGTTGTAAAACATTTGATAAGTTCACAGCTATTGCTTTTATAAAATGCTTCACCTCCACTTTTGTAAAATTTGAATAGTTTATAAATACTTTTTACAATTTTCCCAAAATTTTAAGATAGATTTTTCTTTTCAAATGGTAGTCTTGTTAATTCATCACATATTATGCTAATCTATTGATAAAGACATACTATTTTTTTCCTCGCTCCAAATTATAACTTCTTACAAGTTCTTGAATGTTCAGTCTATCCATCCACTCTTTTTCCCTAACAATTATCATACATTTTTGTATCATTCTTTGCAATTCACTTCTATATGTTATTAACCTGAATATTTAACAGGCTCATAAACCGCAATCCATCCCTTGCTCTGCCTCTTTCTCGGTCTCAAACTCACGGCTGTCTTGTCGACAACGATCCCTCAACTTACTCTTACACAAGCGTCTACGAGTATGTCTTGTACCTCTCATTTTACATGCCCCTACCACATCTATCTCACCGTCAATTTCAATTACCCAACCCAATCTTATTATTCCACCGACTTCATTCCCTTCACACACATCTACATCCAAGTTTTGTACCAATATCCACAATCCATCCTCTTTTCGCCACGAAATTCATGACCGTCATCAGTTTGTCCACAATATTGCACATACAACAAGATCACCAACACCTCTTGTTCTCACTAAGCAAACCCGAAATCGCCATGTGACCTTTTGCCCTACCACACTCACCAAAACTAAATTCATAAATACTGTGTCTACCATCTCAACCACCAATGTTCTTGGACCACCCTTACTTTCCTACCAGTTTCCTATTTTGTTTCGTGCTAAGCAGGAAGAGACAGAATCTCTGATTAAAAATAATAGATAATTTCACGTGTCTTTCCCTAGGCATACATAATTTTTGTTTACATCCTCCGATACATGAATGCTTATTTTAAAATCTCCTAAGTTAACAAACCTCTCAAATCATTTCATTAATTCCAAAAAATTGACGGAATTTTTAAAAAAGTTAACAAAGAGCAAAGAGGGGTAAATGAAGACATTTGGTAATTTTGAGACTTCACAAAACACATTTATATTTCAGAAGATATAAGTAAGAATCGCGTATATCTAGGAGTAGATGTGTGGTGTTATCCCTAAAAATAATACATGAATCGTTGTTCAACCTAATTCATTAATGGTCTAGATTCTTCTATGATTTCAGAAATTAAAATTAACTAAATGAATTAAAAGGGTATAGTGGTCATTTAAGTTTATTCTGATAACCAATAATGTACTTCAAAATAGGAAATTGAGTTATAAATATCCACAATTATAGAAATTTGAATTTATAATAAATATTCACAATTCTAAAAATTTGAATTTGTGTCATTTAACTAAATTTAAAATAAGGCATGTCAGAGACTAACAATGATTAAAACGGGACACTTAATCAAGTTATGGAACTAACCTAATGGAATCATGCAATTACATACAAATTTAGTGGAATCATAAAATTGCATATAACTTAAAATCATTTAAGTAATAGAATTAAGGGAAATTGAATAATGAGATCATGAAATTACATACAATTTGGAATCATTTAAGTAAGTCAAACAGAACCGCGGAATTAAGTTCAGAGGTAATTAAGGACAATATAATCATGGAAACACTGATACTTGAAATAAGTGAATAAATAGAATTGTGGATGAAATTGAATCATGGAATTATGTGCAAAATGAAATCATGAAATTATATACAAAATGGATAATTCATGATCACTACGCTGAAATTTGACACATTTTCATATCACTACGGTGAACTTCAATACGACGAAGTTTTTCTAAGTGTCTTCGTTTCTAACATAGTTAATTTTGATATGAAATGTCCATATTGCCCTTGTATTAGAATTTTAAAAAAATATCTAAAAAATGTTTTTTAAAAAAATATTTTTTATGAAATAAATAATTAAAAATTGATTTCAATATTATTACTTTTTTAAAAAAAGTTTTTTCGAAAAAAACCTTAAAACTAAAAAACGAATTTGAACATCTTTTATTTTTAATATTTTTAAAAAATAGAAAATAATAATAATATTCAAATCAGTTTTTATTATTTATTCCACAAAAAAAATATTTTTTGAAAGAAGTTAAAAAGTATAATATTTTTTTATTTTTTTTTAAATTTTATAAATACAGATGTATTTTCGACATTTAATAAAATTTGAAAATTAAGTAGTATATTTTCCATCTGTTTTATTAGCGTTAGGGTAAAATGACACATAAAAATAGTTTCTCATATTGAAGTGACACTTAAAAAAGTTTACCGTATTGACATGAAAATGTGTCAAATTTCACCGTACTGACATGAATTATCCCTATACAAAATGGAGTTATGGACAGATGTAAACATGAAATACTATATGTCAGAAACTAACAAATGGGGTAATGAAAATATTTCTAATATTCATGTAACAATTAAAATATTTATAATCACAATGGAATAATGAAATTTTTTTACAAACCTTCAATTTCTTCATCAAACATATCCACTGGAACTCCACAGCCGACTCCTTCTTCTTCCCGAAAATCAAGGATAAACGACTTCAATTCCTACAGTTTCATAAATGATCAACGATCAATATGAACTCGACCACAACAAAAATACAATAACTTAATGGAAATTTATTTATGGAAACCATCTTACTATCGTCTTCCACGATCAGGTTCAACAGTTCATTAGTCGCTTCAAAATCCTCTCCAAATTTTGCTTTATTGGAGCCATTCGTAAAGATCCACAAAAATATATGAAAACTAAATCACAAATATAAAAAAATTGTTTTGCAAAAGCCGTCGCAGATCAACAGGGTTTGATCTGTGATTAAAAAGAAGAAAGAAAATCTACAAAAAAAAAATAGTTACCGAAAATCAAGAATATTAGTCAGACATAATTAAGAATCAGGTATTGCGGCCGCGATTTGATTTCCACGCAATGTCAAAATTACGCTATTGCCCCTCTTCTTACTTGATTAAGTGTGCTTTTGAGCTAATACAACATAATATTCACGACACGTGCTATTGGAATTAGCATTTAATCAGGAGTGTTGATTTGTAGATCCCACGGTAGACAAATATTTGTATATTTGTACATAAGAACATCATTTGTATATGAATTGATGCCGATATAGAGTTAAGTCTCATTCTGGATTGAGGAATTGAACGTTGTAAGGCCTGGCTAGTTGCTAAAGCTTATTGTCAAGACTAAAACTTTTATTATTATGAATCTCTTAGCCATTTTCTGAAGCAACTTATATCCGTTCAGGCATGTTGATTGTTGCAACAAATTTTGGATGATCTCCTTCTCACTTGAAGTGAGTAATGCTTTTTTGGTGTAGAAAAAGTAGTTTATATGGTGCAGCCACAAGGGTTCATTGATTATCTATATTCTTAACATGTTCGTGAATCAAATAAATCTTTTTATGAACTCAAGCAGACACCTCGTCCTTGGTAACATAAAATAAGTAAATTTCTTCATTTCTAGGTTGATTTTTCATTATTTATGTGTATATCCAACTCATTTATTTATATCATCTTCGGTGATGTTGATTGTGTTATCATAACAAGTAATGACTAAAAGGTTGTTAATTCTTTACAGGCTCAACTTGCACCAACATTATTTATCCGAGATCTTGGTTAGTTGCATTATTATTTGGTGTTTATAAGATAATTTTTCATTTAATATGATCTATAATTATGAGACTGTTGGGCCCGTAAACAGTTGTCCACAAACACCCGATAACGCGAAAGTGCACGTGGTCGTTACAAGTAATAAATCCTGGTAAGCACATTGTCGAATCCACAAGGATCAATAAGGGTTAATTCAATTTAATTTATACTAGGGTAAACTACACATAGCTACACCCAACTAATGTCAAAAGACACATAGCTATCCCCATCTTTCAAACTGGACACCTAGCTACACCCAGAGATTGCAAATGGACACTTAACCCCTACCGTTAGATTTTCTGTTAAAATTTTAAGTAATAGGACGAAAATGCCCTTGGTCAGACTTAAAATTTTCAAATCATGCCATTTCTGAGTTTTGGTGTGTTTTTTTGATCAAGCTTCTCCACAACCACCGTGTTCCTCGCCGGCCTCATCTCCGACCGACTTCTCCGATCGTCTCCGACCAAAAACGGTGGTTGTGGAGAAGTTTGATCGAAAAAACACACCAAAACTCAGAAATGGTATGATTTGAAAATTTAAAGTCTGGCCAAGGGCATTTTCGTCTTTTTACTTAAAATTTTAACAGAAAATCTAACGGTAGGGGTTAAGTGTCCATTTTCAATTTTTAGGTGTAGCTAGGTGTCCAGTTTGAAAGATGGGGATAGCTATGTGTCTTTTGGCCTTAGTTGGGTGTAGCTATGTGTAGTTTTCCCTTTATACTATCAATTGTAACTTAAAGTACTCGATCTATAAATCGGTTTTGAGATATGTAAAGTAAAAACGCTTGAGAGAGACTATGCAGTAGATAAGATCATGGATGCTAGACTATTTATTTAAATTACAATGAAATAAATGAATAAGTTCTCATAAATTATGCAAGTAATGTGAACCCTAAGCAACAATCATATTAACACCTCCTCTCGGTTCGGTGTTAGCCTAGACACGAAGTGTTCATCATCCCTCTCGGGTAGATAACAACCATGAGTTTGCAATACGTACAACAATAACGGGGTAAGGGTTCCGAAGAGTTGAACCCCTTTGAATCTAAGTTTGTCCGTCACCCACCGGCCCTCTTAGACACAACAACGTGACTCTCACAAATAATATTTATTCGTCAACAAGTATTATAAGCCTTAAGCACTCAGAATCAATCACATATGCATAAAATAATTTAGTTCATACTCATAAATTCATCATAATAAAGAGTTACGATCTAACATCCATGATTAAGGGTATTTAGCCCATGATCATGGTGCTAGAACCAAAATTCATAAAGATAAATAAACAATTCGAGTTTAAGGAATAAGAACGAAGAACCCTAAAACCCAAAGGGTTGAAGAACATGAATAACTGTAGAATCCCTCTCGACTGTTGATATGTAGCTCGCTTGATCTTAGCACTTGAATCGCCCTTGAATCGGATTTGAGCTCCTCTCGAAGTCCCCAATCCTCTCCTTGTTTGATACGGTGTTCTACTCTCTACTCTCCCAAACCGTGGTGGCTGGCTCAGTTCAATTGTCGCGTGAAAACTCAAATTTTCTGCCCCCTCCTTCAGAATTCGTGTTTGGCTTATATATTTTTTTCTGCATCTGGGAGGTGTAACGATCGTTACATCATCGTTACATCTCCGTTGCATCATCGTTACAAGTCTCTGTCTTCGAATTTCCTTCGAATTGATATATTATGGGCCCAAATCGGAGTTCGGATGAGAACTCTACACCACCCGAAAGTATCAGACAATTTTCGCCCTCTTCCAGACCTCTAATGAAAAAACTTCCTTCATGATAATTGTAGCTCTTTTTGTCCTCTTTAATTTAGATATAACTTTTGCTTGATTTGGATTTCGGATAGGGAAGTTATAGCACTTTCAAGTCAGCTGGTCTGCAATCCCAATATCTGTTTGAGTGCTGCCTTTCAGTGCTGTTTTGAGTTTCTTCCCATGAAATTTAGAGAAAACTTCCTTCTAGAGAGTTTTAGATCACCGAGTTATCTTTGATTTTATCTAATTTTGGGTCACCTTGGATTAAATATGAGGAAGTTGTGCTCTCTGAAAGATTCTTCTGCGATTTTGGCTCGGTTTTGACCATTTTCACATGTATTCTGCACATTCACACCAAACATACCCGAAGGCGTAAAAGTGGTACAAAAATCAATAATTTAGCACATCGAGGGTGAAATAACGCCTAATATGGGGGTAAAAGATATCATGAACGTATAATTGATGCGACCATATCAACACCCCCACACTAAGCATTTTCTCGCCCTCGAGAAATACAAATATACAACAATTGTCATTTTAAACCTCGAGGTTCACCCCGATAGCAGTAGTTCGATATCTCCCGAGGGTTCTGAGGTCCAACCCACAATCCCATGAAATGCTTATCCTCATGGCCATCTTCAAACTCTTTAATTTATAGCCAAACAATCAGTTCACAATTGAGCTCAAATCATCAAATGCTGACAAATCACAAACCTACCCCTCCACCAATCAAACAAAAACAAAGTGTCTAACCAATTAATATCAGTATCGGGTATGTCAGTTATGGTCTTTGCCTCACACTTTCAAAAATTTAAACCAGGGGTAAACTAGTCACACATTAGGTTTTTGTGATGCTCGTGTAAAAAATCGATGTGAACCCGGGGTAGCAAAATTTCTCATTACCTACACCCCAAGGGAATCAATTTGTGGCCCTCGACAACTCTTCAGTTCGTCAAACGAAGGTGGCTCTATTTCTCTTGCTTCTTAAATCGAAATTAAGGAGGGGGAGATATGCTCTTCCACCTTATCACCAGATTTGCGGCTAGTTTTGGTGTCTTATTCGGCGATCCCGCCAGCGATTGGATCAAGTCTGGTTGGAATCGATTTGGTTGACCATGCACTGACTGAGATCGTCGATTCAGCCCCCGATAACAGAGCATTGATTGCGCCGATTCGTGGAAATTGCGGTGAGCATACGCCGATCGGATCCTCTGTTCCGGAGAATAACTCCCCAATACGTCGCATGTTGTTTTTTGTGAGGATATTATTTCGACAATGAATGGAGAAAACTTGGGGACAATGGATTGCATTAAGAAAGGCAGTGGCACGCGTGAGAATATTTATGGGCCAAATACTAGTAGGTTAAGTTTGTCTGGGTCGGGCTTGTGATTTTTTTCTTAGGAGATTAATGGACTAGTGCCATTGCAGGAATCATCTAAGTTAAATCTCGACCTTCATGCCCCTCTTGCCAACCTTATCTTCTGTGCTAATCGATTGAAGCCTCGCCGCTCTTGGATCAGTAATGGTCTAAATTTCTCTCCTAGTTCCACCCATGTTCGCAAGTTAAGGAAATTCAAATCAAAGGCTCCTATTGACCCTCCTCATTCCTTACAGGCTGTGGATCCAGCAACTATAGAGGATTCTAATATCTAAAACATTTCGAAACCTTCTTATAAATATTTCAAGAGCATGAGTTCTCACGATCAGGCCACCCAAGGTTGGGCTCTTTGTCAATATCTGGGTTTCACTTGTGAAGCCACTAACGAAGAAGTGTTTCATGATTTTGAAGACAAGATTGGCTCTAAGAATTCATTTCTTTTCAAGTGTTTCTTATGTTTTTTTGTTATGATTTCTTGTCTATTCTCTTTATTTTCTTCCTTTTCTTCTTTATTTTGATAGCCGCATTGTGCTTCCTTCTTGGGAGCTCTTTTTTGGTTTTTCAATAAAGTTTTGCTAATAAAAAACACCTGCTCTTGATTATCTGTTCATGTGAAAGGCATCTGATTATTCTTTTATGTGATAAACAACTCAACTTTAATTTAAATTAGAGTCATGTAGGAGAGAAATGATACTTCCTAAACTTTAATCACATTTATCGAGACCAGACCATCGTTGTGTCGGCTATTATATTGAAGTTTACCGTTGGACACGAAAGTCATAAATATTCTAATAGTTGAGGCAATTTCCAACTCTAAATATTATAGAAATTATAAAAAAAAATTGTATCATGTTTATAGCAATTTAAACTTGTAAATCTAGAATATATAAATTAAAACAAAACAAGCACTTCAATACCCGACTCATGAGATTCAGCATACCAAACAGTATTATAATGCTAAAAAAACAAAATAAAATCCCATAAAAATGTATACTATATCCGAAAGTCAAAAACAAATCAAACTACGAGCTCGGACTTGGGAACTTGTTCATCATCTATTGCATCTTCGCCACTTCATTTTGCATTGCCTCGATGCCTGCTCTACTGAGGATGCCAGTCGTTTTTCAAGCGTCTTGCTCCACTTCTAGTTGATGCTGAAAATATGATTTTACGCCGGGTTTAAAAGTCCCAATCCCATCCACTCAATTGTGCGTTGATTATGACGTTTTATGCCCGATGCACGCAAATTATGCCTGTCTAAAGATGGTGATTCTGCAGTGTAATTGGCTCCATCCAAATGCATCACTTTACAAATCAGTCAATTAGTAATTAGTCTTTGATGTTTTTTATTTCATAAGTTAGGAAGGGTGAATTTGTCTCACCCTCAAAACTAACAGTGTGAAGTTAGCTGGAACAATAATATATTGGATCCGCAACCTTCAATTCTAATTACTAATGATTCAAGACTGAAATGAAAAGTGATATATATATATATTCCTAAAACTTAAACGTCATTCGGACCTTCGGTTCGGTTTCAACAATATTCTTTGCAAGAAGTTTCTAAATCTTATACGACTTGGGTCATTTAATATGACGAAGGATCCAATATTTAATTAAAAATGTGACTTTTATGGTGTAGGGTTATAAAATCGAACCTATGAAATATCGTCAAAGATGAAAAATGTGAATACCTCATATTATAAATTAAACTTATGTCATAAACAAAATTGGTTGAGGGTTTAATTAAGGTTAAGTTTGAGATTGTTGATGGTCTAGGGTTAGATGTAGGGTTATAAATTAAATTCAGGTTATAAACCGTAATCCGCAACCTTCAATTCTAAAACAATCTCGTTTATAATATAAATTTATTTTCTAATCCTAAACCCCAAATCTCAACCCTAACCACAAATTCCTAAACCTCAAATCTTAACCTTAACCCCTAAATCCAAAATTCCTAAACCCTAAACCCCAAATTACAAGTTGACCAAACGAGATGCTTTTTACGTATAAAAAGTTTCAGAAACTTTTCCCGCCGAGATATTTCTCAAACCCTCGCCGGGAAACTTTTAATTAATTTTTTGATCGAGGTCCATACATTATCAAAATGGACTAAAATTTAAGCACATCTAGTATAAATCAAGTGCACTCCCATCCATATGGATATGGTCAGATTAAAAAATTATTTTCAACATAAATCATTTCCAGTAAAATCATGAATTTAAGGTTTAGGAAGGTAAACCCTATCCTAAACCCTAAACACATTGGTTATCAAACGTTCGAATGATGCAAATAATTTTTATCAAATCCAAACCGTTCAATATGTTCTAAATAACATGTAATTCATATAATATAAATTCCATTACAATCAAACTACGGGAACATGGGTGATCGATCATAATTAGAAAGAGATGACTCGAATTCTATTGTACGGTTGTTAACAAACGTCGGATATTATACATACCAAACAAATTCCAAACCATCTAAAATTTTAACACATATAACATACTAAATTTTCAATCCATAGGTTATGATCTTAAATATTGGTAATAAATCTAAATTTTAAAATTTAATTTTATAAATATAAACTCTTTCCCGGCGATGGTTTGACCAATAACTCGCTTGGTAGGTGGTACATGATCAATTTAAAATTTCAATTTCAGAAATATAAACTCTTTCCCGACAAGGGTTTGACCAATAACTCGCCGGGAAAGAGTTCTTATAAATCCACAATTTTCAATTTAAATTTCATTTTTATAAACTCTTTCCCGGCGAGGGTTTGACCAATAACTCGTCGGGAAAGAGTTCTTATAAATCCACCACTTAGAAGATTTTTCCTCACTTTCTCACGATTTCTGACATCGCACTCCTTGTTCCGATTACTCCGTCTCCATCTTCGCCCTGTCTTCAAGTTCCGTCGCTGCCTTCCCTCGCTCCTTGTCGCCGTCCTCTGCAGACCATCGTCGTCCTCTCCGACCTAGCCTCACCTCGCCGTCCAGTTCGAGCCCGAGCCCAAGCCCGAGCTCGTCTCCGTTCTTCTTTGGCCCGTCCTCGCCTCCTCCTCGCCATCGTCCTGAGTGGAGCTCGTCGATGTTGCCATCGTCGAAACTCGCCGTCCTCTTGAAGTGTACCATAGTGAAAGTTTCGGATTTGAAAGTTAAGAGGATTCAATTTCTAGGTTTAATTTGTTCAATTCTAAGTTTAATTTGTGAAATGAGAGTTCATTTTTTTCAATTTAGGTTCAATTTGGTGAAATTAGGATTTAATCTCAATATCCCAGTAATTGTGAAATTAGTTTCTTACTCAGTAATTGCTTTATAGGAAAATTGCCAAGTAGAGGGTTAATGGTTAAAAGAAGAGTGTGCTTAGATTTCCTTGTTTCGTGCAAGGTTGATGGTTAAAATGCTGGTGGATTCGATTTTATTGTTTCGTGCAAGATTAAGGAAGCAATAATGTATAGGTGGGATTTGCTTGAGACATGATTTTGTTTGAAGTATGGTTTAAGGTTCTGCTAAATTATCCAATGTTCAGTTTCACACTCAAACACACCATATCACTTGAATTTGATTTTGGACCCCAAAAATACATCTCAACCAAGGAGTATATATTACTCAGGACACTCCAAAGTGTTTAGTAATAAATCACCAGTCAAATTGCCAGGTTGTTTATTAATGCATATTTTCCTGCATAAACCAATCAAGTCTTGCTCTGCAACTAACTACTATTAGTGCTACAAGTTTTCATGATGCTCATTTATTTCAATTCCAAACATCTTTGTATTGCTTGAACTCCAAATTGTCTTTTCCAACGGAGAAATGGAAAAAACCAATCTAACTATAAGACATTGCTTTCTAGATTTGTAGTTTAGTTGGTAATTTATAATAAATTGTCACTGAGAGTATGTTTTTTCATTCTTTTTAATTATCAGGTTACACTAGTTGAATATTGAATAAGCGTAATTGGGAGTTTTTTGATTCTTGTGTATATATTGTGGTAAATGAGAACATCAAATTCAATATTGTTATAATCATATGCCTTTGATGTTGACTTGAGCTTTAAGTTTTGGCTTTGCACTTATGTTTTCCTCAATAAAAAAAATGTGTGAGAAAATTTAATATACGTGTTAAATTATATTCCAAATTTTAGAGATAATTTGGTTATATTTGTAGTATGCCGTTAATATTTAAATTATGGTTCTTGGAGTTATACAATTCCAATATGAATTATATAATTTCAAAAACCGTTTCAAGAAAAATACACATTTAACCTAACCGGCGAGACTTTGGTCAATATCTCGTCGGGCAGGCTGAAAAACATATCCGGCAAGATTTTGGAGTTCACCACCCCGACGAGATATTAATGTAATATCTCGCCGGCTAGGACCATTTCCGACAAAGCCTGCCTAGTGAGAAACAAGCCGTCGAGTTTCAGACAAAAATCTCACCGGCTTGGCCAAGCCGGCGAGATCGGCTCTCCTGCCCGGCGGGAGCAAAGCCTCGCCGGCTTGGAGGCAGTTTTCAGTGATGTGTGTGTGTGTGTATATATATATATATATCAAATACAAACAATAGAAAAATGTCCAAACACTGCCACAGCCGTCTGATTTTTGTGCGCGCGACATGATTGCGACACCTGGCGCGGACGAATTTGATACCAAGTTAACAGAGACACACGGACAAGCCGACGCAGTTGAGTCATTTTGCGTAGAAGACCTAATACAATATGTGACAGTTTGGTTTCTCAGAACAACGATCGCGAGGTTGTATTGGTTGCAGAGAGATTTCGACTTCATTTTCGCACTTGATTTTGATCTCGATTCTTCAAAGATGGTGCTAAGAGATCGTTTTTGTCTTCGATTCGGTTTTCAAATCTCGGTAACTCCCGCGATTTCCGGTTTGAGTTTATATCGATTTCGTAGTTTGGGAGTTTCGATTTGTTGTTTTTTTTATTTAAGCCGATTTGAATCCGATCTAGGTTTTTTTTATCATCATGTTGTTATTGATTTTTGATTTGTTATTTAGATTTTTTTCTTTCAGGTACAATAACAAATATGAGGTGCAGAAGATGATGACGACGAAGATGACAACAATGAAGAAGATGTTGCATCTGTCTTTCTGTTTATGTACAACATGCAGATGTACTGTATATAAGATGCTGGTTTATACTATATAACTAGTGTGATTAAATAATGCTAAACATCACATAAAACGATTAACCATCTTCTGTGAATTTTTTGTATTGTTTTTGTAAGCGATTATTATTTGGGGCAAGTTTTAGATTAATCAAGTTTGCAACTGTCTTTCTGTTTATGTATAACATGTCGATGTATCATGTATAACATGTCGATGTATCATTTATAACATATTGTCATATATTGAATAACCAGATTAATTATATAATGTTTAACAACACACAAAACGATGGAAGATCACTCTCTGAATCTAACCTATTTTTAGCGTGAATCGCTGAATGATTGCGGTTTAAATGCGCGATCGTGCTTTAATTGCACATATTTTTAGTGTGAATCGTTGAATGATCGCGCTTTAAATACGCGATCACGCTTTAAATGTGCGATCAGCACACACAATATGATGTTATACACCCCAACACAAAAATTTATACATCACATCTGATATTGGAATGACGGGTGTGCTCTCAGCTCTCCGCCTGTTTGTCACTAACGGGGTCAGCGAAACCACTCTGCCACATGTCGCTTGATTCTCGCTCGCGAAAAAATTGACCGCCAAATGAGGGTTTGGACGTTTGGACATTTTGGGTGAGAACTATTAATATTAGTAAGATGGAATTAATCAATGGTTATGATAAATATACGAATTAATAATAAATACAATAAAGTAATTGGTCAGAAGGGTATATGGGTCAAATTGGCGCATACCAAAAATAAATTTAATCTCATAAAAACAATAACTTTCCTATGTTATGAAAATGAAACTTGTTTCATCACACCATATTTTAGTATTATTTTCAATTTCAATTTAGAAGTGGATTTTTATTGTTTCATTATTGTATATTTAAGTTCAAAATGATAGTTTCATTGCTCAAATTGATTTTAATTTGTTGTTTAATTATTTCTTTACTATTAAATTTAACTATCAAATATTGTTTCATTATGTATATTTCAAGAAAATATTTATTCATTATTTCATTTTTTTTCTTTATTCAATTTGAAACGTGATCATATGAAACGTGTATAATGTAAAATGAACTTCATATGAAATGAAACGTCCAATTACATAAATGAGAAATTTAGTTTTGAAAAAATGAAACACACATATCATGAAGTCGTAACAATAAAATCAAGAAATAAATTTTTTTGGTGTAAATCCTTTAATTTTACAAATAAAATCACAAAGTCGAAAGAATAAAAATAATAACTTATGAAATAGTAATTTTGTTTGTGTATATCTTGTATTTGTAAAATTAAAATCATGAAATCTTCAAATAGGAAATAAACGAAATTGTATTTATGTACATTAAATATTGTAATTAAAAAAGAAATAAGTTAATAATTATAAATACGAAAAAACCCTTAATATTTAGACAAAAATAAATAATTTGTTGTGAGTAATTACTCACCTGCTATTGATAAGTCAATAAAAATCAAAACCATCCAAAGTTTCATCTAGTTGTCACAATTAATTCTCGTTTTCTCTCTTAAGAAGGTAGCTTTTACTTGAATGAAAGCATACATATACATATATATTTATATATATCACACTCTTTCGTTAGTTGAATAGATAATTTGACCAAAACATAATTAGTTGACCTATTTATTTTCAAACAAGAAATTACCGAAAAAGGAAATATTCTATTATTTGTGTTAGAGTATACGATAATATATTATTATTAATTTTAAGAGATTGTAAATCAATTTGTTAGCATGATTAACTATATCACCATAAGTGCCAAAATACTATCTCTGTAAAGTGTATAATATATTGAGAAGTAAAATAATGGAAACAAATATTATTTTAGTTTGAATTTAAATAGACCATATATTGTCTTGAAATACCTCCGATCCTCCATCAACCTCGGGATTACTCTTAATTCCATGGATCCCCTTTAATACAAATAAATCTGATCTTGTTCAGATCAAAGTTGGAGAACAATATTATGGGGGGTCTCGATTCAGGCATATCCGATTGTCCACCGACCACAACTCTAGACCCCGAAGAATTCCGCAAACAAGGTCACTTAATGGTCGATTACATTGCTGATTACTACAAGAGAATCGAAAGCTACCCCGTTCTGTCCCAGGTGCAGCCCGGGTACCTCCGGTCCCGCCTCCCCGCCTCCGCCCCGACCCACCCCGAACCGCTCCACGCCATCCTGGATGACGTCACCCGCGACATCATCCCCGGCATGACCCACTGGCTGAGCCCTAACTTCTTCGCCTTCTTCCCCGCCACCGCCAGCACGGCCGCGTTTCTGGGAGAAATGTTGTGCACGTGCTTCAACTCCGTGGGCTTCAACTGGCTCGTCTCCCCCGCCGCCACCGAGCTCGAGATGGTCGTCATGGACTGGCTCGCCATCATGCTAAAGCTTCCCGGCTCTTTCATGTTCTCCGGCTCTGGCGGAGGCGTCATTCAGGCCACCACCAGCGAGGCCATTCTCGTCACGCTCGTCGCCGCCAGAGACCGTGCCCTTGAACATATCGGGATCGGAAACATAGGGAACCTCGTAGCTTATTGCTCCGACCAGACCCATTCTACCTTCGCCAAGGCGTGCAAGCTAGCTGGCATTTCGCCACGTAACATCAGGTCAATTATTGATCTCTTCGTTTATCGGGTAAATTCATTTTTTAATTTGCTGATAATTAAATATTAAAAACATAACATGCATGCATGATCAGGTCAATTCAGACTAAAATGAAGGATAATTTCTCCTTGTCGCCTGCTCTGACACGTCAGGCGGTGGAGGCTGACGTGGCTGCCGGGCTGGTCCCGCTATACCTCTGTGCCACGGTGGGGACAACTTCAACCACGGCGGTGGACTCCATCGAGCCTCTTTCCCACGTGGCAACCGATCACGGCATGTGGTTCCACGTGGACGCTGCTTACGCCGGGAGCGCGTGTATCTGTCCCGAGTTCAGGCACCACCTCGACGGGATCGAGCGAGCCGACTCGCTGAGCCTGAGCCCGCACAAGTGGCTACTCACGTACTTGAACTGTTGTTGCTTGTGGGTCAAGGCACCTAGTCTAGTCGTTAAAGCCCTCAGCACAAATCCGGAGTATTTGAAAAACAAGCCCAGCGAGTCCGAATCGGTGGTGGATTACAAGGACTGGCAAGTGGGTACGGGTCGGAAATTCCGGTCGCTCCGGCTATGGCTCGTGCTACGGAGCTACGGAGTCGTGAACCTGCAAAACCATATCCGGTCCGACGTGGGGATGGCTAAATTGTTCGAGGGGTTCGTTAGGTCGGACCCGCGGTTCCAAATCCTAGTGCCGAGGACATTCTCTCTGGTTTGTTTCCGGTTGGACCCCAAACCGTCGTTAGGGTCGAGTTGGACGGAGACGTTGAACCGGAAGCTACTCGAGTGGGTTAATTCAACGGGGAGGGTTTATATGTCCCACACGATAGTTGGTGCGATATATATGTTGCGCTTCGCGGTGGGCACCACGCTTACAGAGGAACGGCACGTCATTGCTGCATGGAAGTTGATAAGGGAAGGAGCAGACACATTGCTAATTAAACAACCATAAAATTAAACTCCTCCAATTTGCCTTTCTATGATTGTCATCAACTATAATAATTAGGTGGAATAATTCCTCCCCAAACTCTACCATCAAACCAATTGTCATTTTTATTGTTTTATGGGTAGTTTTTCCATTAGAGTATTTTTTATTTTATTGTACTTCTCTTTTATGCAATGCAATTTCTTCCCTTATAAAAAATAAAGTATAATAAGGTTTTGAGGATATGCAACCTTATTTATTGCTAAAACTTTAAGTGACATATTTATGACGGGCAATACATCATTTTTAGTGTTTTAAGCAAGTCATTACATATTACCTTCTCTTCTCAATATATGTGGAAAGCAGCGCCACGATAAATATATATATATATATATATATATATATATATATATATATATATATATATGAGATAATACCTAATCATTACGGTGAATTTTGATATTTTTTCATGTCAATACGGTAAAATATTTTGGATGTCACTTCAATACGGAGAAGTATTTTTTAGTGTCACCGTTAATAAAATTATGTTAAAACTAACAGAAAAATTACTGTTTAAAATTATTTTTTGTAAAATACCAAATTTACCCCTGATATTAATTAAAAACTTAAAACTAAATATTAAAACCATTCAATCCAAAACAGTGAAAACACTGTTCTTCGTTGAGGCTCACCGAGTCTATCGCCGGAGGAGCTGGCTTTTCTGGCCAAGCTCTCTCCGGCAACAATCCTTTTTTATTTAAGCAATTTTGGGTTGAGGCTTGAAGATTACAACACCAAACGGAGTTCGGAAAGGTATCATGGTGGACTGTTCGTCCCAGCCTCCACTCCGGCGGAGGAACCGAACGAGCATGGTCGTTTTGGATCTTGCTCTCTGGCAAGCTCACAACGACAACTGGCGACCACCTTCGACCACCGGCGACCACCGACTCAACTTCACCTCCAGGAACGGCGGCAAACAACTCAATCTCGAGCACAACCGCGAGGTTATTTTGGGGTCTTTTGTTCGATTTAGAGAAAAAAATTGGTCTATTTCTACACCAATTTTAATTGGGAACGTTTCAGAGCATTAAAATTGCAAAATTGAGTTAATTTTGAATTTTTTTTATCAAAAGGTTAATTGAGGAAAACCCAGATCTGGTGGGTACGCCATTGTTAAAGCTTCGATTTGGTTCTTTTTTATTTGTTGTTTGCAAACTGGAATTGAGGACCAAGAGATGGTGGAATTGGATAATAGGTGCTTGTTTGTGGTTCAAAACCAGAGGCCATGGCTGTAGAGACTTGCACGCGTTGTGGCTGGTGGTCGATTCGTGGCTGAGGTCGTCGATTCAGGGCTGAGGTCGTCGTTTCGTGGCCGCCGACTCCGATTCGTTGCGCCGACGTCTGGGTTTGTGGCCGCCGACAGAGCCGGACATGAAGGTGGGGACGGAGAAGACCGAGAAGCGCATGTAGGCCTTGAGGACGAGGAAGGTGACGCGGGTGATGAGGGCTACAAACAAGACGGAGTTGGAGGAGAGAGCCGGAGTCGGAGGAGAGAGCCGGAGTCGCAAGAGAGGCACCAGAGAAGAAGACAAAACAGTGGAAGGGCACATATTTGAAAATGTAATTGATATTTAAGGGTATTTTGGTCATTTCACATTCAATGACACATGTTTGAAAATTTAAATGATCTTTAAGGGTATTTTGGTCATTTTATACTAAATTTAACAGAATTATGGACGGTGACACCTAAAAATACCTCCCCGTATTGAACTGACACTTAAATAAGTTCACTGTATTGAAGTGAAAATGTGTCAAACTTTGCCGTAGTGAACAAGAATTATCCCTATATATATATATATATATAGAGAGAGAGAGAGAGAGAGAGAGAGAGAGAGAGAGAGAGAGAGAGAGGCACACTCCACTACAAACGCCCAACCCGTTCGAATCGAATGAACACATCATGGTTGTTGCTTTTCGCGCGAATAAAAAAGAGCGCGACACGTGGCAGTGTAATGTCTCATCGTGAAAGTATAATGTCGCGCACTGTGCACTTAAGTGAGGGGCAATTTCTAGTTTTTGCGTAGCGGAACGTACTGTTCATCTTTCTTACTCGGATTGTAATGTCAACCGTACGAGTGTAATGTCAGCAGTGGATGTGTAATGTTCAACATTGAGTGTGTGTAATGTCCAACGTTGAGAGTCAAGAAGTGGAGACTATACTCTCACACAGTGTATACTATACACTCACATAGTTCAGACTATACACTCAAAAGTGCAGATTATACACTCGCAAGTGCAGACTATACACTCGTAAGTGCAGACCATTGAGATTGTGATGTCAACCGTAGAAGTGTAATGTTTAACATTGAGAGTGTACTGTCCAACATTTGAAAGTGTAATGTCCAATATTGAGAGTGACATTACACTCCCACTGGTGCACATTACACTTCGAATGAGAAATTTGAACAGTACGCTCTGCTACGCAAAAATTTGAAATTGCCCCTCACTTAAGTGCACAGTGCGCGAAATTTTCCGTGTTTCTATGGGTCAACCATCCAGACACCACACGAAAATTTGATGGTTGGATCACCCGTTCGGACGGGTTCCCCAGTACAGTGGATTTGTAGGTGAAAGTGATTATATATATACACGGGTAAAGTTTATTAAAATTTGGGAGATATTCCAGTAGGAACAAATGTCACCCATACGATGAGATGAGCAATGGTTGAGATTGACGCGGTGGCATTTGAGTGTAAATAAGTCGAACTTTGAATTTCTTTTGGTCATTTCCCTATTTCACTAACTTGACCCAAGGGCATTATGGTCATTTCATGCCTTTTATTGAGCTCTGTGACCCAATTTGCTCTAAGGCGATTTGCGATTTTGGAGAAACCTAATCAGTTTACTTTTGAAAATCTGAATCAATAAACACCAATTGAAGATCGAAGAATGTGAATTGAAGAACAAAAATCGAAGAGCGACAATTGAAGAACACGAATCGAAGAACATGATTCGAAGAACAAGAATTGCCATAAACGAATCGAAAAACTACAATTTCCATAGACAAATCGAAGAATACGAATCCATCGAGACGAGTCGAAGAACATCAATCGAAGAGCACGAATCGAAGAAGTTGAATCGAAGAAAATAAATCGAGAAGATGCATTACCATAAAGTTCTGGAAAAAATAGCAAACAAGAGGATGCGTGAGAAGGCGCGTAGTGATGTGAAGAAGAAGAAGACTAAATTATGTTTGAAAGGTGTTTCATACCACTCAAACTGTTTTAGAACGTATTTCAAATTTATGGAACTTGGTGATTTGTATGTAATATATGTTAATAATTTTATGTCAATTATCTCTCTTTTGATATGTACAAAGAAAAATTATTTAGAACGTGTATTCATTGGTTCTCAGTTATTTAGAAGAATTGTAATATCGTCTTCATATGTTCTCAGTTATTGTTAGGAACGTGTTTCATATCACTTACACTCTCTGATTTGTGTGAAATTTTTGTAACATGAACTGATGTCAATTGTTTTTCTCTGCTGATATGTGTTCAATTCATTGAAATTGTCTATCCAAAACTTGTTTCAGTGTTATTTTCTCATAGATTTATAGGTTCTCAGTTACTATTAGAAAAGTGTTTCAGACTGCTCAAACTCTCTGATTTTTGTAAATAGACTGATGACAGTTGCTTTCTTCTGTTGATATGTTCTCATTTTGGTGAAATGATATATGCAAAACCTGTTTCAGTGTTTTTTTCTCATGATATCATAGGTTCTCAGTTATTGCTAGGAAGGTGTTTCAGACCACTCAAACTCTCTGATTTTTTTGGAATTTTTATAAATAAACTGACGTCAGTTGCTTTGTTTTGTTTATATGTGCTCATTTTGGTGAAATGATCTCTCCAAAACCTGTTTTAGTGACATTATCTCATGAATTTATAGTTTCTCAATTATTGTTAGGAAGGTGTTTCAGACCACTCAAATTTTTAGGAACACATTTCAGACTTCTCCTCATTACACTCGGGAACCCTCGTTAAATCTGGGGAACCTCGTTACATCTTTTACTTGACAGGGTTCACTGTCCCCCTAGGGTATAGTATGGAACCCGGTACCCTCGTTACATTCGGGGAACCCTCGTCGCACCTTTTCCTCGACAAGGTTCACTTTCCCCCTGGGATATAGTATGGAACCCGGTCCCCTCGTTACACATTTTCCCCGATAGGATTCAGTTTCCCCCTGGGGTATAGTATGGAATCCGGTCCCCTCGTTACACCCCGGGAGCCCCTCGTTACATATTTTCCCCGATAGGGTTCACTTATAGGGTATAGTATGGAACTCATCCCTCTCATTACACCTCGGGACCCCTCGTTACACCTTTTCCCCGATAGGGTTCACTTTCCACATGTTCAAAGTTATTGTTAGGAAGGTGTTTCACACTACTCAAACTGTCTGGTTTTTGTGTTATTTTTTTTGAAATAAACTGATGTCAGTTGTTTTCTTCAGTCGATATGTGCTTAATTTGGTGAAATGGTTTCTGAAAACATGTTTCAGGGTCCTTTTCTAATGGTTATGTAGGTTCTTAGTTACTGTTAGGAAGGTGTTTCAGTGCTTAAACTCCCTAATTTCTGTTGAATTATTATAAAATAGATTGTTGTCAATTGATTCTCTCTTGATATGTGATTTTTTTTGTGAAATGGTCTGTCCAAAACCTTGTTCAGTGTTCTTTTCTCATGATTCAAAGTTTCTCAATAACTGTTAGGAAGGTGTTTCAGACTGATGTCAATTGCTTTTATGGTTACATAAGTTCTTATTTACTACTAGAAACATGTTTCAGACCTCAAAAAACTCTTATTTGCGTGGAGATTCCGTAAATAGCCTAATGTCAATTGTTTTGTTCTGTTGATATGTGCTTATTTTAATGAAATGATATATCTAAGAAATGTTTCAGTGTTCTTTTGTCATGAATTCATAGTTTCTCAGTTACTGTTAGAGAGGTGTTTTAGACTGATGTTAATTGCTACTCATGGTTATAGGTTCTCATTTACCGTTAAGAACATGTTTTAGAACTCAAAAAAATTCTGATTTGTGTGGAATAAAATCTGTTTCTGAGAAATCACGAAGAACAGTTAACATGCACAACATCGTCATTTGTATCATCCACAACATTTTTACCCTTTGCTTCCCTAGCAGCTTCTTTCGGTGGAATTCCTTCCTCTAGTGTTGTTGCTTTTTCCTTTTCAACATGTTTCCGACGTGCCTTCTTGATTGTAGTCTCTTCAGCCTTC
The DNA here is from genome assembly GCA_963920655.1 of Geranium rotundifolium. Lineage (NCBI taxonomy): Eukaryota > Viridiplantae > Streptophyta > Magnoliopsida > Geraniales > Geraniaceae > Geranium > Geranium rotundifolium. The sequence goes on along the minus strand of OY987315.1, from coordinate 8,851,796 downwards.
AGTTCACCAAGTAGTTTTTTTTATCATAATATTTACGATTCAATTTGTGATCCAAAGCAGACAAAATGCCATCTGAGTTTGATGATGTTGGATTTGTAGGTGATGATGTTGGAATTGGAGGTGACGATGTCTCATTTCGAGTCATTTTCATTGCTTGCCTCTTTTTCTCCTCTTGTTCAACCTGAGACCACCTTTTTCGCGCTTTCATAAACTAAATATTTGATTCGGTGTTCCTTGTTGTGCTATCTGTTGAGTCAGTTGGAGAATCCATGATACAAATATCAGGATTGTGTTAGATTGGATGCAAATACGCAGTCATGTTCAGTGTGGAAAAATTTTTATTAGGAACATGTTTCGGACAAATTTATTCTATTGCATAAGCTAAAGTTTGACAAAATTTGTTAAAACCATGCACTTATGTTTAGAAAACTCTCTGTTAAGAACATGTTTCAGACATATTTATTCTATTTATAAGCTAAAATTTGACAAAATTTGTTTTGTAAAACTCTCTATTAGGAACACATTTATGAAATATTTATTTTATTGCAGAATCATGCACTAATGTTTGGAAAACTCTCTATTAGGAACATGTTTCATACAGATTTATTCTATTGCAAAAGTTTAAATTTGACAGAATTTGGTGAAAATCACGCACTAATGTTTGGAAAACTCTCTGTTAGGGACATGTTTCACACAGATTTATTATATTCCAGAAGCTAAAATTTGACATAATTTGTTAAAATCATGCACTAATGTTTGGAAAACTCTCTATTAAGAACATGTTTCAGACAAATTTATTTTATTGTAGAAGCTAAAATTTGACATAATTTGGTAAAATCATGCACTGGTGTTTGGAAACTCTCTATTAAGAACATGTTTCAGACATATTTATTCTATTGCAAAAGTTAAAATTTGACAGAATTTGTTAAAATCATGCACTGATCTTTGGAAAACTCTCTATTAGGAACATGTTTCAGACATATTTATTCTATTGCATAAGCTAAAATTTGACAGAATTTGGTGAAATCATGCACTGATCTCTGGAAAACTCTCTGTTGGGAACATGTTTCAGACAGATTTATTCTATTGCATAAGCTAAAATTTGACGGAATTTGGTGAAATCATGCACTGATCTCTGGAAAACTCTCTGTTGAGAACATGTTTCAGACATATTTATTCTACTGCAACAGCTGAAATTTGACAATATTTGGTGAAATCACACTGATCTTTGGAAAACTCTTTGTTAGGAACATGTTTCAGACATATTTATTCTATTGCATATGTTAAAATTTGATAGAATATGGTGAAATCATGCATTGTATTTGAAACTCTATGTTAGGAACATGTTTCACACAGATTTATTATGTTGCAGAAGCTAGAATTGGGTGAAATCACAGTATTGTTGAGAAATCACAAAATAACTATCAATAATGACTGATTTCCTTCTCGACCAACACAGAAAATCAAGAAGAATCATATAATTGAAATAGAAAACTGAAATTTCGATCACTGATTGTTGAATATTCATCGATTGGGTGATGAATCATCATTGTTGATGAAGAATCGCGACCAGTTGTTGTCGAATCGCGACCCGTTGTTCACCTGCCGTGCGATCAATCGCGTGCTGAATCGCGAATCAGGAATCACAACAATTTCTAGGCAGAATTTGTGACTTGAGAATGACGGATTTGCCCTTTAGCAAGTTTATTGATTTAATTTTCATGAAAAGTTAGTTATTTATGACAGCCATTGATTATGTTTGATCCAACAACTGAAATTTGTTCTTTTTTTTCTATTTAAATGTTAGTTTCTAGTAGAGTGCATCCCTTAAAATTTACTCCTTATACCTATTAAATTTCTCTCTCTATACCTAACTCGCATTGATCACTACTGCCAACCTCTTATCAGCGATCAGACCTCGTTGCTCATCTTCCACTTGAGGCACGTGGCATGTCAAGGACGTGACCCATTTTAGTCGATACCGTGATACTTTGGTATGCACGAAAGATAAAAAGAGGCTATTCTGAGACAAAATCTAAAGATCAGAAATTAGAAAAAACATTGATGACAGGGGCGGATCTACCATGGGCAAGGAGGATAAGGCGACCCCCTTGGCCGGAGAGTTCAAAAAAATTATTAATGTATAATGATCAGAAATTATATTTGCACCCCCCCCCCCCCCCCCCTCTTGAAACTTAATATATATCTTAATATGTCTATTTGGATCTCGGGGCGGAACTAGAAAATTTTCGTAGGAGGGGCAACTTGTTATACTAAAATATATTAAACTCGGATCACCAACAATATCATACGAATTAAACTCAACACTAGAAATTGAGTCGACTTGTATATTAGGAGAATTAGATGAATCATCCAAATTTCTTGGTCTTTTGATTAAGTATTTAACCATTAACCTACGTCAAATATAGTTGGAATTAATTCATCAATACTAACTGAAACAATGAAAAAATAAATGTCTACAAAATTGAATTATGCATAAACTACTACGGATAATAATACGTTGATCACAATAATTAAACATTAATGAAAAATTGAACTAACCTCAAATTATTCTTTAAATTGAACAACGAATAGTTTGTTGGTGTGAGAAAGAAACGTAACTAAATGAGGGATCGAAATTTTTTGTAAATAAACTGAGAAGAAAATTATAAAAATAAAAAACATGTATGAGTTAGGATTAGGAAAGACAATTATTAAAGAAAAAAATAAACAATAGGAAATATATATTTGATTTGATTTGATTATTAATATATTTAATTAACTTAATACCGTCTAGAGGGTGATGTAAAAATATTTAGTTTTATATTGCCTAATTAAATACCATGAAATAAGGAAAAGTTAATATTATTTGTATATTTAATATTCAAGAATTCATGTGTTATTTGAGACAAACTCTGAACCAATCAAGTGGGGGCAAAGTCAATTATCTCTATATTTACTTGTACAAAATAGATATAAAAAAAAAGAAAAACCAATTTGACAAGCAGAGGCACTTGACCCCCCTGTGGCTCCGCCACCGTTTGGATCAGAAATTTCATGTAGCGACAGATTGTGTTTGGCGGATGCTCATACCCAGGAGAAGGCTACATATAGACTTCTTCTATAAGATCTCCGTTGAGAAAAGTATTTTTGACGTCCATCTGAAAAAAGTTCCACATTCGCCCAGCTGCAACTGCAATTAGATTGTGAACTGATGTGAGAGGTGCAAATAGTGCAAAGGTCTCCTCATAATCGATCCCATATTCTTGAGAGAATCAGCTTGCAATGAGACGAACTTTATAGCGCTTAATAGCCCCATCGGCCTTGGTTTTCACCTTGTATACCCACTTGCAACTGACTGCAGATTTATTGTTGGGTAATTGAACGAATTCCCATGTACGAGTTTTCTCAAGTGCCCAAAGTTCCTCAGTCATTACTTGCTGCCACAAGGGATTAGTGCGTGACTCGCGATATGTACGAGGTTCATAGATAGACATGGCAGTGGATATGACTCAAGAGAGATTGGGTAGTGTTACCCGGTAGTTTTGAAGATGAGGCGGTGGTCGTATTTGTCGCTGGGGACGGGAAGGAAGTACAGGATCTTAAGGCAGGACCGTATCTATGGGAGGAGCCTAGACAAGAGGCGTTGTAGTACTTGCAGGGGTTAGGTCAAAAGATGATCTCTCAAACTCACCAGGAAAGAAATTGATATCAGGATTTGAGAAGAAAGAGATTGATTGAGACACGTGAAAAGACAACATGAACGAAAACATTTTGTGTTCCCAAAAAGTGACATGTCGGGATATGCGGAGACGTTTGGAGATAGGATCCCAACATCTCCACCCCTTATGTTCGATCCCTTACCCAAAGAAGCAACAAAGACGCCCACAAGGCTCAAGTTTAGTTCGTTCGTGAAGCTGCAACTGAACAAAACCAGAACACCTAAAGGTGCGAAGAAGGTCATAGTTAGGAGGACGACCATAGAGACATTCGTAAGGAGTTTTATCACCGATAACAGGAGAGGGAAATCTATTGATAGTATAGATAGATGTGAGAGCAACTTCACCCCAAAATTGCTCAGGGCAAGCCGTAGAGAGGACCAAGGTACGAACAGAGTCAAGCCGTAGAGAGCCCATATTTCTGCTTCAACTACGGGATCCCTTACCGACAAAGCCTCTTCATAGATGACCTCTTTGTCAGTCTCCTGTGGTACTTCGACCACCAGCCCCCATGCTTCTTTTGGGGCTTCTTCCTCGAGCTCCGGCTCAACTTCCTTAGACTCGTCCATCACCACTCCAAGTTGCATGAACTCGGGCTCTTCGGCCCTTTCTTGCTCACCATAGATCATGACATTTGATTCAATTACATCTTCTCTTTCATCATTGGCCTCTAAAGAAGAGTCAAAGTCAAAGTCAAACTCCGACTCAGGCACAGTGGACTCATCCTCGTCTATGCTGGCCCAACTCTCCCCATTAGCCTTGTCAACCTCCATTTGCAATTGCCACAACTCGTCCTCCTTGGCCCACTCCATATTAATCATGCGAACCTCCATTTGTAATTCACTCTCGTCATTCTTGGCATGCTCCTCATTAGCCTCTATCGGGCAAGGAGCACTTCTTTGCTCAAACTTAGCCTCAGTGTTCCTCATCATTCTTCTAAGCTCGTCGGTCGCTGCCGTTTGGCTTTTCATAAAAGCCGCTAAAACATCTCTTAGCGAGTTCTCTTCTTGGTTGTACTGAAGTGGTGGAGAATCATCTCCGGTTTGAAAATTTGACGGCGGCTCACGATAACCATAATCAAAGCCATTGTCATAGTCTTCGCTGCAGAAATCCTCTTGAGAACCGTAGTTCTCATCTTGGCCATAGTATTCTTCTTGGCCCCATCTTGGCCAACTTGAATGCACCTCGATCCTAGATCATCATCGTAGTTACTCCACTCTTGTTCCATTTAGAGCTAACCAAGCTCCGGATCATACACCAAAAAAAGTACCTATAAAATAAACACTTAACAAGTATCAAAAACTAAAGAAAACAAACACAAGCAATCAAGCAACCTAATACCAATTAGTCCCCGGCAACGGCGCCAATTTGTTGGGGGAAAAAGCGGTCTCCCCTCTCTCGTGCAACAACACGCGGTCGCGGTAAGTACAAATAAACCGGTAAGATACCGAGTCGAATCCACAGGGACTAATGAGGGTCGTAGGTTGTTTTGAGTATTTGTATTTATTTTAATAAACTACCAACAAGTAAATAGCAACAACATGATAATAATGGAAGTAAAGCGCCTAGGGTGCTAGACAAATAGCAATGTAAATAAGTTTGTGAGTTTTAATTCCTTCGGATCAAAGTTAATGTTGAGCATATGTCTTAAATGCCGACCCCACCTTTTGGTAATGAGGTTAGCCTAATCCCGAGTCTCCTCGTGCCCTTTCGGTATTGAGAACAACTCGAGACCGCATTAGATCGACAATAATAAGCTAAGGGTTATTACAAGGTGCCAAGACACGGTCTTGAGCCTACAACCCTCGATGGATGCTAGGTCCGGATTCTATTCCTTCCCTTTCGGTATCGGATAGAACTCCTCAAACACATATTGTAAAGCGTCAATTAAACAATATATGCATTCAAATAAGCAACCACACAACAAAGCCTTCAATCCTAGAACTAATACCTCCATAAACTCAATAAACGTATTTCATAATGTCTAGCACCCATGGCTAAGGGATTTAGCCCTCAACCATGGTGCTCAATCCAACTATCATCATACAATCAACAAACTTAAACAACAACATCAAAATAAACTAGTAAATAGGGATAGAAATTTCTCTTGGTGTTCTTGAGCAAGATGGATCTTCAAGCTCGGTGGATTTGATGGTAGGAATCTCTCCAAAGCTTCATTTCCTAGCTCCAAAGGTTGAGTCTATGGTGGAATCCACTTCAAAACTCCCAAAGTGTCAAGAAAAGATGAAGAAATCTTCAAGTTTGATGAAGAACAAGAGGTTGGAGCTCTCAAACTAAGCTCTCTCCTCCTCAACTCGTTTTTGGTCTTTGCCCAACTCCTCCACCCTCAAAAATATCTGATTTCTGCACTCTATTATCAGTTTCGCGCCTTAGTCACGATCTTGCCTTGGTAGGCACGATTGTGCCTCACCTAGGCACGATCGTGCCTCATCTAGGCACGATCGTGACTCAAATCGTGCATCGCCACTGTAAGTTTCGAGCAAAATTCGGCAAAAAATACATTTAGGCACGATCGTGCCTCACCTAGTCACGATCGTGACCCCTTTAAATCTTCACCAATGGATTAGATCTTCACAATCCGCTCAAATCGACAAATTACGGGCCCCAATCGGATTTCGGACGAGAAATCTACACCACCAGGAAGTTTCAGCTGTTGTGCAGAACTTTCTTAACTGATTTTCAGCTCCAATTATGCTCTAATTGTGCCTTGCACCTACAAAATGTCAAAAACACACGAAGGATCAAAAGTACCAAATTAATGACTCTAGAAAGCCAAAACGAGGACAATTTGGTGCTCAAATGCGGGTCAGAAGTGTAATTGCGAGGTCACATTCGGACCCGTAACAAGGAGATTGACCGGGATTGGCTGACATGACATATTGAGAGACTGTGTGTGGTTTGAGTTTGTTGAGAAGTGCGGAAATCTCCTGAATGAGATGAGTACAAGAATTACGAGGTGCACTAATACTTGAGGTAGCAGCAACTATGTTAGAACTTGAGCGAGCTCTATTTGTAGAAGAACCACATCTGGAATGACGAGTCGGGTAAGGCTCATATATTACTCGACGCAGTGAAAAATGTGCAATCCAATGATCCAATTTCTTGCAGTAATTGCAAGTAGATCTCATGTAAGATGGGTTCTTGGTGAGATCACTCATGTTGAAAAAATCTGCAAAAGAATTGAAGGTAAGTTTTTTTTAACAGTGCAGACGCTCGTGTAAGATACGTATGCTTGGGAGAAGCAGGGCATGGGTTTGATGCGCGGCGGAGAATGACGGGGTTGATGTAGACGGACCAGATTTTGGCCGAGGATGCCTCACTCGCCGGTGGTGAGAATTGAAGCTGGCTAGAAAGGAGCGGACAAGAGCTCTTGAGACCGGATCTGTTGGGAGGCGCGTGAGCTGGTTCCAGAGCAACGCCGCCTTGCGGCAGCTTTGCAGATCGACCTAAAAACTCCCTAGAAACCTGTACGTGCTAGCGGTGAGAGAGTAGGATCGACCATTGTTGTCGACGAGTTTTTCGATTGGTTCGAACCCAAAACAGATCAACGTTTCTAGGTTGGGTTGGTTCGAGCTTGCGGTCGCGTGATGATTTTTATTCGAGCTTGTAGTTGTTGATTCGAGATTTATTTGAGATTGAGGTTTGATTGATCGAATACTCAGATTGGAATGTTGATGGAGGTTGCGCGATGATTTTGATGGAATGAGCTTGCGGTTATGGTGGTGATGGAAGGATGTTGATTGTGTGATGGTGGTGGTCGTGAGAGGGATTGCGTGAGAGATTTACGGAAGCTAGAGGGAGATTTGTACGTTTGAATCGAGATTGCTCTGATACCATATTAGAAGAGAGACAATTATATTGTATTCGATATTTAATCCAATGTACAAGATTCAATATAGTGTATTTCAAATTTGGATTTGTATAGATTTCGTATTTATTTAGTATATATATTCTATTAAATTACGAGTATAGGCCCTGGAATCTGCCCAGTAGTGGGAATCCCGTGGTTAGGAGGGGAGAATCCGACTATCGCGGCAGACCCCGCCATCCCGGTGGGCATGCGGGTTTCTGATCTGTTCACCCCGGATTGCAAAGCATGGGATGTAAGGAAGGTAAGAGCACACTGTGATCACGACACATGCAACCAAATATTTTCAGTTATTCCTAGTTTGTATGGAGACAGGGATAAATGGTATTGGGATGCGGACAAATCTGGCGAATACTCAGTTAAGAGTGGATATCGAGCCTTATGCCAAATGAAGAACATCTGGAGCCCGCCAGGGCCAGACAACAGGTGGAAGGAGGTGTGGAAGCTGCAGGTACCCCCAAAAGTGAAGATCTTTCTCTGGAGGACTTTATCAAACCTGCTCCCAACAAGGAACCGGCTAGCAGAAAGGGGGCTTCCCATTATAAACGTATGCCCCTTGTGTGGGGACCCAGATGAGACTACATATCACATATTCCTCAGATGCAGGGTCGTAGCGCCGGTTTGGGGGGACAGGCTTCTACGATCAATCAGAGGAAGAATGTGGCCACACCCGGCCCTCACTAGTTGGAGCTCCTGGCTGGAAGGGGAGAATGAGGCTGGCCTGTGGGCAATTACGCTATGGGCAATATGGAGGGCTAGGAATCAAGCAATCTGGAAGATGGAAGCTTTTCACCCAGCGAGAGTGGCTGCAACAGCAAAGGGGTTCCGACGTGCCTGGCTAGCAGTGAAACCTCAGAGTGGTGGCTCAGGCACAGATCCGCTTATGACATCATCGCCAAAAGTGTGGGCCCCGCCACTCCCAGGACGACTAAAAGTAAATGTGGATGGGGGAGTAGATGTCCAGGGGGGAAACTGGAGCATAGGACTTATCTACAGGGACTCTGAAGGCCACATAATGGGAGCACTATGCAGACGGTTTACGGGTTATCTCCATTCCGAAGAGGTGGAGGCTGTAGGAGTCAGAGAAGCTCTCTCTTAGGCGAAAGGACATAACTGGCGCATGGTAGAAGTTGAGACAGATTGTGTTCGGGTGGTGGACCAGGTCCATGGAGGAAAATATTTCCAAAACATGTTTGGGGGGATCATTCACGACTGCAAGCGTCTCCTCTCAGCTTCCGATGGAAATATGACTTTATCTTTTGCCCGTAGATCATGTAATAAAGCGGCCCACGAATTGGCCAAGTATGCAATGACTAACGAAAACTGGAGTTATAGTGAGGGGCATGTCCCACCAACTATAGCCTCAGCTGTCCGGCTTGATGTCGGGTTAGTTGCTATTTATTAAATAAATTTGTGTTTTCCTTCAAATAAAAAAATAAAAAAAATAAAACTAATAGAATAAAATTCTTCATTTCAGTTCTTTTTCTTTATTATATATTAATAATATTAACATTTAATATATATATATATATATATATATATATATATATATATATATATATATATATATATATATATATATATATCTTTCATCTCATTGTATTTAATTTGAATTTAATATTCAATATAAATAATAAATAATAATAAATGAGAATAATAAATATAGAATATTCAAATTTATAATCCTATTCCATTAGTGCATTAGAAATTTGGGTTACAAAAATTAGGAAAAATAACACAACGAGTCTTGACCCATATATTTAAAAGTATGGTTCCAGAAATAAGAGTACCAAAAGGCCTAATTTTGTTTGATTTAGAACTGGCTGGTCCGGTCCAATTCCAGAACCATACCGACTCTCAGTTAAAATTACATATATCAATGCAGTTAATAAATGTCAAAATATTATTCATATTTTTCTTGGAAAGTTGCGAACAAGATTTGAGTGAACTTTTCTAGAAATTTTGAAGTAAGTTTTAGTGAAGTGAAAACTACTTTTTGAAACTCATAGTTTATAACTACCTCAATGATAATTTGCACTTTAAACCTTCCCTAATTATATGTAACACCATCATCGAGCACATATGGTAACAAGGTTTCCTGAAGGATCATCATCCCTTTCTTCTCAATGTATTCACGTTATTGTCTAATTTTCAACAAAATGTTATGTGAAATGTTGTTTCAAAATTTATTATCGAGAAAATTATCCGTAGATATAGCCAACTTAATTGTACACATTTTTCACTCAATAACATCAAACTAAGAGCTGGCTATTTCAGATATACTCAACTTTTAAAAATTTAAACATATTATGTTTTTAAATGAAAAATGTTAATTTCGAAAGTGAAAAAACGAAATACTCTTGAGTTCGTGAGTTCGTCGACGAGAACTACGGTTCGGGACGGTAGGAATATTGGTTCGAACATGAAGGCGGTGGTTGGCTTGGGACATTGTGGACTTGTGTTGGAGGCCGGGTTCTCCGGAAGAGGGCGAGGTCGTGCGGTACCCAAAAATAAACATATATTTTTCTGTTTTCACTTTCAAAATTAACATATTCCATCCAAAACTTTAATAGGTAGAAATTTATAAAATTTTGTTGTATCTGAACTAGTCAACTCTTAGTTGAGTGTAATTGAGTAAAAATGTGTATAATTTGGTAAAACTGAACATACGTTTTATTGAGATTCGGTGCCCCTTTATCTACTAAATTAATTGAGTTGGGGTCCATTTATGGGTCGCAATCGCATATTCACGCATACACATAACATCTCTTCCTCGATGCACTCTTTTCATCACAACCTTAAATTGCAAGAAAACAATCATATTGCCCCAAATAAAATTTATTGTTTAATATAAGAAGATAGACTTCCAAATTTCAAGCTCGCCTGAATAGTTCTAAAAGAGCACAAATATACACTTCATAGATGCTTTAAGGACCGTTCAAATATAGCATTGAAGGAGTTCATCTCATCCGAATGAAGGGCTAACCCGATTTCCATGCCTCCTTCCTCATCTTTACACTCAGCGAAGGCGATGGCTCCCGATACATCAATTTGGACAATTTGGCTCTTTATTGGCCTCCCCCACCCGAAATCAGTGTCGTACACTCTCAAATTCGGCGACCCAGCAACGGTCACCAGTTTTCCTGAGTCCGAAATTTTCTCCCAATCCGACATCCACGTCTCAGACCCTCTCAAAGCTCCCCTGTCCAATTCCGTTACCCTTTCTCCAATAGCTTGTGCAGCACGCAAAACCCCATTCTCACCGAGCAGCTCATTTTTCTTCACTGACACGTAACATATTGCTAGGCAATTCCCGAAATACGTATCAGGTATCGAGTACTCGAATCCTCTCCTGTTCCGGCAATCCGCTACAAAACTCAAGTGATAAGCTTCGTCCCCGTCTCGGATCATTTCGTGCTGAGCTCTGATCAATTGAACCCAAGTATATGCGACCGTTATGACAAATCTTGACGCATGTAACGACAATGCCTCTTCTGGGCCCTTGCATTGGGCCAACAACGACTGCTTTAGCTTGTATATTTGTTCTCGGCCCATTCTAAACGTGGCTCTGACCTTGTTTACAAAGAGGGCCGGATCTGGGCCCGTATTGTTCAAATTGGAATTAACAGCCCACCAGTGGTTTAGAAAAATGGGCTCTAGACCGGACGGGTCTAAAATGACGGCCCTGTCATGGGACGGCAGAGAGTCCAATTCCAATACCTCTCCAGTCCTGCAATAGAACGCCCACGATTTGACGAAGTGGTTGAAGGCCCTCCCATCTGCCGCCACGTGGTTGAAGGTCGCACCGATAGCAACGCCGGAGTTGGGGAAGACGGTGACCTGGAGAGCCAGAAGAGGGCTCGCGCGCGCGCCACTGTTCTCGATGGACGCGGGAGGTAGATTCGGGACGAGAGGGTGGCAATCGGTGGCGTCGCGAGGTTCGTCGGAGAGGAGGCGGTGGAGATCGGCGGTGGACTCGGCGACGGTGAGGGAGACGGAGGCGGATGGGGAGAGGAGGAGGTGGGGCTTGAGGGGCGGATTTGGGCAGACGAGGACGGCGGCGAGAGGAAAGAAGTGGCGGAGGGCGAGGGAGAGGGAGTGCTTGAGTCTGGGGAGGACGGAGAGGGTGAAGCGGTGGGGGAGATTGAAGAAGAAGAGGCGCTGCATAGGGATGCAGAGAAGCCATGGGATGTCCAAGAAAGTCAGAGGTAAATTGGTGGGAGGAACTGATCCTGGTGGCGGTGAGATCTGGCATCTCTCTGTGATAATGGTGGTGGTTGGTTGAGCCATCTTCTCATATGGTGTTTTTTCTCTTATTTTCTTAGAACAAATAAAATGGAACAGAGACAAAAACTATATGTTGTTGGGAGAGAAACAAATTTAATAGAATAATTAGATGTAGTGAAATTAAAAAATTTTCTCTGCCTGTGCAAATTTCGTAAAAATCTATCAATTAGATCAAATCAATCAAGATAATAAAATATATCACACAAGAACGCACAATAGACACACACAATTTTAGCGTGAAAAACCTCCTCAATGCGAGAGAAGAAAATCATGGGACACTCGAAGCCGCTTAATCTTCACTATCAATATAATGGGTACAACGAGTTCTCGTTAAATACAATTAGAGGATCACAATATCTCAAGATTAAACAATCATAGCTCAAGCCACAATTACAAGAAAAAGTAAAAAAACTTCACTGAATTAGTAGCAAACGATCAGAAAATCGTATCAAATCATTCAGACCTCCAAATGCAAATTCCAACGGTCAGAGCGTAATACCACTCTCCTGAGCACCCTGTCTGAAAATCAACACGATCCAACGGTTGATCGACCTCCGATCAGCCATTCGGTTGCTGTTGGCTGCCCTTCCAATTTCGGCTCCTTTCTTCTTTCTTTTCACTCTTTTTTGTGTTGTGTGGCCACTAATGTTGTTAATGTTCAAGGGTTTCAAAAGTCCCTTAAAGAGTCACCTTTCTCTCTCCTTGTGGGTCCTACTCACAAAAGCCTATGGGCCTAGTTTTACATAGATGGAAACTAGCCCAACAAATCTCCCCCTTTCCATCTAAGTGGAGGGATTTGCCATTCCGACGATCGAACAACAAATTTTCAGCTTCTCCCTTAGTAATATCAGCACCATTAGCATCAGTATGAACTTTCTCAAGCTCAAATAGCTTATTTTCAAAAGCATCTCTAATCCAATGAGATCTCACATTAATATGCTTTAATTTCGCATGAAAGGTAGAATTTTTACTCAAGTGAATCGCGCTTTAGTTATCACAATAAACCACATAACGTTGTTGCTTGAAACCGAGCTCCCCTATGAATCTCTTCATCCACAACAACTCGTTACACGCTTTCGTTGTTGCAATATACTCAGCTTCTGTCGTAAAGAGTGGAACACACTTTTGTAGCCTTCACTGCCAAGAAACTGCTCTACCTGCAAATGTCATCAAATAATCTGAGGTGGATTTTCTGCTATCAATATCTCCTGCCATATCTGAATCAGAGTAGCTAACCAGCACTGGTTCTCCACTTCCAGAACTGAGTCTGTAATCAGAGGTACCTCGAAGATATTTCATAATCCATTTGACTCCATCTCAATGCTCTCTACCCGGATTTGACAGAAAACGACTCACAACACCAACTGCATGAGTTGTGTCAGGCATTGTACACACCATTGCATACATCAAACTTCCTACTATTGAGGCATACGAAACTCTATCCATGTCGTTCATCTCCTTCTCTATGGAAGGGTCATGTCGTGTGCTTAGCTTAAAGTGAGTAGCAAGAGGAAAGCTCACCACTTTAACATTCTCCATATTGAACCTTTGCAACACTTTTTCAATATATCGCTCATGTGACATATGCAACTTATTCGCAACTCTATCGCGAGTAATTCTGATGCCAAGAATAGTCTTTACAGGACTCAAGTCCTTCACTGAAAAAACCTGACTCAATTGTTTCTTCAATCTCTCAACTTTGGAGACATTCTTGCCAACAATCAGCATATCATCAACATATAACAATAGTATGATAAAATCATCATTATAGAACTTCTGCACAAAAACACAATGATCATATTTTGTCTTCTAGTAGCCTTGCTCCCCCATAACTAACTCAAACTTCTTGTACCACTGACTTGGTGTTTGCTTCAAACCATATATATTTTTCTAAAGTCGGCATACATAGTCCTCTTTTCCCTTTACTTCGAAACCCTCTGGCTGCTCTATATACATCTCCTTCTCTAAGTCATCATGGAGAAATGCAGTTCTCACATCAATCTGCTCAACCTCCAAATCAAGACTACCTGCTAAATCAAGAACCACCCGAATAGATGACATCTTAACAACAGGAGAAAATATCTCATCAAAGTCAATACATTTCCTTTGGCTGAAACCCTTGACGACTAATCTAGCTTTATATCATGGACGTGGAGTATTTTCTTCTTGCTTCACTCTGTAAACCCACTTGTTCTTCAAAACTCTTTTGCCTTTCGGCAACTTTACCAACTCAAAAGTATGATTCTCATGAAAAGATTTTATCTCATCTTGCATCGCTTCAACCCATTCCTTCTTGTTCTTATCTTCAAGGGCTTCACTGTAACTTTCGGGCTCTCTCCCGTCAGATACTAATACATACTCATCAGCTGAGTACCTTGAAGAAGGTTGTCGATCTCTGGTAGATCTCCTGAGTGGAACAACTAGTGGAACATCTGGTACTGGCAACTACTCATGGACTTCATTATCCATCTCAACCTCTGTAGGAACATCAACATCACCTGCACCCTGCTGGTCATCGTGAATCTCATGTTCAACTTGACTTGACACAACTGTAAGAGGAGCTATATCAAAGTCAATCAAGTTGGTTATAAATTGCGAAGCACTTTCTTCAAACTTCGCAATATCTTTGATGTCCTGATTCTCTATAAATACCACATTGCGGCTTCTGATAAGTTTTTTCTACACCAGATCATAAAACATGTACCCGAACTCATCCTCATGTACTCGACAAAAGGCTCCGGTGAACTACATGGAGATGATAGGTAACATCTGTTTTGTTTCAATTGTCAAACCTAAGAATGTGTAAGAAGCCATCAACGATGAATACTGGGTATGTGCTATGTAAGAAGAATTGGTTCAATTCGAAAGAAATGCAAGGTGTTTAATCTTAGAATAAACACAATGTCTCAATCCAAATGATATAAGAACTAAGTACAAGCAAGTTATATATGATTTCAAGATACGTAGCTCAATGTGATGTTAACAACATATGATTTCAAAATAAGTTTCAAAAAAAGCACAACATGTTCAAGAAATGATTTGACAGTAAAAGTGCATGTTTTTCAAAGATTAAAATATATTAAACTTTTAGATCATGACTTTGAAAAACACTTTCAAGAACAAGACACACAAGAGTTATCAAAATGACTTTTCTCTTATAGATGAAGAATTTGTGTTTGAACTTTTTTGTAGAGAAAGAGTAGAGTGTTGTGTTGTGTCAAATGAAGAACAAAAGAGGGTATTTATAGAAAAATATTTTGGTCTTGAGAATTCAAAAATAGAGTTGTTGGAAGATAGTTGAGTGCAAGTTCAAGTTGCAAGACTTGACAAGAAAATGGCTCCAAACACATTTCAAAATGAAGATTAATTGTAATTGTTATCTTGCTCTCTTTTCAAAATAAAAAATACAATAATGAATAAAAATAGCATTTAAAAAAGTTTAATTACAAGTTAGTATACTTAGTTGGAGGTGATTTACATGTGACTATACCTATTTTAAAAACTTTCATTTTCGCTTACCTAGTTTTCAAAATTTTACAATTTGCTCTAACACCGTTAAATTTTGGACGGAAATTTTAATTAAAATTTGAAATGTTTAAAATACCCCTAACTATTGATCAAATTTTCAAAATCATGCCATTTATGACATTTTTTGCCAATTTCTTTGATTTTGAGCCGTTCTTGAGTAACAAAGCAACAAAAACCCATCCCCAAACTGTAAACAATCCCACATCAAGAAACCAAAATCATCACTAAAACCCGAATTCATGTAAACAAAACTCAAATTAATGCCAAAATTTCTATCTTCATTCATGTACTTATATTGTATCAACAAAAACTTACAAATCCAATTGAATGATTCAAAAATCTCAAAAACACCTAATCGTTATTGTTGGCTTGCTCCTGGAACATGCTTGAGTCGTGCATATTGTCGACTCGCTTCGAGAGGTAGTCGAAGAGGATCAGGAAGGAAGTAGTAGCGGAGATGAGGTCTGGGTTAGGGCGAGAGAAGACGTCGCCAGAGGGGTTGAAGAGGAAACGAGGAGGGTGTGGATGAATGAGTTGGAGCTGCGGCGGAGTGGAATGAACCTTGGAGGGACGGAGTAGTCGCCTCTGGTTCCCTCGAGCACCGGCGACTCCATTTCTGGCAAGAACAGAAAAAATTTACAGATCGATTTCGTCTATATCTCCGGCGGTTGAGAAATTTTCTAGTTCCTGTGTTTAGGGTAGAAATTTTGAAGAAAAATTTATTGGGATAAAAGTGACTAGAGAAAGCTATTGGGGAAAAATGATCGATGATGAGGGTTTGGTCAGATGTATGGCTAGGATTGAAGGGTGTAGGGTATCGATAATGGACCTTTAAGATTTTTATTTTGAAACTGATAGGAAGGTTACAACACGAATTGGTGGGAATTGTAGTTGTTTTTGGAAAGAAATGATTTGATCAGGAGGGAAATAAAATTAAGAATATTTTGAAGAAGAGATAGGCAAGTTGCAAAACGATGGATTGGAGAAGAAATCAGGAAAGTATTTTTGTCATTTTGAAAAAATTTAAGAGAAACATGAGTTAAATCTAAAGGAAATGAGTAAATTGCAAAAAAATGTAACGAGGTGAGCCCAAACAAAACTTTTTGAAATATGTATATTAATTTATAAAATGGCTCCAACTAAATATCGTAAAGTGTAACTAACCCTTTTTAAAAATAAGTGAATAAAGATGAAGTGTAGAGCTAGCCAAAACATATTTTAAAATCATACTTACAAGAGTTTATTGCTATGACATAAACCACTCCATATAGTTATTCTTGATCTTCAAAAGCATGTCTTGATCATCATTGTACGTCTGAAATTTTCCTTAAATATTGATATTCGTTGAGGACTTTATTGGGTGCAAAGAGGTGATGAACGTGTTTGTTGCCCCATAACATATTTTAGACTCATATATTTCCAATGGTGTATCATATGCATACTACAATACTCCCAATTAAGTCAGTTTTGACGATAAATTTTACCTATAAAATCTGTTTCTTCGGTTTTGGCAAACTTGATGTCTTGTCACTCTTTCTTCAATATCTCTCTAAAAATGTGTGATAATATAAAACCAATTTTTGCATAGCAAAATAGACTCTTCAAAGTTTTCAAAACATTAAAGAAATCTCAATTTGATAAAGAAATCATTTTTTTAAAAGTTGGCACAATTGCTAATAAAGTACCGTTTTGCACAAATCCGAAAATTCATTTATAACCTTAAGTAACTTTGGAAAGCTTGTATTATACAAGAAATAATTTAAATAAAGTATTTGATCTTGAATAATAATAAATACTTTTGTTATCATCAAAACACCAAGATTCGAAAGTTCACAAATGTTCACAACAGTATTTATAAACAAAACTTTTAAGTTGGGGTGCAGAAATCGGAAACATGTCAACTTGTGTATAATGCTCTGTAATTATCCCTTAACCTTTTTAACTCTGCTAGTTGACGTGGTAGAATCTCCTATGAGAACAAGAGGACACACCCTTCCCACGAGCACAACATGTAACGGTCGCACAACTAATATGGGGAAATAAATATTATCGTCCCGAGTTATCAATTCTTACGGAGAGTATTTGTGGGGCCTAGAGTTATCGGAAACTGTGTACTAAGTGGATTCGATCGGGTTTGGACAAAAACAGTTTGAGAGTGGATTTTTAAACCAAAACAAACACTACGAAAATACCTAAAAGCACAAAAACTCACAAACATGCAAATGGTAAAAATAGCAACTAAATCAAACACTTGTCAAATTTCAAGTGATTGGGGTATATAGGATTGCCTGGGATTGATAGGGATCTAATGAAGTCACAAATTACAAGTTAGTGAAGATAATTAAGTTGGAAATTAAGGTGTTGAGATCTCAAACCTACCCTAACTTTAGTTTTTTCGAATCCAAGAAAGGTGTGAATCAATTGGTCGAATATATCCCGTCACAATTAGAGCTAAATCAACCCCATTCGGCATTCACTATTAACAACCGAGTAGGAAATCATTAGCCTACGAATTGGTACCTTTTTAGCTATAGACCGTGCACATTAGACTATTTCACTAATGTATACCTGACCCCCAACCATACTCACCAATCTCGATTAATTGCAAGAACATTGTCAACGATGTTAACTCATGACCCTAATATTGTTGGACAAAATTGATAAAAATGGCAAAAGTTGACATATGTGTTAACTAGTGAATGAGTCAACGTGAGCCGTGATTTTGGAACACTTCGACTCGGCCTAGAATGATGTGAAACACGTTTACATAATCTAGGATATGAGACTGTTCCAACGGTATATCACGAGCTCTAAACGGACAAGAGTTGAATGAGAAATTGAACCTCAAAGATGACCACTTGAAATGAGTTGTGCTGAAAATTTGGGCGCCGAAAGTCCGCCACGTTTTCACTAAGGCACAAAAACGAATTTTCATCAATATTTTTAATTTTTAAATTGAGAATAATATTTTCCAATATAATTCGGAAATAAATATTTTCCAAGTCAGTAAATTTGGGAATAAATATTTTTTTCCTGAAATCGGAAATAATATTCTGCAACTTGCAATGTGGAAATAAATAAATATTTTCGGAATATTTATATTGAAGAATTAAATATTTTCAGATGATTTTTATTCATGAATAAAATATTTCCGTGATATTTTCTAAATGTAAAATATTTTCAAAATAATTATTTGGAAATAAGTGTGGTCACAATATGTCATTAAAAGGGAAAAAATCTCTTAATTGGAAATTAAGAGAATATTTCGAAATATTGTCTTTCTCCCCAAGAAAGAAATTTGTAATTATTTCTATCCCTTTCTATTTAAGTTTCAACTTTTTCCTAAGCCTATAAATAGATAGCTTTTGTAGAGAAATAGGGGCATCATCGAAAAATACCCTACCCGACCACCTCTCTCTCTAGTTCTTCTTGTCTGATTCTCTCTACATCACGGTTCAGAGTTCGCCTACGATCGGCGTTGTATCCTTGGAGCGATTTGTCCATACGGGGGCAAAATTCGTCTCAAGGAAAGCGGATTACCGTGCCTCGTCGATAATCGTTTCTTCCTTCTTCATCAGTCCAATACTAACTCACAGGTCAAGTAAATATTATGTATTGTAACGGTGATACTCAATAATAATAAAGTATCATTCATTCTATTTGTCTTCTTCAACTTCTTTAATTATTGCATGCTTGAATGAATGTATTAATTGCTCGATTTGCGTTTATGGACTAACCCCGTATCTAATAATCTTGAGACGAATTTTTGTGTTATAGTTTTTCCATAGACGCTTTCTAACCCGACGAACAGGTTACCGTAGCAGAACTAATCTGATTTGATATTTGGTCAAATACACTCGATAAAACGGTTTACTCGAAACTTTTTAAAATTCTAGTTAATCAAAAAGATTAACTTAATGTTCATGATTTATTTTTTTAAAATAGTCTGATTTGATTATTATGTTTTTCTAAATTTTATTTTCCAGAGCATCGAACCAAGATTCGAAAAGCTGTCCAGGAAAATTCTGCGCTGTCGACGTTTAAGTTTGGCTCGGAACGAAGCACTTCTAGTTATAATCAAGTTTTGACCAAAACTACAAAGTTCTAGAGGATGGAAAGAAGAATCCAAAATAATTAATTTCAGAATTTTTGGATATCTATAGCCCCCGCTACACCCTCCGTACAGTAACGTCACTGAAAGTAACAAGGTGAAATTTATTGATTAATCCTTTATTATAAACTTGTTTATTAATCATGGATTAATGGGTTATCTAATAAGATTATTCTACATGTTTTGTGTAGTAATTCATATACGATGAACAGATAAATACATATTTGGAATTATCTTGATAAGATCTCAACGAGATTATAGTGAGAGGCATATGTGAGAAGACACGCGAATATGGAGACAAGACAATGAGATAAGTTTGCTCCTCCATTATATTCATATACACACGTCGATGACTTGTGTGTTTGGATAATCAAGCATGAGATGGTTTTTGTATATATTACATATATACACTCACACACTTATACGATTGTAAACATGAGATACTATTACTTGTATATTTATATAGTAAGATAAGCGTGCTTCTCTATTATATGTATATGCTCGTTATTATATTTGTTAGCATATGATGCGGATATATATGTATATACATAAGTGTGTGTATTGGTGGTTTGATCTATTTATATATACATGTATGTTTCAATTAATATATTTAAGGGATAATTCCAGATGCATTACCCTGGTTATGTCTGATTATCACATGACACACCCTAGAATTTTTCGTATCAGGGTGACTACCCTATCATTTCATTTGTCTCACCGTTACTCATTCCGTCCAATTCTGTTAGTTTTTAACATTTTTGACATGTGAAATTACTAAAATACCCTTAAGGGTTAAATCAATTATTATGATGGACTGAAAAGACTAAAATACCCTCACCAATTCATCTAATTTTCAAACCCATGCCACTCCCTCTATCTCCTCTCTTAACGACCTCCGGCCTCCGACGGTCGTGTCTCCGGCCCCCGACGGCCTTGTCTCCGGCCTCCGGTCGTCTTTAGCCTCGCTCCGATGGTCTCCAACACCTCCAGCATCGCCTCTAGCCTCCTCCAGTGTGTCTCCGTGTGGTGGTCGGCCTTAGCTTGCCGATAAAAATGGTGACCAAGAAATGGGTTCTTAAACAATTCTCATATTGGCTCATGTTTTGTCTGGGTTTTTGGGTTAATGTGAGCATGATAATGATAACAATTCATTAACTAATTAATTAATTAATGTCTCATTATATTTTTTATGTTTTTGGTTTTGGACTTGCTATGAATTTTGTGCAATGGAAGGTGATACATTTTTTGGGATTTGGAATGGAACACAGCAAATTGATTGGGAATGGTGCAATTCCGGTCACCATTTTTTCCGGCAAGCTAAAGCCGACTACCACACGGAGACACGCTGGAGGAGGCCGGAGGCGATGCTGGAGGTGTTGGAGACCATCGGAGCGATGCTAAAGACGACCGGAGGCCGGAGACATGACCGTCGAGGGCTGGAAACACGACCGTCGAAGGCCGGAGTTCGTTAAGAGAGGAGATAGAGGGAGCGGCATGGGTTTGAAAATTAGATGAATAGGTGAGGGCATTTTAGTCTTTTCAGTCCAATTATAATAATTGATTTAACCCTCAAGGGTATTTTAGTAATTTCACATGTCAAAAATGTTAAAAACTAACAGAATTGGACGAAATGAGTAACGGTGAGACAAATGAAATGATAGGGTAGTCACCTTGATACGAAAAATTCTAGGGTATGTCATGTGATAATCAGACATAACCAGGGTAATGCATCTGGAATTATCCCTATATTTAATATACATATATGACTCGGTTCGATTATTATAGACATATATGTGCATGACCACGATATAATGATCATATATGTGTGTGCTAAGAACGATTTTGCATGCTTAAAACGATATAGATGTATGTGTATATTTATGTATATGCTAAGGGCGATATTCACATGCATACGTATTATTATATTATAGATGAATATATGAATATACATGCTAAGTATGATATGAGTATATGTATGTGTGTATACCAAATTTACTAAATGGTTATGAGGACGAGATGCTTATTTGGTGTTGTAAATTTGACGCGTGAAATTGCACATTAATTGAGATGATATGATTTGACATAATTGGTCAAACAAGATGATGGCCTACTTTATCCAATTGTGTTGGGTTCCGGGCATCCTAATCACGTTCATGGCAGCGGAAGAAACGTATAAACCACTCTAACCTGCGCAAGATCGACTACCAAGTTAGATCCTTAGGAAATCGAGTTTTCGGATTTTACCAGAATCTACCCAGCAGAAAAACGAGACTTTGAAGCTCCATATCTCGAGCTACAAATCTCTAATTACTTCGGTTCTTTATGAAGATTAAAACTCAGCCAATTCTCTACATCTTTTGTGTTTTTCTCCGAACCCAATTCGGACGAGAAGACCTCCGTCTGGAGGAAAACATTTTTCCCATCTCGCTGGACAGACTCTACGGACCAGTCAGCTTGTCGGCCTTCTATCTCCCAAACCAGAGATATTTTGGAAAATCAGTATTTAACAAAAGTTGTAGCCCTTTGACTTATCTTTCTAACGCCGCCAGTTTCAGGTCAATCGGAGCTCGGAAGAAGCGGCTATAGCTCACGCAATGTCGGTCGCCGGAACTGGACAATCTGGACAGTTTCTCCATTTTTGCTTTTAGTCTTTGTTAAATCAAGAAAGAAGAACTATATGATCTTCTTATCTAGAGCAAGTCCACACCAAGAGGATGATCCTTAAGATCTTTCACTTAAAGCCTACTAGAACAATTAAGTGAAGAACAAGAGAGCAAGAAGAGAGAGCAAGAGGAATTGATGAGAGTTGTGTCTTCATTTGTCTACTTCATCAACTCATAAGGCATGGGTTGCTAAAGTGACAAATGATGAAAGCATGGGTTTAAAGGTGTCATGACCCATACCCCTTAAATCACTCACCTCTTAATCAACAATCACCAACCAAGCATGGTGTGTGTGGCCCCACCCTTGGACCCACCAAGGTGGCCGGCCATGTTGGGCCCAAAATGGGCCCTTGTTGGGCCGGTCACGTGACCTCATGGGCCGAGCCCAATGGGCTCGCCCATGTGGTTTCGTGTCGTGTCCAAGAGTCGCCCGACCCTGTTTGTCGTTACTTATCAAACAAAGTCCAACGCGATATCGACGAAAAATCTCAGTTTTCTCGATTTGCTAATTATTTTCTCAAACCGAAACCATGACCTAAAACCTTCAGTTTTGTCCATGTATTGCTCCTCAAGAAACGTTAAGGTTTCCTTGTCTCAAGTTATCCGTCTTGTATGTGTGTGACCCTCTAGGCTCATGCCACCGTTGACAGATCGGCGCAAAAGATCTCTTTTGTCCGATCCATCATAAGTGGTCTCTAGTAAGACGTTATGATTACCCAAGGTGCATGATGATCGATGATTCGATTTAACCTTTTGCGTACAAGTCACTATCCTATTATCTCTAGATATCCCGATTGATCACAAGGCATAGAATCGTCATCCTTGTCCAATCAATCATTGTTACTTGATATGTGAGATGGCTGAGAACTGATAACCTATATCACTGGCATGGCCATGCTCTTTCTCTCAGTCATTCTCGATCAAGAGGCTTTTAATTGATATCTTTCCCATACCGTAGTACGAGGGATAAATCCCTTAGCCATCTTTCGTGTCACTCATGCAATCCGTTCCACCACCCAATCATGACCATTATTGCAATCATGTTACGGAAAGCGTTAGGTGCAAGTTAAAGCCGCACATACATTGCATAGCGATCACAAAGACTCCTTTGTCTAAGGATATCGTGACAAGCTATCATATTTGAATATGTTCATGGCTTAATCAACGAAACACTATTCAAAATGGGTCGTGCGATATCAATCACCTCATGATATCTATAATATGATTCCGGGATCCCACATCCCTATGACAAACAGAACTACATCATTAAGAACCATCCTCATACTGGTCGCTTCAATTGAAGCGTATATTGACCAGGGACTCGTTAAGTGTGATCCGTACAGATTTATGGTTCTACTACTTTAGTGGTCATAAATCAGATCATGCTTAACATATTACTTCAACACATAAGTAATACAAAGCCGTTTTATTCATTACAAACGATGACAAACTATTACAGACATTTATAGACTATTCCAATTGGAACCTATGGCACAAATGCTATCAATCTCCCACTTGCCCCTAGTTCTAATTTAGGTCCCAGTCTGTACCCATTGACTATACATGAGCTTCATGTTTAGGCTGTGAGAGAGCCTTCGTCAAAAGGGCCGGCTGTGTTTTAATTCGTCGTAATGTAGTTGATCTTCTCATTATCTGTGTAACGTCTGAGTATATATCTGGATTTGTTATGTGATCTGGGCACTTTAGCTTACGCAATGGCCCTAGTGTTGTCACAAGATAAGCCTACTGGGTTAGACGGGTATTTAATTATATCTAATCCAGTCATGAAGCTCCAAATCCATACAGCCTTCTTTGCTGCCTCCAACGCAGCTATATACTCAGTTTTCGTCGTAGAATTGGCAATTGGTCCTGCTTCCAGCTCTTCCAGCTGAAGCTCCACCATTCAACATGAATACGTATCCTGACTGACTTTACAATCATTAGGATTCGTCTGGAAACTAGTGTCAATATAACCTTTGACTACTAGCTTAACATCATCGTGGCCCCCGCACACAAGAAGGGCGTCTAAAGTTCTCCTCAAGAACTTGAGGATAGCTTTGACCGCAATATAGTGTTGTCCACCGGGGTTAGACTGATGTCTACTGGCACGACTTAAGGCGAACGAGACATCCGGTCTCGTGCATGTCATGGCATACATGATGGATCCTATAGCCGAAGCGTATGAGATCTCACTCATTCTTTTCAGCTTATCAGGTGTTGCCGGACACTAAATCTTGCTGAGCTTTATGCCATGTCGAATGGGTAAGAATGCTTTCTTGGAATCAAGCATTTGAGAACCCACTCAAATCTTGTTTACATAGGTGCTCTGACTTAATCCCAAGACCCATTTGGTGCGATCTCTCTATATCTTGATCTCAAGAATATAAGCAACATCGCCTAAGTCCTTCATTTGAGAAACACTCCCTTAACCAAGTCTTTGTCAAGCGCAAGGTTAGGATGTCGTTTCCAATGTCATTCTCACATTCAGCACCAGAAAGACAATCTCACAAGATGATCATGAAACTCTATGGACAAGTATTCTCCAGCTCGATCCGACACGAAGCGTTTTAATACTTTTCCCGAGTTTGTTTTGTACTTTAGTCTTAAGCTCTTTGAATTTATCAAAAGCATCTAACTTATGTCTTATTGAATAGACATAATCAAGTCTACTGTAATCAACAGTAAGATTGATGAAGTAGCGAAAACCACTTCAAGCAACTGAACTCATTGGCCCATACACATTTCCGTTGTATCAGGCCCAGCAGGTCACCCGCCCTTTCACCTCTCCCGATGAAGGGCGCTCCAGTCATTTTGCCCATCAAACAAGCCTCACACATTTTCTCTGAATGGAATTCGAATGGACTTAGAAGTCCGCACTTGTAAAGTGCTGAAATGCACTTTCTCATTTATGCAACCCAAACGACAGTGCCATATTAGAGCTTGTTTTAAATCATCGGATTTAAACCTCTTAGTGATAACGTTATATTATGAGCTTAAGTTTTCATATTCAATATGTGTAAACCACCGACTTTATTAGAACTTACACAAGTATGTAATACACATTATGAAGTACTAATACAAGTCTACTGGCCAAAACAAGAGTAATGGAGCCTACAGCAGTTGCGGTAACCCTGATTCTGTTCCCAACTCTTAGGTCCACCTCGCGTTTCCCATAATCTTTTCTACTTTCCAGTTTCTGTTCATCCGTACAGATTCATGCCCGCTATAAATACTCATGAATCAGAAGTAGAAAGATTAAGCTCAATAACGAGAATACCATAAGGCGTGGATCCACCACCCTTCTTTAGATCATCCTGGAACTTCTTGCAGTCTATTTTCCAATGACCAGACTGTTGGCAGTAGAAGCAGACTGATTCCCTTTCCTTTTAGCCTCCCTGACTTTAGGAGGTTTAGGAACCCGAGCCAGTCTCATCTTTACTGTCGCGTGCATAGGGGCTTTACCCTTGTCACCTCCATCTTTGATGCTAGATCCCTTTCTGATCATTAGAACATCCCTTGGTATAAGCTTGACGTTCTACTCAGCCGTTACATGCTTTCATTGCAACTCTGAGATGATCTTGTCCAAATTATGCATATTGTATTTCATAAAGAACCCAACATAAGCACGAGGAAGGGATTGCAGAACGAAGTCTACAATGCCATCTCCTGTCCCATCCCAAGACTCGGTCTTGTCATGTGTTCGAGATGTCCCTTCAACTTTTAGGACGTGAGGACTAACAGAGCCGCCTGCTGACATTTTGCAGGAGAGGAATTCTTTGAGAATTTCGAATCTTTCGATCCGAGCCTTCTCCTTGAACATAACCCTTATCTGCGCCATCATGGCACAAGGGTCCTCGAACAGTTCCATAAACTGCTTTTGGAGGTCTCCCTCCAAGCAGCCCAACATCACATACGCCACATTCCCAGAATCGCTAAGGTGCTTCTTGAATGCATCCTTAATGGCCCTTATGGCGTTAAGTGTTGGTTCCCCAGGGATAGCCTGGTCAAGAACGTACTCCCTGCGTTCCAACTTTAACACAAGTCGGAAATTTCTGTCCTAGTCTAGATAATTTGTTCCATTGAGCTTACACTTATCAAGTATAGCCCTCAATGACAAATTAGACGAGTTTGTTGAATTACTAGCCATTTTCTACACGAAGAAAGTAAATTTAATCAGAAATGATGAATAAATTTACGAAGATCCGAATTAAACACCAACCATCCGATTCTAAGGTTTAGAATCTTTAAACGAAGATCCCTTATTTGTCAATTGAAGTACGCTAAGGCGCACCGCTCCAATTGACTCATTTGGGTAGGACTTCCATCCAATTACAACCCGTGTAACTCTTGGTCAGGGTATGTATAAAAGCACACGGCTTACCCTTCCGATGCCCCAGCTCGACCTCAGGCCAAGAATCGTGGTCGAGTCAACCAACCTTCACTAATGCGTTAATTTTGTGCAGATGCTCCGCTAAGGCGCACGACATCCCACAAAGTTGACCATTTTCATATAGAACCCATTCCATCGATGCTCCGCTAAGGCCCACGACACCGATAAAATGTTTCTACATGGGTGTGAATTTGGGTGGCATCTCACTTGACTCAAATTATGTTGTGATTTGGTTGTGTTTAATAATTCGAAAGTATCTTGGTACAATTACGAACCCGTCATCAACAACCCGTGTTGTGACGTTTCTAATTGTATCATATACAATCTTCTTTTGAAGTCGTCATTTGCAACCCGTGCAAACACGTTTCAAAATCGAACTCATCCATCACAACCCGTGCGATGATGGTTCACAACACTTTAAACATGCAAACAATTAAAATCGATTTTAATCTTTGCATGTGAGGTGATGGCTTATAAACTTATAAGCTAAGCATGCAAGCATACAATTATTTCTAATAATTAAAGCAAGCAAGCATAAAGCGTTTAAACATGCACCAATAGCCCATCCTATTCTTAAGATTCTACGAGACATCACATCTTCTCGTCTTTCTCATTCAGGCTCCCCCTAGCTCTTGGACTTTCTCCAAGACCGTCATTGTGCTCGATTTTCCATCATTCTCGTCTTTGAGTAGTAATTACAATTAATACTCGATTCCTAGACTGGATAAAAAAATAATTACACTTTATGGGCTCAAATGAATGAATAATTACACGCTAACACTAACGGTGTGCAAACCGTGAGAGCGATAAAATCTAATGGGCTACTAACGCATCATACATCTCATCACATCATCCAACATGTTATCACACAAACATGTTATCAAATAATATGCAATTATTCCGGTTTTAATTTTTGCCAAGTTGCTTGGTCGGGTTTATCGAAACTAGACCTTTTCGAAAAACGGTTTATCGAAACCGATCAAATTTAAAATTTTTCAAAATATTGGATCGCGGGTTCATCCACGGACATAATCAACGTGCACGAACCAAGTCGGGCCAAGCCCATTGGGCCGAGCCCAACACCACGGCTCAATTTGGGCCTAGAAAAGCCCAAACCGAGCTTGCCTCCCCTCTCGGCCTCGGCCAAGAAGGGGGACGGCCCTGGTCACCGCCGGCCTCTCCCGGCCTCCGGTGACCTCCGTCCGGTACCTCCGATCCGGCTCCCCGAGAGTCTCTTCTCGGACCCGACAAATCCAATAAAAATCCGAAAAATTCCAAATTCAATATATTTTTCAAAAATAACATATTTCATGCAATTTACCCAAAAAGCATTTAAAAACATGTTATCAACAAATATGGCATGCAAATCAGCATAAAACCGAAACAACAAACAAGGATCTTGTAGTGGTAGACCGCCTCTGATACCACTGTTGGGTTCCGGGGCATCCTAATCACGTTCATGGCAGCAGAAGCAACCTAAAAACCGCCCTAACCTGCGCAAGATCGACTACCAAGTTAGATCCTTAGGAAATCGAGTTTTAGGATTTTACCAGAATCTGCCCAGCAAAAAACCGAGACTTTGAAGCTCCATATCTCGAGATACAGATCTCCAATTACTTCAGTTCTTTTTGGATATTAAACCTCAGCCAATTATATACATCTTTTGTGTTTTGCTACGAACCCAATTCGGACAAGAAGACCTCCGTCTGGAGGAAAACATTTTTCCCATCTCGCTAGACAGACTCTGCAGACCAGTCAGCTTGTCGGCCTTCTATCTCCCAAACCAGAGCTATTTTGGAAAATCAGTATTTCACAAAAGTTGTAGCCCTTCGACTTATCTTTCTAACGCTTCCAGTTTCAGGTCAATCAGAGCTTGGAATAAGCGGCTATAGCTCACGCAATGTCGGTCGCCGGAACTGGACAATCTTGACAGTTTCTCCATTTTTGCTTTTAGTCTTTGTTAAATCAAGAAAGAAGAACTATATGATCTTCTTATCTAGAGCAAGTCCACACCAAGAGGATGATCCTTAAGATCCTTCACTTAAAGCCTACTAGAACAATTAAGTGAAGAACAAGAGAGCAAGAAGAGAGAGCAAGAGGATTTGATGAGAGTTGTGTCTTCATTTGTCTACGTCATCAACTCATAAGGCATGGGTTGCTAAAGTGACAAATGATGAAAGCATGGGTTTAAAGGTGTCATGACCCATACCCATTAAATCACTCACCTCTTAATCAACAATCACCAACCAAGCATGGTGTGTGTGGCCCCAACCTTGGACCCACCAAGGTGGCCGGCCATGTTGGGCTTATTGGGCCCAAAATGGGCCCTTGTTGGGCCGGTCACGTGACCTCATGGGCCGAGCCCAATGGGCTCGCCCATGTGGTTTCGTGTCGTGTCCAAGAGTCGCACGACCCTATTTGTCGTTACTTATCAAACAAAGTCCGACGCGATATCGACGAAAAATCTCAGTTTTCTCGATTCGCTAATTATTCTCTCAAACCGAACCCATGACCTAAAACCTTCAGTTTTGTCCATGTATTGCTCCTCAAGAAACGTTAAGGTTTCCTTGTCTCAAGTTATCCGTCTTGTATGTGTGTGACCCTCCAGGCTCATGCCACCGTTGGCAGATCGGCGCAAAAGATCTCTTTTGTCCGATCCATCATAAGTGGTCTCTAGTAAGACGTTATGATTATCCAAGGTGCATGATGATCGATGATTCGATTTAATTTTGTGCGTACAAGTCACTATCCTATTATCTCTAGATATCCCGATTGATCACAAGGCATAGAATCGTTATCCTTGTTCAATCAATTATTGTTACTTGATATGTGAGATGGCTGAGAACTGATAACCCGTATCACTGGCATGGCCATGCTCTTTCTCTCAGTCATTCACGATCAAGAGGCCTTTAACTTATATCTTTCCCATACCGTAGTACGAGGGATAAATCCCTTAGCCGTCTTTCGTGTCACTCATGCAATCCGTTCCGCCACCCAATCATGCCCGTTATTGCAATCCTGTTACAGAAAGCGTTAGGCGCAAGTTAAAGCCGCACGTACATTGCATAGCGATCACAAAGACTCCTTAGTCTAAGGATATCGTGACAAGCTATCGCATTTGAATATGTTCATGGCTTAATCTACGAAACACTATTCAAAACAGGTCGTCCGATATCAATCACCTCATGATATCTATGATATGATTCCGGGATCCCACATCCCTATGACAAACAGAACTACATCATTGAGAACCATCCTCATACTGGTCGCTTCAATTGAAGCGTATATTGACCAGGGACTCGTTAAGTGTGATCCGTACAGATTTATGGTTCTACTACTTTAGTGGTCATAAATCAGATCATGCTTAACATATTATTTTAACACATAAGTAATACAGAACCGTTTTATTCATTACAAACGATGACAAACTATTACAGACATTTACAGACTATTCCAATTGGAACCTAGGACACAAATGCTATCAAATTGATGAATATAATGGTCTAGCGTTGCTCGATGCATGATTATTCAATTCTGTTTCCTTTTATGGAAATCGTAAGAACGATTCAATTAATGTTTCTATATAATCGATCTGTTTCTAAGTGAAACACGTAAATACGATTAACATAGAGTAATGTTGTGAGCCTCTAACTCAGTTGATCCTGTTCTATTTATAGAACACGTAGGGACAACTCCAACCAGGTTCCAACGTACGGAAACACGCTGGTTGTGTGGGGGAACTACCTTCCTTTACAAGTAAAACCTAACGTTCTGTGTAGTATAACTTTGTTCTCTACGGGTAGACGTTATGTGTGGTAGAACTTCGTTATCTACATGTATAACCAGACCCTCGCATGGTAGAATTACGCTCCACCAACGCGAGATCTGCTTTTTGTGATCTGAATTATTTGTTCTATGTGAACACGTTATTTAATTCGATCTTATTTTTTTTATTCGTTGTATCAGATGTGGTTGACGAAAACGCGAAAGCAACTGAACCAACGCTGCCAGCCGATATGTGGCTAAAATGGTGGAGGTCTAGAGAGATCCCACAAAAGAGCAAGAAACCTTAAGGAGGTGTTGCCAAGAAACCCAAGTCTAATGGGAAGTGCTTCAATTGCAACAAGCAAGTGCTTATGTCTTCCAAATGCAGGATGCTGAAGAAAGGCAAAGAAGCTTGAAGCTAACATTGTGGATGTCATGACACAATAGATGTATGACATCGATTCAAGTGCTTAGTTGAGATTTAGAAATTATATGTAATTTCAGTAAATTTCAAAGTTGTGAATAAAATAAGAGAAACGTTTCTTATGTTTATGCCATTAACTCACTTAAATACTTGTACAGTAGAAACAAGTTCACAATAATGGAAACACGTTCCATTTATAATGGAAACATAAACCGAACAGTTTTCAAGTATAATGACAACAAGTATATAGTGCTTAAGCAAATTATTCTTTGAAATAATATGGTCTTAATTATTATATACTGTGATGTTAAGTTAATTTGATTCGGTTCATAGATGAACACGCACGAACAAATTGAAAGACTCTAGTGTTAAATTTTGAATAACATGGTTTCTTACGAGAAAAATATAAATTGAGTTCTTATGATCCAACTCTAGACGAGAGTAAGTAAAAGATATATTGAACAGTATCAATGCTTTAATTGATACATGTAGAGTTTATTCTATGCATAAATATGTATGAACGATTATTTTTTTTAAAATTTATTAATTAATCGATTCTACGAGACATGTAAGATAGATTAAACAACGTATATGTTTCTTTGTGAAACACGTGAGATCAACCTATATTGAATTTATTGATTGTAGGTCGGTATGATCCATCATGTTCAAGAACATAAAGGACAAAAGCAAATGATCTTTGCGATCAACGAAAACAAATGTGAATAAATTGAATGTTTTCAATTATTCATCTAGAATGTGTGGAATCGAGTTAGAACAATCATTTCCATTACGGGAAAACGTTGAATTGTCTAAAACTTGATATATGAAATTGAAACAAAATTTTAATTCATAAATTGCATGAATGCTTTTTGGAAAAGAAGTAGTTCTGCGAAATGTCACTCACGTATCGAACATTCGCAAGGGAACTGTATCCGATAGCCTCTTAAGCTCATAAGGCGTTAAGATGGTGCAAGGCTGGAATGAGTTTTGACTAAATAAGGGATGCATGTGGAGAATGAATAAGTCATTTCATGCAAGTCTAGAGTGATGAATAAATTAAGAGGGACACTTCTTATGTTTATTTCAATAAGTCATTTATGGATGACACGTACACTTGGAAAAGTTAACTACGAAGCGCTGCGTAGGATAATAAACGGAGAATCCCTAAATTCTAATTATGAATTTATGATGAGTCAAAACCAAAGAGATCTTCTTTCCCTATGTCGCAAAGAAAAACGTCTGATTTAACCTATAATGGGTTGTCACGATACATGTGGGGGGGGGGGGGGGGAATTGTATGTCAGTTAGTCATCTTTTTAAATAAGGTAACCCCGTAAGAAATCAGACAAGATACTCTAGAAATTATGGAAAGAAAACGAACCTTCCAATAATTGCCTAAAGATGTGAGGGTACCTTGTCAAGGTAACAACCCTTTACAAGAGGTAATGAAATAGATCCAAAACGTTGGACTGTATTTTCATTGCATATGCTTTGCATAGTGGTATCGATTCTTGGTGTATGAATCAAACGGATTCCGAAATACAGAAGAACATGATAATGGAGTTAAAGAATGTTTAGTTCTTTGAACATGTGTGTCCATGAAAAGGGGAATCATAAGAATACTAAGGTATGTACGAGGAACCCATAACCATGGACTATACTATGCAAGAGAACCTGCCGTGCTATAGGTATACTCTTATGCTTGTTGGATATCTAATGTAAGGGATGTCAAAGACAAGAGAAGAAACGTCTCAACCTTAGCAGGAGGAGCTGTGTCATGGAAATCCTCACGACAAATGATAATGACCAGATTAACATGTAAATTTGAGTTTGAAGCTTTGGATAAAGCTGTGGAAGAAGCCGATGAGCTACGTAACTAGAGGATATTCCTATATGGCGAAAGCTTGTGCCTAAAATATGTGTGCATTGTGATCACCAAGCAACTATTTGTAGTGCACAGAGCTTGGGGATAACGGTAAAGTTTGACACTTACGTCGTCGACATAATATCGTTAACCAACTGATCTCTACGAGAATTATCTATGATGACTTGATAAGATCAAATGATAATATTGCGGATCCGCTAACCGTTGGGTTAAATAGAGATCAAGTTGAGAAACATCAAAAGGAATGAGACTCAAAGCCCATATAATTAAGGCGTCATGTGAAGGAAAACCCTACTTAGTTGACTGGAGATCCCAAGATCTATGTTCAAAGGGACAACCTAATTGCATGAACCTTGTGCGATCACTGTGGAGGCAACCCCGAGACCATTCCTATGATGTCAAACAATGACATAAAAATGGATCAGGTTAAGCTATGCTTTTAATGATATTTTGTGCATCACGAAGTTGATATCACCTATGTGAGAGTGAAGTGGGGTCGCTTCAAAAGAAACTTATGGGGCTTAGTTCTCTTAAGCTCTTGCAGAACCAGGAGGTGTTCATGACCATAACGAACACAACCATGAGAACCTAACAATCGTGTTCTTTGATATATGTGTGAAGTATATGATCTCTTACGCTAAACGACAGAGAGTTCAAGGACATCGCGTCTACTCATCTGTTAGGAAGATAAGTATACTTTCACTAGGAAAGTTCAAAGGGGGTAACCTACTTATCCGATGCATATATCGACTGTAGAGAGTAATCACCACGTTGAAATTATTACACGTTCAATTTCATTCATGTGGGGGATTGTTGGACAAAATTGATAAAAATGGCAAAAGTTGACATATGTGTTAACTAGTGAATGAGTCAACTTGAGCCGTGATTTTGGAACGCTTCGACTCGGCTTAGAATGATGTGAAACACGTTTACATAATCTAGGATATGAGAGCTTTCCAACGGTATATCACGAGCTCTAAACGGACAAGAGTTGAATGAGAAATTGAACCTCAAAGATGACCACTTGAAATGAGTTGTGCTGAAAAATTGGGGGCCGAAATTCCGCCACATTTTCACTAAGGCACAAAAACGAATTTCCATCAATATTTTTAATTTGTAAATTGAGAATAATATTTTCCAATATAATTCGAAAATAAATATTTTCCAAGTCAGTAAATTTGAGAATAAATATTGTTTCCTGAAATCGGAAATAATATTCTGCAACTTGCAATGTGGAAATAAATAAATATTTTTTGAATATTTATATTGAAGAATTAAATATTATCAGAATATATTTATTCATGAATAAAATATTTCCGTGATATTTTCTAAATGTAAAATATTTCCAAAATAATTATTTGGAAATAAGTGTGGTCACAATATGACATTAAAATGGAAAAAATCTCTTAATTGGAAATTAAGAGAAGATTCCGAAATATTGTCTTTCTTCCCAAGAAAGAAATTTGTAATTATTTCTTTCCTTTTCTCTTTAGGTTTCAACTTTTCTCTAAACCTATAAATAGATAGCTTTTGTAGAGAAATAGGGGCATCATCAAAAAATACCCTACCCGGCCACCTCTCTCTCTAGTTCTTCTTGCCTGATTCTCTCTACATCACGGTTCAGAGTTCGCCTACGATCGGCGTTGTATCCTGGGAGCGATTTGTCCATACGGGGGCAAAATTCGTCTCAAGGAAAGCGGATTACCGTGCCTCGTCGATAATCGTTTATTCCTTCTTCATCAGTCCAATACCGATTCACAGGTCAAGTAAATATTATGTACTGTGACGGTGATACTCAATAATAATAAAGTATCATTCATTCTATTTGTCTTCTTCAACTTCTTTAATTATTGCATGCTTGAATGAATGTATTAATTGCTCGATTTGCGTTTATGGACTAACCCCGTATCTAACAAATATAACTTGATTCATGATTTTATCACTGTATCCTTACAATTCCCTTCCAATCCAACCCCAATTTTAAGATGTATATCATCATGACCTTTTCAAATATCAAATCAACAATCAGCCAACACAATCCAACGACAAATATCACAATCATACTCAAAACCATATGAATCCACAACTACTCACAATCATCCACAATTCAAATTCTCAAAATTAACTCAACAAACTAGAAATGAAACATCTTTCATATCAAGCTGATGAACAAAATAATCTTTTATTTATTGCAAATGTCATTGGCATCATTAAACTATTTATAAACTCATTTGACCCTCGAACATTCTCGTTTATATGTATTGAATTGTATATTTTATTGTTAATAAATATTGATAGTGAAAATTATATTAATCAAACATGATCGATTGGCATTCAAGTTTAACTAAAATAATTGAGTTTAATTGCGCAAGCTTGTTCAAGATCGAGCCGAATAATTTTTTCGAAAATGGACAGTTAGATTATGAAACTATAATGGATCATTCAACTATCAATTTAGTCTTATATTTGAGTTTGATCATCTAATATGATTTTTGCAGCAGATATTCCCTCTCAAACAATCGTTTGAATCTCATGACCTACAAGAAGTATCTTTGTTTATTTTTCAAACAAAAAAACCCTACTCTTTTCCACTATAAACTTGAGTACGTCACCAGACTAAATATTCATTAATGACCAAGTCATCTAACACGATGTTGTTAATTCTAACAAACCGAACGATATTCATGTTATATCTTATCTCTATTTTCCCAATAATCAGAACCCAGATCGATCGGATACAGATCAAGAGCAGAGGTAGAAGAAACAGTAGAGGGCACGTCCGTGGACACGTTCTGGATTTCCTGGCTGTGCGCGTAATGCTTCTTCATTGTCTCAAACTTAGATCCATCGTCCGAGACAGTTGGATCCGCAACGAACCCGGGAACAATGCTCTTGCCTTCAAGAATGCTCACTACAGAGGACATCGTAGGCCTTACGGATGGAGAAATATCTGCGCAGCGTAGAGCCACGTTGATTGTCTCCGCCACTTCTCTTTTGCTGAAATCTGAACCCAGCCTCCTATCAACTAGTTCCATCAAGCTACCTTGCTCCTTCAACATAAGTGCCTATGCATAGCAAAGCAGAGATGATGATAAGAAAGAGTGATATAGTTCATTTGCATCAAAGCTAAGGTTGTCCGAGAAAGTGAGAAGTTGCGATGACTCTCAACATTGTGTTATCTAGGGGAGATGAAATTGAACCCAGATCCAACCCGCTGACCCGGAACTCATGGGGCCCAACCTACGGGTTTTTGGTTTGGGTTGTTGTGTGTGAAACTCGGTTAAATATCTATCGGCTTGAACTCGGCCTTGGTGTCAAGCCGGTGACTCCAAAGGCAGTTATAGTTGGACATGGACGACATGAAACTACGGAAATGATTGAGGCACTCTAACTGTTACGTCTGGCCTGCGTTGGATAGTTGGACTGGACTACATGAAACTATGGATAGTTGAAACTGTGATACTCTAACAGTTAAGTCTGGCCCACGTTGAATAGTTGGACAGAGACAACAGTCAATATGGTTATGATTCAAAGGTCTGTTCAAGCAGGTATTATGCTCAACAAAAAGCTAACGGCTCAAATTCAGTATGTTTCATATATATAACTGTCACAAATTTTAGAAAGGATTTGAATTTACCCAATCAAGAAGATTGAAGCACTCTTCTTTTGCTCGATGATTTGCATTGCTTTTTCCGCTGACAATTTCCAAGACCACAATTCCAAAACTATAAACATCTGCTTTATCGGTTAAATAACCGCGCATTGCATATTCAGGCGCCATATATCCGCTGCAAGACAACATATTCCATAGGCACATATCAAACAGACTTGTTTTTAGATAATAAAAAATGGTACCATTGGCATGAAAGCTAGTGACTTACAAAGTTCCTGCAATCCTGGTACTTATGTGTGTGTTATCCTCTTCATCAAGCTTGGCCAACCCAAAGTCTGAAATCTTGGCATTCAGATCCTTATCGAGAAGAACATTGGTCGCCTTAATGTCTCTATGAACAATCTTCAGCCTCGATTCTTCGTGAAGGTAAGCCAAGCCTCTTGCTATTCCTACACAAATCTTTTGCCTCGTTGGCCAGTCTAATTCCAACACATGCTCTTCTGGGCCTTTGAAAATCACAAAACAAGCAAAAAATTTGGAAATGCAACAAAACTTGTGGAAAACCAGACTTGTCTACTTCTCCAGATACAAAAATCTGTATGGAAAAGAGCATTGAGCCAAAATCATACCAAATAAAGCACGCGCAAGGCTGTTATTTTCCATGTATTCGTATACTAGCAACAGTTCTTTTCCTTCAATGCAACAACCGTAGAGCTTTACCAGATGAGGATGTTGCAGCGCAGAAATCATGCCGATTTCGTTTACAAATTCACGATTTCCTTGCTTTGATTTGGAAGAAAGCTGCTTCACTGCAATTACGGTGCCATCTAGCAGAAGGCCCTGCAGAGAGTGTTTCATACTATTAGGTTTGTCCAAAAAGAATCAGAAGCGTTGATAGAAAAACGATTCAATTAGGAAAAAAACACATATTCAAGAAATCGAGTCAGATTGATCATTTTAACAGGATTCACCTTGTAAACGGAACCAAATCCACCTTCTCCGATTTTATTAGCAATGTCGAAGTTATTCGTGGCAGCTTTAATTTGCCTCAAGGTAAAAGAACCGGTTTTTAGGTCTAAACTCCTTAGATCTGCCCAACAAAGTAGATGAGAAATGTGTATAAAGATGTGTATAAGCACATGTTTTCCAAATACCTTCTGTCATTGCATTTCTTTGCCCAACACAGTATTTCCACCAAAGTAAACCAGCAACCAGCAAGATAAGAGATGTTAATGCTACCACAATTCCGACAATAGCACCCACTGACAAGCTAGAACTTCCACCCTTTGCTAACGGGGGTGTAAAGTCCGCTAAAAAGATACAAATGGTTAGATAGTTGAGAGTTCACGTTTTACAATAACTGATAGGTAATATAATCAACTTCTATGGAAGAAACAACGAAATAAGTAATGTTACCAAACAAAAAAGAGAGCAAAACACAATACACATATTCTACCATCCTAAAAGAGACAAGCTTTGCACTATCAATTTCCCAGGAATTACGCAAATGTTCAACCTACCAGGAGTAACGGAAATTGCAGATATGAGCGGACCATAGACTCCTCTATATGGTATACCATTTGTTCCCTTACCAGCCCAATAAAATCGGATCTCCAAGGTACTGTTTAACACAGCAGCGGTGAAATTTTTTATTATTGCCTTTCCAACCCCACCTGCTTCAGCCGCGATATCGAAGTCCTTCAGCACCAACTTTCCCTGTAGTAATATAATACAATTAACACGGCACAATGAACAAAGTATTCAGCTTAAGTTTTGATGATAATCTAAGACCTTGCAGACATTGAATTTTTTAGTGTGAACTACAAATAATGAAGTTGGTCCAACTTCAAAAACATAAGCCTTTGTTATGGGTGGTAGTGGTTGTTCTTATTACCTGAATGTATACATCGAACTGAC
This sequence comes from Geranium rotundifolium, assembly GCA_963920655.1. Taxonomy (NCBI): domain Eukaryota; kingdom Viridiplantae; phylum Streptophyta; class Magnoliopsida; order Geraniales; family Geraniaceae; genus Geranium; species Geranium rotundifolium. The sequence continues at coordinate 8,813,605 of OY987315.1, read as the reverse complement.
GCTTCCCCAGGCTACTATATGTGTGGTCATCAGTGAACATTATTTCTGCAAAATGGAGATCTACCATATAGTTTCCATTCCCCAGACAAAACCCATAATAAGTTAGAGAGACGGGAGAAAGTCGGGCGGTCATGTAAAGTTCAGGATTGTTCATGGAAAGCCTAGACGCATTTGTCCAAACATAGGACTCCAGAGGCCGACCGTCATCCAAGAAATGACCAGTGTTGCTATAAGCCCAATTAGTCATGCTCTGGAAGAATTTTGCTGGTCCACCATTATCTATATCATCTTCATATGTGATATCTCCAGTTTTAGTTACTTTTCCACCAGAATTTATATGAAGGGAGTAGTACAATCCTGCAAGAAAGCGACAGTGAAATTTGTAACGATACTGTTCATACTACAAAGAGAGCAACCCTTTAGATAGGGAATACACATTACAAATAGGATAGTATCTACTAAACTAAATTAGGAAACCTAAATAGGCAACCTTAGTAATCCTGATTGACACCCCCCCCCCCTCTGAAATTGATGTGGGTCGACCAACATCAATTTGACTATAAAAAAAAATGGATACGGTGGCGGCACTTGACGGCTATGTCGATGGAATGACGTTGATTTGGTATTTGAACTCGGAACTCGGAGAACTTGAAGACTTCAGGACTACTGAAACTTGTAACTCGAAGACGGAGACAGGAGCCTTGAAAATTTATAGCCAACTTGGAGATCATGGGATTCCTACCCATACCTAAGAGACGGAGATTTTGTGGATTTATACCCAACTTAGAGATCATGGGGATTCATACCCATACCTCGGGGACGTAGACAAGAGTGCGCTACGGCTTCAACATATCCTCTCACATTCTTGAGTGAAAGGGGTTTAAGATAGTAAAAAACAACAGAGATCCGAACATCTCGAGAAAACACCAAAAAAATGTCAATGAACAAGGAAATTAGTCGAAAAATTGATGGTAGCAACTGAAATAGTGAAGCTAATTAGAGAACATTGGGAGGAACCAGGGAGGTAGGTCAGAAAATAAATTCAATGAACAGTGAATAGTATCCAATGAACAGTAGCTGAATATTTATTTTTAGAGAGAGAAAACTGGGAGGAGAGTTTCAATATAGGGTGAAATCGAAATTTCTAATGTCTCGCCCACCCGCTAACACATAAGTAACGAGTGGGCAAAGCAACACACATGAGAATTGACCCAATGATCGAAAAGGTTAGAGAGGCTCTGATACCATGTCAATCTTTAAGCTTTATTGATAATTGTTGTTTATAATATAATGAGGGTGTTATGGACCCGAAAGGACGTCGTATCGACGCATTTCACCCATAATATAGAGGTTTATTAATCTCGTGTGTGCCTAAATGTATAATTAGAAAGTTTTGATGATGCGAGCGCTTTTGGACTATTTATTTCAGGAGCACGAATTAGGAGCGTAAAGGAGGCTTGAAGAGGAGGTTGCTTGGAGGGCAAAGCAAGAGCAGAGGGGACATCGCCCTGATATCTGATAGCATTTTGTGCCCTAGTCCAATTGCTAGTAGCCTGTAAACGTCTATGTACATTATCATCGTTTGTAATATATATAAAACGGCTTTGTATTACTTATGTGTTGAAGTAATATGTTAACCATGATCTGATTTATGACCACTAAAGTAGTAGAACCATAAATCTGTACGGATCACACTTAACGAGTCCCTGGTCAATATATGCTTCGTAGAAGCGACCAGTATGAGGATGGTTCTTAATGACGTAGTTCTACTTGTCATAGGGATGAGGGATTCCGGAATCATACCATAGATATCATGAGGTGATTGATATCGGATGACCCGCTTTGAATAGTGTTTTCATAGATTAAGCCATGAACATATTCAAATGCGATAGCTTGTCACGATATCCTTAGACCGAGGAGTCTTTGTGATCACTATGCAATGTACGTGCGGCTTTAACTTGCGCCTAACGCTTTCCGTAACAGGATTGCAATAACGGGCATGATTGGGTGGCGGAACGGGTTGCATGAGTGACACGAAAGACGACTAAGGGATTTATCCCTCATACTACGGTATGGGAAAGATATCCGTTAAAGGTCTCTTGATCGAGACTAAGAGCATGGCCATGCGAATGATACGGGTTATCAATTCTCAGCCATCTCACATATCAAGTAACAATGATTGATTAAACAAGGGTGACGACTCTATGCCTTGTGATCATTCGGGATATCTAGAGATAATAGGATAGTGACTTGTACGCACAAGGTTAAGTCGAATCATCGATCGTCATGCACCTTGGGTAATCATAACATCTTACTAGAGGCCCCTTATGATGGATCGGGCAAGAGAGATCTTTTGCGCCGATCTGCCAATGGTGGCATGAGCCTGAAGGGTCACACGCATTCAAGACGGATAACTTGAGACAAGGAAACCTTAACGTTTCTTGAGGAGCAATGCATGGACAAAACTGAAGGTTTTGGGCCATGGGTTCGGTTTGAGAGAATAATTAGCGAATCGAGAAAACCGAGTTTTTTCGTCGATGTCGCGTCGGACTTTGTTTGATAAGTAACGACAAAAGGGTCGGGAAAACTTTTGGACACGGCACGAAACCACATGGGCGAGCCCATTGGGCTCGGCCCATGAGGTCACGTGACCTGCCCAAACAAGGGCCCATTATAGGCCCAATAAGCCTCTTGTGGCCGGCCCACATTGGTGGGTCCAATGGTGGGGGCTACACAACACCATGCTTAGTTGGTGATTGTGGATTAAGAGGTAAGTGATTTAAGGGGTATGGGTGAAGACACTTTAAGCCCATACCAATCACTTTTGATCCATACTTATGAGTTGGATGATGAATTGAAATATCTAATATTGATTCATTACAAAAATTATCACACAACTCACAAAAACTCATCTCTCTCTATTGTGACCGGCCACTTGCTCTCTCCTCATCATCTTGCTCTCTTGTTCTTCATTTAATTGTTCTAGTAGGCAATTAAGTGAAGGATCTTCAAGATCATCCCCTTGGTGTGGACTTGCTTTAAGAAGATCCGAAAGTTCTTCTTTATCGATTCAACAAACACTTAAAGGTAAACATCTTGTGGAATAGATTTTGCCTTCAGATTTAACGGTTTATGTTCTTGGACAAGGTTTGGAGTAGATTTTATTAAACGCTTCCGCTATCTCGATGATCTAGAACACTCCAAAACCCTACAATATCCAGTAGGGATATCAGGCCGAAAGAGCAGCCTGAAGAGCCTATCCGATGCCATACCCAGACCGGATAGGGCAACGGATGAGCAGCTTAGAAAGCACATCCGGTGCCACATCCGCACCGGATAAGCCACCGGACGTGGCCCAACAACCAGACTATCTGATTCGTTATCCGGGCCGGATAGGCACTGTCTTCAAGCCATACTTAAGCATTTTGGAGTTCGAATTTAAGGGGGATTGGAGCCATTTTTGGGGGAGGACTTCATTGTTACTCTTGGAGAGGTTAGAAAGCTCGAGTCTTGGAAGTTGTGAGCAAGATGAAGGAGCTTCAAGGAGGTGAGTTCAAGAGGTTGGAGCACCAAATCAAGGGAGGAGCAAGGAAGAGAGAGCATCAAGCTAGAAGAAGAGGAGATTCATCTAATCCTAAGCTTTCTTCTACCTTTCTTCTTTGAGTTTTAGTGTGAATTTGAGTAACACTTGTAATTGCCTGTGGTTCACCATGGATTGTAGTAGCTTTTATTTGATTTTTCTTGAAGTAGTCATGGTTGAGGGACCATAGATGTTTGACATTGTTGGCATGCTTTGAACGTTAATCGAGATATTAGTTCTAGGTGAATTGGTGTGATTGCATGGATGCTTGTTTATGTTTTGCAAATTGCCACGAAGTTGCTATTTGTGAGCGATTACCTAGGTTAGGGACCAAGCCCAAGAGGATAAAGTCTAATTGATTTAGTATCCATCGCGAATGATCTCGTAGTCTAAGGTCGTCGGTCTAAGTGCGGCAATATCTCGCAATTGATCTCGAGAGAGTAAAGAGTGAGATGTCATTACACTAAACTCTATTTCGAGAGACGAGTTTAGTAGGTTAAGGTATAAACTAATCACAACCGAACCTAGAATTATACCATAACCTTGAGAATTATGCATGTCAATAAGTTGAGTATCCGTGGTTGCTCAAAGTAACTTGAAATATCAACATTTGATAGTCACTTGCATGCAAAATAACTGAGAAATCACCAAAAATAATTCAACGCTTTAAAACTACAATCGAGTCTCTTGTACCTCAAACACTTTGTCACACTAAAGAGCTAAACCGAGCCCTTTGTTAGTTTTCGAGGATTCGACTGGAGTTTAACTACTACCATTATATTACGTGTGCTAATAAGTGTCGTGAGAGCGACGCCTATCGGCTCTACAAGTTGGCGCCGTTGCCGGGGACTAATTGGCATTGGTTTAACTTTGTAGTGTGAAGCTTGTCTTGAAGTGCATTGATACTTGTTCGTGTTTGTTGTATGTACCTTGGATGAGTGTATGACCCGAGCTGGTGGTGTAGTGTAATTTGAATACAACCCCGAAATTGAAGCGTTTTGTCGTAGAAATAACGCGTTGAGGAGAAGGGTTATAGAGGAAGAAAGTATGTCACAATCTCCGGGGAACGGGAGTAATATACCGCAAGGGGGCCGAAATGATGCTCAAGAAGAGCAAGTACGCGAGGAAGTAGACATGTGAGGAGGACATGATGATTTTGTGGATGAGCGGGAGGATGGATGGAACTCACCTCGTCGTTATCCACCGCAACATGAAGAACAAAGACAGCATCAACACCCTCATCTCCCACAATACGGGGGACGAGAAGAACACCGTTACCGGATGCATAACTTCGAGCTCCGGCCAATGATGTTAAGCGTTCTCCAAACCAACCCTCAATTCAAGGGGGCTGGTGACGAGGCGCATTGCCATCTTTTTAAAGCCTTAACAAAGAAATTCGGGATGAAGCATAAGATGGCCTTAGCGTATCATCCACAATGTAATAGTCAAGCCGAGAGTGCCAACAAGAAGATTAAAGGTATTTTGGAGAAGTTGGTCGGCCCTATAAGGAAGGATTGGTCGTTAACACTCGACGAAGATTTATGGAGGAAGACGCACCTTCGTATGTTACCATATCGACTCGTTTATGGGAAGGCATGTCATCTCTCGGTTGGAATTGAATACATGACACGGTGGGCTATTCTAAGATGCAATATGGACCTTAAAGAAGCGGGAGAAAAGAGACTATTACACTTGGAGGAACTAGAAGAATGGAGACGAGAGGCATATGAAAGCAACACAATCTACAAAAAAAAGACCAAGCAATAGCACGACAAACACATCGCCAAAAGAAGCTTCGAACCGGGGCAACTCGTCCTCTTGTTTAATGCTCAATTGAAATTATATTTTGGGAAGTTGAAGTCGCGATGGTCAGGGCCCTTCAAAGTTGTGACAAGTTTTGACAGCGGGGTGCAAGAATTGATGAATTTGAAAGACAAGTCTACCTTTCTCATGAACGGACTTCACTTAAAGCATTATTATGGGATTTATGATTTGCAGGAAGAACACCTCACTCATGAGGAGAAAGTTTGTTGGATCGAGGTTTGTGAGGCAGTCAAGGGGTAGAGACCGCCCTTGCATCGAGCCAATGACGTTAAACAAAGGCACTACTTGGGAGGCAACCCAAGGGGTTTCGGTTTTATCGGGTTTTGAATTTTGTGAAATATGATTCGCAAAATATGTATGTTTCAATAAGTTGTTGATTGTGGAATAGGGTGGTACTTATGTTAGGTGTGTCTGTTTGTAGGTATCCGAAAAAAGCGAAGCTATGGAAGCTACGACGGGAGACGAAAAGGAGCAAAAGGGGAGCAGAGGTCCTATCCGCTTAACAATCCAGACCGGATGTCTCAGCGGATAGCCTGTCAGGAGGTCCTATCTACTCGACAATCCGGAGCGGATGTCTCAGCGGATAGCCTATCAGGAGGTCCTATCCGCTCGACAATTCGGACCGAATAGCGCAGCGGATGACTCGGACAGAGAGCATATCCGGTGCACTATCCGGACCGGATAGCGCAGCGGATATGAGGTTTTAAAAAGAAAAAGGGAAAATGTCACTTACCTCCCTCATGGTATACACGATTTTCACTTACCTATCTTGTCCGACTAATGCATCTTGACAGGTGTTTGTATTTTCAAAATTTCTCACGAAACCCAACGATGTTAGGTTTTTGTTAAAATGACGAAAATTCCCCCATCTTAAAAAATTTTAAAAAAAACATTTTGAAAACATTTTCTTAAAATATATATTTTTTATAAAATAATAATAAAAACTGATTCTAATATTATTTTTAAAAAATATTTATTTTTAAAGAAAAAATATTAAAAATGAAAAACGCTTTTTAAACATCGTTTTCTATATTTTAAAATAATTTTTAAATTTTTAAATACAAGGGGTATTTTTGCCATTTTTACAAAAAAATAGTTGGCTTTGATAAAAAACTAACGGTGTTAGGCTTCTGTGAGAAATTCTAAAAGTACAGGGACGTGTCATGATGCATTAGTCGACCGAGGGAGGTAAGTGAAAATCGTGTATACTACGAGGGAGGTAAATGACATTTTCCCAAAGAAAAAAAAACGAATTTCAGCCCTAAGTTTCGAGAGAGAGCCTCCAAGCCGCCCCCAAAATCGTCTCAAGCCACTCTTGTGCGATTTCCGGCCAAGCAAGGGAGGTTTCAAGCCCTAATTCGAGCTCCTCCATCTACTTTGCTCGAATTTGAGGATTATTGGTCCAAAAGTTCAAATTTCATCCAAGCCTACAAGAGGTTGAAGAGGTAATTCAAAATTGCCCTAAAACTTACTCAAATCCTTGTTATAAAGTGGGAATGTCACATTCAAGAGCTTCTAAGAGAGGAAGGGGCATAAGTGGAGGAGGTTGTTGCTCCTCCCGGGCTGGGGAAGAGGTTGTAGCACCTCGACCATCATCGGAGAGATTCAATCCTGGGACCCCCAATGTCCCGAATGTAGTGTTCACGAAGGATGAGGAGAAAGCACAAAGAAAGAAAATCGGGCGTAAGGTTGTCACGGCTAATAAGCATGTGAACATGAAGATGCTTAAAGATTTGGGTATCGAAGATGAGTTGAAAGAGAAGATGGTGAAACTCGAGTGGAAAGAGTTCTTGGAGTGGAAGGTGTCGGCTTACGCGGACCTCACCATTGAGTTCCTTACCACCATGAAGATCGACAAGGGAGATACGGGAAAGATGTCTTTCCAGCTTTGTGGAAGGCGGTTCACTATCCGGGAAGGGGATTTCACCACCATCTTTAGGCTCGAAGGGCGGTATGGGCCGGAATGGAGTCGATTCACCTCGAACACCATGTGGTATGCCATCACGTGTCTAAATGATTTCCAACAATTCCACGAGGCGAAGTACATACCCGAGAAAGATGTCGGCATGATAGTGTTCCAAAAAGTGTTGGCTCATGTCCTCTTTGGAAGAGCCGACAACACCTATGATGTGAGTGCCATTGAAAATTTTGTACGCGTATGAGCGCAATATGAGGGCACCTTGGGAACAAGTGATTTGAGACCACCTTGTGAGGCTTCGGGGTCGACCACCGGCCGCTATCTTTTGTGGGAACATCGTGATGCAAATTGCATTGAGTTTGCCTATAAGGCCGGCTCAGGGAACCCCAATATGGGATTGCACGCTCATCGAGTGCCCGCAAGTCCCGGGATGTTTGACGGGAGAAGTTACCTTCAAGATCTTCCCGCATGCGAGTGAGATTTAGAAGAAGAAGAGGGAAGCGGCGACGGCAAGCTCGAGTGGGACAAGTGCTCAACTGACATACATCACTACTGGGCAATTCACCGAGTGGACAACTCACAGGAAGGATGGATGAAAAATGTCAACAACTTTCAAGCGGACACCGGAGTGAATTTGGATCTTATAGAGGAGAAGATTGATCGTGCTCGGGACGATGTGAGGGAAGTGCTAATGTAGGTTAGGCCACAAGATCACAATCAAGCGGGGCCTTCCGAAGTGACCGGGCATGACCCCTATGATCGGAGTCTAGCCACGTACGTGCCAATGAAGAGTGACGACATGTTCGACTATTTTGCCGATGAAGGTCAAGGAGAAGAAGAGGATCCTGTCCCTGGAGAAAAGGAAGTGTGAATGTTTTGGCAAGCAAGGCTAGTGGTAATAGGATGTTTTCGGGTAAGGGACTCTTCCCCGTGAATCATTTGATATGGAGATGCTGAGTGCTCAAAGTTCTTTTGTTTATCGGGATGATAAACCTTTAAGTGTGTGGTGTTGTTATGGGCCCGAAAGGACGCCGTACCGACGCATTTCGCCCATAATTTAAACGTTTATTAATCTCGTGTGTGCCTAAATGTATAATTATAAAGGACTTTTGATGCTGCGAGCGCTTTTGGACTCTTTATTTCAGGAGCACAGATTACGAGCGTAAAGGAGGCTTGAAGAGGAGGTTGCTTGGAAGGAAAGGCAAGAGCAGAGGGGACATCCGCCCTGATATCTGGTGCAGATATCAGGCCGGAAGAGCAGCCCGAAGAGCCTATCAGGACCGGATAGGGCAACGGATGAGCATCTCAGAGAGCATATCCGGTGCCACATCTGCACAGGGTAAGCCACCAGATGTGGCCCAACAACCAGATTATCCGATCCGTTATCCGGACCGGATAGGCACCGTCTTCAGGCCATACGTAAGCATTTTTTTACTTCGAATTTAAGGGGGATTGGAGCCATTTTTGGGGGAGGACTTCATTGTTACTCTTGGAGAGGTTAGAGAGCTCGAGTCTTGAAAGTTATGAGAAAGGTGAAGGAGCTTCAAGGAGGTGGATTCAAGAGATTGGAGCACTAAATCAAGGGAGGAGTAAGGAAGAGAGAGCATCAAGCTTGGAGAATAAGAGATTCATCTAATCATAAGATTTCTTCTACCTTTCTTCTTTGAGTTGTAGTGTGAATTTGAGTAGAACTTGTAATTTCTTGTGGTTCACCATGGATTGTAGTAGCTTCTATTTGATTTTGCTTGAAGTAGTCATGGTTGGGACTAACTTCCTCGACCATGGATGCTTGACATTGTTGGCATGTTTTGAACGTTAATCGAGGTATTAGTTGTAGGTGAATTGGTGTGATTGCATGGGTGCTTGTTTATGTTTTGCAAATTGCCACGAAGTAGCTATTTGTGAACGATTACCTAGGTTAGGGACCAAATCCAAGAGGATAGGGCCTAACTGATCTAGTATCCATCGTGAGTGATCTCGTAGTCTAAGGTCGTCGGTCTAAGTGCGACGATATCTCGCAATTGATCTCGAGATAGTAAAGAGTGAGATGTCATTACACTAAACTCTATGTCAAGAGACGTGTTTAGTAGGTTAAGGCATAAACTAATCACAACCGAACCTAGAATTATACCATAACCTTGAGAATTATGCATGTCAATAAGTTGAGTATCCGTGATTGCTCAAAGTAACTTGAAATATCAACATTTGATAGTTACTTGCATGCAAAATAATCGAGAAATCACCAAAAAGAATTCAATGCTTTAGCCCTACAAACGAGTCTCTCGTATCTCAAACACTTTGTCACACTAAAGAACTAAACCAAGCCCTTTGTTAGACTTCGAGGATTCGAATGGGGTTTAAGTACTACCATTATATTACTTGTCCTACTGAGTGTCGTGAGAGCGACGCCTATCAACTTTACAGAGGGCATCCCTTGATATAGGGAATACACGTTACAAATAGGAAAGTATATACTAAATCAAACTAGGAAACTCTAAATAGGCAACCTTAGTAACCTTGATTGACAATGAGAAATGACTATGTAAGTAATAGGCCTATGATGATTGCACGATAGTGAATAAATATACGACACCAACTTACTCTTTGGACATTGGAAACTTCTCAAACATGAAACAATACCGCTGCAAGAAAAATATTGGATGGTGTCATAAATGTTAGATATCCAAGAATTCTCTTAGCTAATATAGAAGACTTTCGCCCGAAAGTATGTTATGGTATCTTCTATCGAGGTTATATATAAAACTTACGAATGATTTCTCTCCATAGAGCTTCCAAATAGGTTTCTACAAAAATAATATAACGCAAACAACAATATGATGGTCCATATGAGATTTAGATTAAAAAATACAGAGATGCATCCACATAAATAGTGAAAGCTAAAGCATTCTTACACACTGCGTTGTTGACAGCTTCCAGAGCCTGTGTCCGTGAAGTTGTTGTATGAGAGATCACTGCATATAAAAGTTGTCAAGGTAAAACATCACAACGCAATGCAACAAAAGTGTACCAAATGTGGTCATTAACTTAGTGCACAAAGTCCTTCGATGAAAACTCACATGTGATCCCCTTTTCTAAGCATCCACTCGGGCACAGTTCCATTCAGCAAGTTCCCAGCTAAGTAACTAAACAAAACCATGGCAACAAACTAAATAAGATGTTGAGTAACAAAATTAAACAGGAACTACAACTTTTAAGCGGTTTGTTCAGTTGGATTAGCTTAAACAGTGTCCCTGCCCTTGAAAATTGGTCTGCATCCAAAACATAGCACTTACATGTAATCAACATCAGTTAAACTGGAATAGCTGCCTGGAATTCCTCCACTTAGTTTGTTGAAGCTGAGATCTCTGCATCACACATTAAAAAAGTTCTATTACAAGAAAAGAAAAATTGTATGTCCCGTGTATTTTTAAACAAAATATAGACATTAGAAATGTACCCTCAAAAGGGAAAAAATAAATTAATTACTAACATGACTTTCAAAGTCGTCACGCTCCCAAGATATTCAGGTAGCTCTCCACTAATATTGCAACTCCTCAATATCCTGTTAACGCAATGAAGTATCACTTCCATACACTGAGAATAGAGGAGGAAAATAGACATTCATAATGGTCATAGAACAATCTAACTCACAGTGTCTTGATCGATTTCATATTATTAAGGGGTGGGAAAGGTTTCTCTGATCCATTCAAGTCACTGATTGTCCTGCATTATAAGTTCAACCAAGAACAGACAAATAAACATTGCATTATATAATTACACTAAATTAATGATTGAATTCTGTGAAAAAGAATATTCATACTTACAAATCAGTTAAGTTAACCAAATCAGCAATGCCAGAGGGTATTTCCCCATCCAAACCACTTGCTTGAATAACTCTGTTCTTACCAAAAGTGGCATAGGTTAGCAACAACATGCCACAAGCTAGAACTAGGAAGCATATTAAGAAAATAACACAACAACATAAATCTCTCACAGTCTTTCAAGCTTTGTCCAATTCTGGATATATCTCGGTATGTTTCCAGTAAAGTGGTTATCACTTATCCGACTGTATTATGTAGAACAAATCTAATCAACAACTGGATTAAAAGGCAAACCAATTGCAATTAACTTGGCTCATGCGAGCCATGAGAAATATCAGAAACTCACAAGTCCTTCAAAGTGATCAGTTTCGCTAGTGTTGCGGGCAATTCACCACTAAGATTATTCGAGGTAAGGAATCTATAATAGCAACAAAAAACATAACATTTACAAATCAATCAAACACCACATATAAAACATTTCACAAAATGTCAAGTATGTGTAAAGGACTGAAGGGTCGTACAATCTTTCTATGCATAACAGATTCCCAAGCTCCTGAGGAAGATCTCCCAAAAGCTGATTGTACTCCATCGTTCTACACATTTTCCAAGTTAACTAATTCAAGATCAACCCTTAACTGTCAATAACTATGTTTTCATACATATACCAGGAAGAAAAAAGAACGAGTTGTGAATGCTTACAAACTTGTAAGAGTGGAAATGTTTGCAATCTCTTTTGGTATCGAACCCGACACACGATTCCCAAGTATAGAACTAAATCAACATCAGCAACAATGTGGTCAATATCATAACAGCCAAGAAAAAAAATGTTTGTAAAGTAAAAATCACAGTGAGAGAGTGAGTACATTTTGACAAGTTTCATGGATCCCCATTCTGGTGGTATAGTACCGTTAAGGTAGTTGCGACTTAGGTCACTGCAAAATTTCGAATTCAGTCAATAAACAAACCCAGAAACGAACACACAGCACAATACCCTTTGAGCTAAACCTTCATTTTCGAGTTGTCTGATCTGAAATTGAAAACCCAAGAATCGAAAAAGAAAAAGAAATTGGGAAGGAGATGAGCTTACATTTCCTGAAGGTACGGAAATCTGATCAATTCTGGGGGGAGCTTCCCGGGAAGAGACTGTGCCTTGAGGACTCTGTTCCATTCCATTCAACATCACATGGGCTTTTAGAAACTCTATTTACGAGTTCTAATGGGCCAATCTTTTTCCAAGCCCAATTTAAAATTATAATTATAAACTATTAAGAGAAATTTAATATCAAAGCAGTTGAACTATTCAACCTAATCTAATGCTTAAAAATTAATAAGCTAATTTAATAAATAAAAAAAACAAGCTGACATGATATCTTTTCCGATTGAATGTTAAAATAATCAATTTAATGTATTTAATTTTTTCTATTCTCATCATCAAATATACATGATAAAAAATCATACAATATATTACACCACAAAATGTCAAATAATCTAAACAAATTGAACATATTATACGCATATACAATAAAAATATTACTGAATGAATTGTTTAGGCCTATATAATACGATAAAAATAATAAATTCTTCATGCCTGCCTATTTAACGGATATATGATTGTATTTTAATGAAGTCTTCAAGCCTATTAAATGAAAACTTAACCTATTCACAACCACTACATGCAAGTTGAAAAATAATGCCAGATCACAAATTGACCATGTCACCCGATGGGATATGAATGACTTTATACCTTTATACATTATTTAATTTTATTTGAATTGATCTGTAAAATTGGAGAATAAGGGATAAGATAAAGTTGATGCACTTACATGCTGATAACATGACAGATGGTGTCGTTTGATATGGAGCAGTCGCATGTCACATTATTCTCAAGGCCTTTAACGGGATTGGGCGTAACCCATCCAGATTGTCCACTGCAAGGGTCTACGCTAAAATTCCAATCCTTCTTTCCCATAGTAGTTGCTATGTCCCTTAAAGCTTGCACTGCACGCAAATTCATGAACACGTGAATATCTATTTATAACAATGTGTTTTCTGAGTTTTATCGGACTAAAACAAAATATCATGATTTAGTTTTTATTTGACTTGCATTTTGGGCCGACGGTTCATATTCGTCAAGCACATGTAAGTCTAGACTTATAAATCGGATGATTACGAGATTAAACAAAATGTCATATATACATCTGACCTAGATATGATAGACTAGTCTATTGGATCTAATAGTGAGTTCGGAACCAGGTGTTTCTGATTCGACGGGATACCATAGGAGATTACTAAATCTACCCGAACTCGTCTCGTTGTCATACTGTAAAGAGAGAAAATTCTTAATTTTTGGCAAATCGAGTTAGATAATTCCTTAAAGATGCAAGACCAAAAATATGATGATGGACGTTCCAACTAGAATGAAAATGCCATTTTATGAAATTGACCGGAGCATGTAAAGTTTGCATTTAACATGGAGTCATCCTGATTTGACGGGAGTTTATACTATATGCAAGTGTATCTAAAAATGTTGAAATTAGTTTACATCTACAAGATATTATTATGTTGTCGCTCAATATACATAAAATATTCAAATTGAATGGATGTGTAAATCAAAAACAACATGATTTGGCCCTACTTTAAAATTTAATCTACTTAAAATTTCAAACTTATGACAAAAAAACTTCAATAAACTTATTACAAAGTGACACAATCCACTTACTTAATTAGATGCGAGACTCTGAAAACTTTAACATTTACGATTTTGGAATTGCATGATCTTCAATAAAACAATACAAGATCAAGGAATACGTCACCTTCATCTTCCGGCAATGAAGTGACCACGAAAGCCACGGCGAAAAGTGAAGCGATTAGGACAAGTTTTGGGAAGAATAAGGTTGACATGGTGTTGAGGTTTTGGGCGTTGCAGAGAAGATAGCTTGGAGATGGTGAATAAGAATCATAGAAATATGAAATTTAAATATTTGTTGTTGGAAATTAGAGAAATGTTGAATGAGTTTATATGTTTCGTTCTCTTCTCAGGCAACCAATAACAAGCTGTGTATTGATGTAATGATGGTGATGGCCTTCTTTGACTTTAACCATAAATTAGTGTAATCAATTTATCTCAACGAGTGTAAAAGTCAACTCCAGCAAATAAGATTTATTATGTAAAGAAAACTAATAATAATAATAATATTATTATTATTATAAAAAACAAAAAAAAAACAAGCAGACGATGTGAAGAAGAACAAGTATTTGAGATGAAACCTTTCAAAATGTTGTCTTGTTATTCGTCATATTCGTAGTGTCCAATTACATGGAAACTCATGGATATATTTACGAGAGTGAGTTCACTGGCACCATGACGTGGAAAGATGAGAAAAGCGATGGTCAATGCGCAGCCGCATAGTGGCTAATTATAACATTTTTTTGGACATCACCTATTCACGAGTAAATATATTTAGCTTTACAATTAAAAACTCAATGTACTATAAACCGAGTAAATACATGATATTATAGGTTCATAAAGTTATTTCGGTAAAAGTGCTTTCAAGAAAATTTGGTGGGACAAAACCTAATAAAAGAAAAAGGATACAACACACATAACTCTAAAATTGTGATCAACGTCAAAATTCTACTCTCCTAATCAATGCTCCTTCTAATAACTGGCACGGGTACTTAAGTTGTTTCCATAACCAATCCATGTCGGTCTTTCAGATCAATTTCTTGAGGTATATATTTTGTGAATAAATTCAAAAAAAAAATTGTATTTCATATTCTTTCAATGTGAGAATTTATATTCTCAACACTCCCTCTCATGTGTATTTAACATGTGGGCCATAGTAGGACGTGTCTTTTTGTATTCAGGCTTACTTTCCCCCTTACGTGGACTACTATATCGGGCTTACATGGGAGCGAAGCCACAGGGAGGCGAGACCTGTTAGGAATTCCACATGTGAGTTCATGTCCCACATCGAAGTGTACGGGGGTATAAGGAGAGTTTATATACACATTAGACCCAAGACCCACTAGGCTAGTCTTTTTGGTCAAAGGTGGGCTCTAATGTGTGTATGAGCTTTCCTTGTGGTGTGCTCCTCCTTGTAAGGTCCAGTTCTCCCCAAGAAGTGGTATCAGAGCATGTTATGCACATATCTCATCGGGCCGGCAGACCAGTGGATCTCATGGTGGATCAGTGCCAAGTAGGCCAGAGGATCCAGAAAACCATGATCGATCAGGCCAGGATTGCCAGATGGGCCAGCGGGAAATTGTTAGGAATTCCACATGTGAGTCTAGGTCCCACATCGGAAGTGTACGGGGTATAAGGAGAGTTTATATACAAATTAGACCCAAGACCCACTAGGCTAGTCTTTTTGGTCAAAGGTGGACTCTAATGTGTGTATGGGCTTTTCTTGTGGTGTGCTCCTCCTTGGTAAGGCCCAGTTCTCCCCAACAAGACCCACCAACACAGGCCCAAATCGGCTCGCTCTGATACCATGTAAAGTTGGGCTGCACATATCGAGTTATTAGTTAGGTTTGACCCTTTCATTTATATACAACCTTTTGATTTCATATATTTTAATTGTGAGACTTTATATTCTCAACAATACTTCCTTGACATGAATCTCATGACTCCTATCCATTCATAAGTAGAAATTAACTTCGGGGAGACATGCTTGAATCTATCTCTTTTCACTTATGGGTTTATGTAATACAATTTTTTTTATTATTTGAGTCTTTTGCAACCAAAATCATGTTTTGTAGCGAGTCGAAATACTTTGCTTCATTACACGTAAATATATACCATATCTAGGAGCAAACTTCATGGTGGTCTTGAAAATATCTCGCATCAAGTAAACAAACATTTTGCTACGAATTTAGTGTAACAATCTTAAATCTTTAGTTTCTCTTAGATAACAAAATATATGTGTCACCTAATTCTAATGTCATTGAGTCGGTTATAAACTGAATATGACTAAAATATGCTAAAACTCTCATAACTGATATTTTTAACATTATACCATGTATAATATAACTCAAATACATTTAAGGATGGTATTTCAGGACCAACTATCTTTTCATATATTTCTTCGAAGTGGAAAATGTTCTTTTTTAGGATCGAGAGATCGAAAAAAAAAATAGACTATTGAGTGGATGAGATTTATCTAAGTACATAACCTATTAGGTATTTCTCAATGTATGCGTATTGATAAATCATAATTGCATCATAAATATGTTCGATTTGCAGGACGAGACTTATTTTGGTTTTTAAACACCTTTTATTTTAGAGTTATTTATTCATATATACTACGAAAGTTCATATTGTCGATGTACAATGCTATAACAATAAATTTAAATCTATTTCAATTCGTAGATTGTCGTCTGTATTCGAATCCAATTTCTTAGATTATTTCTCATTTATTCAGATAATGTAACTCTTTTAGAGATCTCATTTATTTTATTCAGATTATTTTATTTCGAATGTATAGTTATTAATGTCATTCGGGTCTAATTATTAAAAAATTTAATTATTAGACAAAATTTTTTTTTTAAAAGTTGTCGATCTTCCGATTCTCTTCGATTTGATATACTACGAGCCCGAAACAGTGCTCGTATGAGAGAGTTATGACATTCGAAAGTTTCAATATATTATTAATTACTTAATTATATTAATATTATTATATAATTTAATACAAAACCGGACCAATTAAATAAACCAGAAATTAATTATGGTTTATTTCTTGTCTAAGTCAAACCAGCTAAAGGGGTATTTTCGTCTTTTTTGAAAAAAAATTAGGTTTCCGTCCAAATTTTTAGGTTTCCATCCAATTTCTAACGGAATTATGAAAAAAATACAATTAACGTATCTTAATTTGATCTTTTGATTATAACTAGGGTAAACAGTAAAACGCGCCAGTGTAGTATGGGCAAACTGGAATTAACCCGTATAAAATCGATATCTAGTGTATCATATAAATAAGTAGTGACTTTGTCCATCTAATACATGTCTATTCTTTTAGGAACTGCTACACTAATTAAGTATTTGAATTGATCATAGTAATCACAGATAAATGAGTTTTATCAAAATTGATTTCAGGACGTTTAAAATATCCCGGCTTGCAAGTCTTACATTGAACTTAATTCATATCTATAGTGGATATCCATTTGTATTCAACCGGTCAAACATTTCACAGTGTTTGTGTTATAAATCCAAATACTTGATGTTTCGTCAGTGTAGTCAATTGTGCTTGAATTGAGTCTTCCCACGTTTGACAATCATGTTTTTATGACATTCATCAACCGATACATGACTCCAAATCACCGCAAATACAAAAATATCAACTATCATAATTGATTTTCAATTATTGAAACTCTTCGGGAATGTTATAGTGAACCAATAACCTTCTAAAAAGTCATGTTTCTTTCGGAACCAATAGCTCGTTGGGAACCAATTTTTTTTTCTTTTTCAAATTGATGGTTCTTTAGGAATCAATAGCTATTCCAAAACTATATTTTATTCACCTATTATTTCACTTTCGAGTGTATATCTTTTATTCTCATTTTCCTCACACACTTCTGGCGTGTATTAGATAAGTTGAATGTTGCTTTTTCATAGCATCTTCACCCGTCATCATTATTGTATATGCAGTTACTTCTTACCTTTGGTTTGCAAGTAGTTTAAAGAGAATATATGTATATTTAAAATATATATATATATTGGGAATGTAAAAGGAATGGTTTTTTTAAATACTGTTTTTGAACATGATATTTGTGTTGTCATTGTGAATGTTCTGAACATGCACCGTTAAATAGTTTGTTATGTCTAAATGCAGTTTTTAAGCTAATATTTTACTGACTTTACGTGTGTAATTAGAGGGTTTTCTTGAAATCAATGAAGTTTGTATGTTATTGAAGAGAATGATTTTCAAATGCAGTTTGTAGTTTGCTATGAGAACGACTTTGTCACCAGTCATCTTTACCCAGTGGCGGATTCAAGGGTGGGGCGCCCCCCTTGGCCCGGGAATTTGAAAAAAAAAATCATATAAATTTTTTCCGAAAATTGGATGTGCCCCTCTTAAATTTTGATATGTATACAAAAACTGTGCAACTAAAAAACAAAAAGTTGTTTAGCTTATTGGTAAAGGAGTGATATTTTATTAATGAGGGCATAGGTTCAAACCTTGGAATTGACAAACTTCTTAGTTGTATAGTTACGATTATATTTTACTCAATAATTATTGACTAATTAAATTGTTTTTTCATTTTTCATTAAACTTTTTTTAGTCTATTATATTAACTAATTATTAGAAATTGTCAATTTTCTAAACAAATTTATGCAGATATTAAGTACAATAGTAGATCGTTTGATAAACAAATCGAACTCGAGACCAAATTATTAGAGTTTGAAAGGTTCGCGAACCGACTCACTTTGTATTTATATATACATGAAAGTTAAATTCAAACTCAACTAAAAAAATAAATAATCAAACTCGAATTAAATTTTGTTATATGCATTTAGTAATTATTTTATTAATAAAATTATTATTTTTAATTAAATATTTTATTTATTAATTAATTAAATAAATAAATTTTTAGTGTAAAATTTTGGCCCCCTTGAAAATTTTTTTGGATCCGCCACTGTCTTTACCAATTTGTAATTGTTTTGCTTGGCTCGTTGTGATTTATTATTATTTAAGCATAATTTACAGGGTGATGAACAACAAAATAATTACTTTACCATCAGTTTCATTGCAAGATAAAAGGATAAATTCTACCCAGAGACACTATAAATACAACTAGTGGGTGGCACCGCGCGTTGTGGGGTTCTTCCCGTAAAATTATTAAAAGAAGTAATTTTTGTTGTTTGATTGCAAACACGCAATATCGATATTTGCAGTAAAGTTTTGTTCCCTATAAGTAGCAAAGTAAAACTGTTGAATTCAATCCATTTTGATTTGTAAAGAAAATCATTCTCTTTAATAACATACAAACTTCATTGATTTCAAGAAAACCCTCTAATTACACACGTAAAGTCAGTAAAATATTAGCTTAAAAACTGCATTTAAACATAGCAAACTATTTAACAGTGCATGTTGAGAACATTCACGATGACAACACAAATATCATGTTCAAAAACAGTATTTAAAAAAACCATTCCTTTCACATTCCCAAAATATATATATATATTTTTTGTAAAACTTTCCATCGATTCTTTCGTCAATTGTCCCTGCACTTTCTCTTCCCTGTAGTTTTTTAGACTAAGAAACTGAATTCTCGTTGAATTTCAAGCTCATTTTCTTCTAAAAAACAATTAAATGAATATACTAACAGAATAAATTTCAAAACTGTGTGTAAAGATTGACTTGATCTTTCTACAAACCAACAACTTATAATAATCACTTACTGATCCCTTATTTCTAAAAAAAACTTTAGCATATCTCCAATCTTGTCGTCACTCAGAACATACTCTACATGTAATTAAAATAACATGAACTCAGCAAGTTCACTCATTATTTGTAAAAAAAATTATTACAATAAGACTTACTACACGCTAAAGTTTCAGTTGGATCTTTGTACACTCCAGTTCCAATCGATTACAATAGGACTTAGTACACACTAATGTATAATGTTAATGTTTTATTTTAGTCTACTAGCTGAATGCATTACAAATTAAATAATAGATAATAACATGTCATCAAAATTATAGACCCGTGAGCTAGTTTTTACTATTTAATTATTCATAAATATTTTTCTGGTTTTATCATTTGGGTCGGCTTATTTTTAAGGCAATATCATAGATTTGTGAGATGTTTTCTTAGTATTCAATTATATATGTATATGTATATGTTTTTAAATTTCTAGTAACATGTCGTCAAGATTATAGACCTGTGAGCTAGTTTTTTAGTATTTAAATATTCATACATAATTTATCTCGTCTTATCATTTGGGTTGTCCTATTTTTTAGGCAAGATAATAGATCCGCGAGCCGGTTTTTTAGTATTCAATTATGTATATATATGTTTTTAAATTTCAATTATGTACATATGTGACAATTGCGTGACTTGTTGCAAATTATTATAAAATAAAATTAGAGATGGTCAATGCTTATATTCACTTGCTTGTTTCATCGTAGAAATCACTAAATTATTTTGTTTATCCTAAATATACTTATTTCTCAATTTAAACTCATTGAGCATACAATTTATTTTTTATATGCAAGAAGTCATTAGGGTTATAAATAAATCATTCGAGTTTAATTCATTAAGTATTCAGCTCAAGTTTGAGACAAACTAAAATAAAATATTCTGCTCACTTAATAATTGAGTAAGATCGAATCGAATTATTCGATTCATAGATCTGCAAGTCGGTTTCTTAGTGTTCAATTATATATATTTATCATTTGGGTCAAGCTAGTTTTAAGTCATTGTGATAAATTAAACTTTGATTTTCTCCTTATGTAATTATTAACTTTTATCAAGCAGTTATTATTAAATTATTACTTTTATCCAAAATATACTTATTTGTAAAGGGAAGGGTTAATAAAGCAACCATGACAAATAATAGTCAATTGGTGATAGATTTTCAAAAGCCACGTACAAAATTGGTTGAAACCTTATTCATAGGTTTGTGTCTATCTTTCGATCTTAAGTCGTCTCAAGTTCTTGAAACCCTCATACTTCCATACGAGGATGGCTGCAAAAATGGTGGGGTTATGACCCAAATAGCACAACGCAAGATCCTCCAGTTGAGCCAACCGTTGGAGATAGTTGTCATGATTGTCATGCCTGGCTCCCAATTTTTATGAGATCATGTTAAATAGTTCACGACTTCTTTCTTTTAATTTTACTCAATGATCAATGGTTATTTTATCGAGTCTCTTTTGGTGAAGCAAACCAAAGAGACTCCTCAATCCAAAAAAACCCAAAATAAAAATATCTTCTTTTAGAATCATGTGCTCGAGAATTTGATATGTAGAACACACATAATTTTGAAATTTTGAAGAATAAAGTGGAAGAAAAGTACAATTCTAAGTGCTCGGAACCCGCAAATGAAATTAAGCACACCAAAATCTCACATGAACTCTGTTAGATTATATTCTAGTTTTCTTTTCCCATATGTATTAGGGTTACCTATTCCCTCTTTTTCCCTTTCTCTCTATATTAGATTTTATAAATATAGGTCTCTTGTAATTCACAATACACATCAATAATAAATTTCTCTTTTATTTCAATCATGGTATCAGAGGCATAATCGGTTATTGGTCAAATCTCTATGAATTTATCGCTTTGCCCACTCGTCGATGATTTGTGATTCTGACGGGTGGGCGAGGCAATTCAATCTCAATCTCTAACCAATCTCAAGCTTCTGCATATTGCAATCACCTTGCAATCAACCAAATCTATCACCAATCTCTCAATATATCTCTCATTACTTCTAACATACAAGACTCATGAGTAATTGGTACAATAAGGTAAGGAACCTAATGCCCTCCATGTTTAAAAACCTTAGAATATCATTACTATTAGCTAATCACTTACAATCTTCAGCAACAACCGAACAAAATCACACAAAAAACAAAGTCAACACAACAAAAGAATTAGAGTTATTCGAGTCAATGATGACCACTTTAATTTATTTTATTCCCATTTGCAAGCTTGAGATAAATGAATGAAATCTGCAAATGCTACGAGCATGAAAATAGTTAAAACAATAATTTGCGGAATTCTACAATCTTTTTAATAAGTTAATAAAATAAGCAAAAAAAGAGAACATACATTAATCTCTCTAACATAGTGTTGTGGGTCCGAAAGGTTGTCATTTCGACACATTTGGCCCACAACTTTAAGGTTGAAGTCTTAAATTTATGCTTGTTTTGGAGATAAAAAGAGCATTTTGATGCTGCGAGAGATTTGAATGTGATTACGTAAATGTGTGGAATCTTGGAGCATAAGTTAGGATCGAGCAAGGAGGGCATTTCGGAGTGAGCAAGCAAGGAAAGGAAGCGGCAGAGAGCAAATCCGCCAGGCAATCCGGTCCGGATTGCCTAGAGGACCTGAACAATCAGAAGTGCAATCCGCTAGGCAATCCGGTCCAGATTGCCTAGCGGATTGGAGTTCGAATTCAGACAAAAGGAAACCCTAGCTCACTTTTGGAAGGAACCCTACACTCCATCACTTCACCTACCAAGTTCCTACCTTGCCTCCATCTAGCTCCTAGCCTTGACTACCATTGGAGAGCCAAGAAGCTTGAAGATTTAGAGTCAAGAGATGGATGAATCTACCTTCTCAACTTGAAGTGTGAAGAAGATATCACTCAAGTGGAGGATTGTAGCAAAGTGGAAGACACATGAGCATTTATATTTCTCTCTTGCTTTAAATTTGTGCAAACTGTAGGGTTTTGGAGCGTTCTAGATCGTCGAGATAGCAGAAGCATTATAAGAAAATCTACTCCAAACCTTGTCCAAGAACATAAACCATTAAATCCCAAAGCAAAATCTATTCCACAAGATATTTACCTTTAAGTCTTGTTGAATCGATAAAGAAGAACGTTCGGATCTTCTTCTCTAAAGCAAGTCCACACCAAGGGGATGATCTTGATGATCCCTCACTTAATTGCCTACTAGAACAATTAAATGAAGAACAAGAGAGCAAGAACAAGAGGAGCTAGGGGTGGCCGGCCACTATGAGAGAGAGAGAGAGAGTTTTGTGTGAGTTTTGTGATTAATGGAATAATGAATTAAAGTCTTGTATTTGAATTCATCATCCAACTCACAAGTATGGGTTAAAAGTGATTGGTATGGGCTTAAAGGTGCTTTAACCCATACCCCTTAAATCACTCACCTCTTAATCCACAATCACCAACTAAGCATGGTGTTGTGTGGCCCCCACACATGGACCCACCATGTGGGCCGGCCAAGAGGTCTTGTTGGGCCCTTAATGGGCCGGCCATGAGGCTTCATGGGCCGAGCCTAAAGGGCTCGCCCGTGTGGTCTCATGCCGTGTCCAAAAGTCACCCGACCCTTTTGTCGTTACTTATGAAACAAAGTCCGACGCGACATCGACGGAAAAACTCAGTTTTTTCGATTCGCTAATTATTCTCTCAAACCGAACCTATGGCACAAAACCTCCAGTTTTGTCCATGTATTGCTCCTCGAGAAACGATAAGGTTTCCTTGTCTCAAGTTATCCGTCTTGAATGTGTGTGACCCTCTAGGCTCATGCCACCGTTGGCAGATTGGCGCAAAAGATCGCTCTTGCCCAATCCATCGTAAGTGGTCTCTAGTAAGACGTTATGATTACCCAAGGTGCATGACGATCGATGATTCGACTTAACCTTGTGCGTACAAGTCACTATCCTATTATCTCTAGATATCCCGATTGATCACAAGGCATAGAGTCGTCACCCTTGTTTAATCAATCATTGTTACTTGATATGCGAGATGGCTGAGAACTGATAACCCGTATTATTGGCATGGCCATGCTCTTACTCTCAGTCAGTCTCCATCAAGAGGCCCTTTTAACGGATATCTTTCCCACACCGTAGTATGAGGGATAAATCTCTTAGCCGTCTTTCGTGTCACTCATGCAACCCGTTCCGCCACCCAATCATGCCCTTTATAGCAATCCTTTCACAGAAAGCGTTAGGCGCAAGTTAAAGCCGCACGTACATTGCATAGTGATCACAAAGACTCCTTTGTCTAAGAATGTCGTGACAAGCTATCGCATTTGAATATGTTCATGGCTTAATCTATGAAAACACTATTCAAAGCGGGTCGTCCGATATCAATCACCTCATGATATCTATGATATGATTCCGGGATCCCTCATCCCTATGACAAGTAGAACTACGTCATTAAGAACCATCCTCATACTGGTCGCTTCTAAGGAAGCATAGGTTGACCAGGGACTCGTTAAGTGTGATCCGTACAGATTTATGGTTCTACTACTTTAGTGGTCATAGATCAGATCATTCTTAACATATTACTTCAACACATAAGTAATACAAAGCCGTTTTATATTTATATTACAAACGATGATATTGTACATAGACGTTTACAGGCTAATAGCAATTGGACTAGGGCACAAATGCTATCAATCTCCCACTTGCCCCTAGTTCCAATCTAAGTCCCAGTCTATACCCATTAACCTAACATGTTTATCATGTTTTGCTTGTGGAAGAGCCTTGGTCAAGGGGTCGGCTGTGTTATCATCAGTTGCAACGTAGTAGATCTTCACGTCACCTCTAGCAACTATGTCGCGGATGATGTGATACTTTCTGAGTACATGTTTGGATCTGTAATGTGCCCTGGGTTCCTTAGCTTGCGCAATAGCCCCGGTGTTGTCACAATATAAGTCTACTGGGTTAGATGCGTTTTTAATTACACATAACCCAGCCATGAAACTCCTGATCCATACAGCCTCTTTTGCCGCTTCAGATGCGGCAATGTACTCAGCTTCGGTCGTAGAGTCGGCAATGGTGTCCTGCTTCTGGCTTTTCCAGCTGAATGCTCCACCGTTCAACGTAACACATATCCCAACTGACTCTTAAAGTCATCGGGGTCTGTCTGGAAACTAGCGTCAACATATCCTTTGACGACTAGATCATCATTTCTCCCCCCGTATACAAGAAAAGCGTCTTTGGTTTTTTTCAAATATTTGAGAATCGCCTTGACGGCCATCCAGTGTGCCTCACCGGGTTTGGATTGATGTCTACTGGTACAGCTTAGGGCAAATGAGACATTCGGTCTCGTACATATCATGGCATGCATTATGGATCCTATAGCCGAAGCATATGGGACCTCATTCATTCTTGCTAGCTCTGCAGGTGTCTCAGCACACTGCTTCTTCCTATGCTTCATGCCATGACGCATGGGCAGCAATCCTTTCTTTGAATCTTGCATTGAGAATCGTCTCAACACTTTGTCTATGTAGGTGCTTTGACTTAAGCCCAAGACCCGCTTGGCACGGTCTCTATATATCTTGATCCCCAAGATGTAAGAGGCCTCACCTAAGTCCTTCATTGCAAAACACTCACCTAACCAAGTCTTTGTCAAGAGCAAGGTAGGGACATCGTTTCCAATGAGTAGTATGTCATCAACATAAAGCACCAAGAAGACTACATTGCTCCCATCTGCCTTTTTATACACGCAAGGTTCATCATCGTTTTTGACGAAGCCAAACTGTTTCACTACTTCATCAAAACACTGATTCCAACTCCGAGATGCTTGCTTCAAACCATAGTGTTGCTACGTTTAATAGTTGGCATGATTTTTTAGCGTAAAAGTAAGAAGTCGAGCAACATGTTGCATGACATGTGGAGCGACTTGTTACGAGCCGCAGATTAGGAAAGTCTAAAGCTTTCCTATTTCGACGAAGCTTGGAGCGAAAGAAGAAAAGCGGCACGAAGACTTGGAGCGCAAGAGAGTGACGTCGACAAGTCAGGCGACTTCCAGCTGGCAGTTACACGTCAGCGAAAAGAGGCAACTAAGGCGGCAACTATACTTGCCTGATTTATTCAGGAAGTCAGAACAGGCAAGACGACTTCCAGCTGTCAAGGAAGGCGGCAACAACTTGCCTGACTTTCCTGTTCCTGATCCAAGAAGGATTAGGAATGTGAGCTGCTATAAAAAGCCCTTGGCTTCCCATTAGCAGTATCCGTTCTTGTTCTAACACCTGCAAGATTTCTTAGAGCTCTTAACCGTGCACCATCGGTGTGTTGAGAGGCTGATGAATATTCGCTAGAACGGACCTCTTGCTCCGATCAAACCTTGAGTCGCGAAGACTAAGTGTTTGGGTCGGTTAGGGTTTTTGTTTGTGATTGAAGACTCACAACCCCGTCCAAGACGACAACGACACCGAGCATGGACTTGCTCGAAGGGTGGAATTGAGGGAATCTCAAAGACAGGGGGAGAGGCTCTAGGTCGAGGCGATTCACGGTGAGATCTATAGTAGCTTAGGACAATAGCTTGTGTGATAGCTAGTTGGGCTTGAAGTTGTATTATTGACTACCTGATAGTGAAAAACCTTTCCACTGGCAAAGTGCCCCCAGACGTAGGTGCGGAGTCACCGAACTGGGTAATCATCTCTGGTTTCGTGATTATTATCTGTCTATTACTTTGCTTACGGTTTTCACAAGAAGTCGATACACAAGTTAAAGACTTTGTGTTCGACTTCCTGACTCGGCTACGATTCAGAATTTCAATTGGTATCAGAGGGGGCACCTTAATCTCTTAGGTGATTTTCCTGCAAAATTCTGAGTAGCTAATATGGATTCAAAGGAAGGAGGATCTGTCAATCGTCCTCCGGTACTCGACGGAACAAACTATGGATATTGGAAAGCACGGATGTGTGCTTTCCTGAAGTCCCTCGACAGCAAAACCTGAAAGTCTATCATCAATGGATGGGAGGAACCTTACTATACTGATGCTCATGGAAATCAAACCAGCATCAAACCAGAAAAGGAGTGGAGCATGGAAGAAGATGAAGCCGCCCTAGGTAATTCTCGAGCACTCAATGCTATCTTTAATGGAGTAGACAAGAATGTGTTTCAACTCATCAACACATGCACAAGTGCCAAGATTGCCTGGGACACACTTGCGGTTGCTTACGAGGGTACTTCAAAAGTCAAAGAGCAGAAGTTACAGTACCTCACGACTAACTTTGAGGCTCTGACCATGAATGACGACGAGACTATTGCGGAGTTTAATGTGCGCATCAAGGATTTGGCCAATGAATCATATTTACTTGGCAAGCCTATGACCGATGAAGATTTGGTCAGAAAGACACTGAGAGCCCTAAATCCCAGATTTAAGATGAAGATCACCGCCATCGAAGAAGTCCATGACTTGAAGACACTGAAGTTTGATGAAATCATGGGCTCACTAATGACTTTCGAGCTCTCCCTACCTCCTATTGAGAAGGAACTTAAAGGTGTGGCTTTCAAAAGTTCTAATCAGAAGAACTCAACACACTCTGAGTCGGATAGTGACATCGAGGAAACTATCGCTATGCTGGCCAAAAACTACAACAGAGTCATGAAAAGATTTGGCCAGATGACAGGAAGAAAAGTCACCCGAGAAGTCAGAGACAAGCCACAGCACAAGTTTCAGAAACTCGACATCACAGCTAACGATGGAGGACGAGGAGAACGATCAAGTAAAGGCGCTCAGTGCTTTGAATGTGAGGGATATGGACACATGCAGAGAGAATGTCCCAACTTCTTAAAGAAACAGAAGAAGGGATTCAATGCCTCTCTAACTGACGATGAAGATGAGGAAGAGAGTGACCTTGAGCATACAAGTAACTATGTGGCTTTTACTTCCTCCACCATAGATCAATCAGCTGAAAGCTCAAAGAAGTATGACTCTGATGATGAGCTATCCGATGAGACTCTCAACAACGCTTACAACGAATGGTATGTCAAGTGGCTTGAAGACTCTCAGGTAATCGAAAAACAAAATGCTCTCATTCTTACTCTTAATGAAGACAAGTCAAGACTTCTTGAGATGACTATTGATCTCAAAAAGGAAGTTGCTCGACTAAAAGGCGAGTTAGAGCAGGTCACCAAGTCTGTAAATATGATGAATCCAAGTACTAACACTCTGGACCAAATACTTTCGATCGGGAAACCATCAAGGAATATGGAAGGTCTTGGATATTCGAAAGAAGCCTCATCATCGCGCACCATCTTCGTTCCGCAGAAGTCTATCTCCCAGAAGTCTCCTTATTTCACGGCTGACCAAGCGACCAAAAGGCCCTCTACCCTGGCCGCTTCAAAAACCCAGACCAAAAGACACAACTGGGTTTGTCATCACTGTGGACGAAGAGAACATATTCAACCCTTCTGCTATCAGCTATATGGGAAGAGCTCGGTCAAGAAAAGGACCACCATCAAGAAAAGCCAACCTCGGAAGAAATGGCGAGTCAAAGAGGTCAACTATCGAGCTAACATCGCGTACACCGCTTTAAAGGCCTCAACCAGCAACGCTTGGTACTTCGATAGTGGATCCTCTCGACATATGACGGGTAATAGCTCTTTCCTGGTCACTTTAATACCATGCACAAATAGCTCCGTCACTTTTGGAGATGGAGTAAAAGCTAGAGTGCTCGGGAAAGGAAAACTCAATCTTCCCAATTCTCCATGTCTGAAAGAAGCTCTGCTAGTAGAAGGCCTCACAACAAACCTCATCAGCATAAGCCAGATATGTGATTTAGATCTGGACGTCCACTTCACTCGCGACAAGTGCTCGGTCAAAGACAAACAACAAAAGGAAGTCATGATAGGCCACAGGTCCCTTGACAACTGTTATCTATGGTCTCCAACAGTCAGTACTTTGCCAACCAAGTGCCTTTTATCCAAAGCTCAAGAGACAAAACTATGGCATCAAAAACTTGGTCACATCAATTTGAGGAGTATGCAAAAGATTCTCTCTGAAAAGCCTATCATCGGAGTTCCCAACCTCAAGATCATTGAAGGAAAAATCTGTGGAGAATGCCAAATTGGGAAACAAGTCAAGACGTCACACAAGAAGGTACAACATCTTACTACTTCTCGAGTTCTAGAACTTCTTCATGTTGACCTTATGGGACCCATGCAAGTAGAAAGTCTAGGAGGGAAGAAGTACATATTTGTATGTGTAGACGACTTCTCAAGGTACACATGGGTAGATTTCATTCGATAGAAGTCAGATACCTTCTCAGTCTTTGAAGCCTTATGTCGAAGAGTTCAACGAGAAAAGGGAGAAGTTATTGGGAAAGTCGTTCGACTTCGGAGCGATCATGGAAAGGAGTTTGAAAACATCAGCTTCGCAAACTTTTGTGATGCTGAAGGAATCGCCCATGAATTCTCTGCTCCCATCACTCCTCAGCAAAACGGAATCATTGAAAGAAAGAATCGCACTCTTCAAGAGATGGCAAGAGTCATGATGTTAGCCAAAGCCATCCCGCAATACTTCTGGGCTGAAGCTTTGAATACGGCATGCCATATTCATAATAGAGTGACTCTACGCCCTGGAACTTCGCTCACTCTATATGAAATATGGAGGGGGAGAAAGCCGAATGTCAAATACTTCCATGTCTTTGGATCGGTCTGCTACATACTCGCAAATAGGGAACCTCGACGCAAGTTGGACCCTAAAAGCGACAAAGGCATCTTCCTCGGATACTCCAGAAATAGTCGGGCGTTTCGGGTATTCAACAAACGCACCCGGACTATCATGGAATCCATCAATGTCGTAATTGATGATGACAATAACGAGCAATCAAGTGACGAGGACGAAGAAGTCCTGAATCTCTCAGGAGAAGTCAGACCAGAAGTCAGAGGAGAAGCCAGACCGGATGTCAGAACAGAAGTCAGACCAGAGGTCAAGGACGATGAGCGCAACAAAGAGTCTGAAGACGAAAGCCAAATCATCCCGGATGAAGAGGCAACTCCTACAAGGCAAAGAGCTCCGTCAAAAAGAATTCAGAAGTATCATCCACCCCGGGATGTGATTGGAGACATTAATGAGGGAGTTCGGACTCGACAAAAGGCATCCCTTGACCACCAAGAGATGATAGGTAACATGTGCTTTATTTCCAAAATTGAGCCAAAGAATATACAAGAGGCCATCAATGATGAATACTGGGTCTGCGCGATGCAAGAAGAGTTGGTTCAGTTTGCAAGGAATGAAGTCTGGGAACTTGTACCCAAGCCTGACAATGTCAATGTCATCGGGACAAAATGGATATTTAAAAACAAGTCTGACGAGTAAGGAAACATCACTCAAAACAAAGCGAGACTAGTGGCTCAAGGTTACACACAAGTCGAAGGAGTCGACTTTGAAGAAACCTTTGCTCCAGTAGCCAGACTGGAAGCCATACGACTTCTTCTCGGTATCGCATGTCATCTGCGCTTCAAACTCTATCAGATGGATGTAAAGAGTGCCTTCCTTAATGGAAATCGAAACGAAGAAGTCTATGTAGCTCAACCAAAGGGATTCGAAGACCATGACTCTCCGCACCATGTCTACAAGCTAAAGAAAGCTCTCTACGGTCTCAAACAAGCTCCACGAGCATGGTATGAACGTCTTACCCAATTCCTTGTACAGAATGGTTATATTCGAGGGGGAGTAGACAAAACTCTCTTTGTGAAGAAGGAAGGAAAGGATATCATGATTGCTCAAATATATGTCGACGACATTGTGTTTGGAGGAAAGTCAGACAAGATGGTGAAACGCTTCGTTCAACACATGCAGTCTGAATTTGAGATGAGTATGGTCGGTGAGCTCACATATTTCCTAGGCTTCCAGATCAAGCAGATGTCATATGGAATATTTATCTCCTAGAGCAAATACGCAAAGAACATTGTCAAGAAGTTCGGGTTAGAAAAGGCTTCGCACAAGAGGACTCCTATTGCCACACATGACAAGTGCACAAAGGACGAGATGGGAGAACCAGTTGATCAAAGTCTTTATCGAAGCATAATAGGAAGTCTCCTCTATCTAATAGCAAGTCGACCCGACATTGCTTACTCTGTGGGAGTCTGTGCTCGATATCAAGCCAATCCAAAAGTCAGTCACTTGGCTCATGCAAAGAGGATCATAAGGTACATCTCGGGAACCTCTGAACTGGGTTTACTATATTCCTTTGATACCTCTCCTACTCTGGTTGGATATTGTGATGCTGACTGGGCGGGAAGCACACCAGATCGAAGAAGCACCTCTGGAGGCTGTTTCTACCTAGGGAACAATCTTGTATCGTGGTTCAGCAAAAAGCAAAACTGTATTGCTTTGTCTACTGCTGAGTCCGAATATATTGCAGCCGGAAGTAGCTGTACTCAGCTTCTTTGGATGAAACAAATGTTGGCAGAATATGGAGTCAAGCAAGAAGTCATGACTTTGTTCTGTGACAACATCAGTGCAATCAACATCTCGAAGAACCCAGTACAACATAACAAGACAAAGCATATTGACATCAGGCGCCACTTTATTCGAGAGCTTGTAGAAGACAAGAAAATAAAGCTCGAATACCTACCCACTGAGAAACAAGTCGCAGACAAATTTACAAAGGCGTTAGATGCCAAAAGGTTTGAAAGTTTGAGGTCAACCCTCGGACTTTGCTGTCTAGAATAGCCAGAAGTCAAGCAAGAAGAGGAAGAGCTTTTAGTTGATTTTACTCTTTCTCTCAATCAGGACCAAACAGGGTCCACAAAATCAAGCCGGGCCCAAATCCTTTTATCAAAAGCCCGTTAGCCCTTTTTGAATTTTGAGAATGATTACGATCTGACTATCCACCTATCAGAAATCATTCTGTTCAACTTCCACAGACTCTGCACCTCCTCCATCATTTGAAATCGCTAGGGTTCTCAAATCAAAAAGTTCAGCAAAAATTTGCTTTTCCCCACAAAGAACAAATCCTAGCTAAATGGTTGGTACTCGCAGCGGACGAATACCATCTGCTTCAAAAGTACTTCGAGCAAAAATGAGGGCAAAAGTCATTGCCAAGAAATTATCAGCCTCCAAATCGACAAGGACCAAGCATGGAGTGAGGATCCGAGGAGGAAGATGGGTAGGAGAAACTTCGGCAGCACCTCAGGAAATAACGAGTTCGCCTCCATCTATCACACCGGAAGACACAATCCCCGTCGTTGAGAAGGATGACGCTCTAGCCGTTTCTGCAAGCACTGAAGAAGAAGCTTCTCTCTCTACTCCGACTACAACACGAGGTAAATCTGCTATCCTCTCTGAAGAAAACATAGAAGAAAACCTGCCTGTAGAGGGTTTAGAAACCCTTGTTCCTGAAATCCACGACACTAGCACCGAGGACCAACCTAGCCTCTCTAAGTCGACACCCGCACCAGAGAAATCTCCTCTAAACAAGGACTTGCAAAAGGAAGGAGGTTCCAATGTCGCCCCGAACAGTGATTCAGGGCGTGATGATAATCCTGAAGACATTCCAGAAGTCACTCAACCTCTAGAGGAACCTGTCCACAACAAAGAAAGTGTCGACATTGAAACCATGAAAAAGGAAGAAGCTGTGCCCAAAAGGGCTGAGAGAAGGAAGCTACCAACACGAAGGTTGGTTGATGAAGAAGAAGAACCTCAAGTTCAGAGAAGATTGACCCCAAAGAGAAAAGCAACAGAAAAAGGAGAAGCTTCGGCGTCCAAACAGCCGAAGAAGTCAAGAAAGAAGTCATTGACCACTGTAGTAACCGTTGTCCCTGAAGAAGAAGACACCCTGATTGTGCTACCACAGGTGAAGAAGACATTAGGAGGGCAGAAACTCCCCAAGTATGTACCGAAGGCACCCACAGACAACGTCTCTTTCCACTCTGTAGACAATGCCGTTAAGTGGCAGTATGTCTATCAACGGAAGATCTACCCAGAAAGAGAACTCTCCACAGAAGCACAAGGGATAAATGCGATTGTAGAGCTTATTCGTAGAGCTGGTCTGACCAACACGGTCATAAATATTGGGCCATTCTACCCAACTTTGGTAAAGGAGTTTATTGTCAACCTATCAAGCGAGTTCGATGAACCTGAAGATGTTGAATACCGAAAGGTGTTTGTTCGGGGGGAATGCTTCGAAATCTCTGCCTCAACCATCAACACCTATCTTGGCACAAATGACCCAGAAGTCACTCTGGAAGTCCCGCACTTGGACAAAGTAGCGGTCGAAATAACTGGAGGACGTAAGAAGGGCTGGCCAGTCAAGGACACCATTGCGGCAACCGAGCTCACAGCAAAATATTCTATTCTCTACCGCATCGGTCTGGCTAATTGGGCACCCTCTACGCATGGGTCAAGCATCAAAACAGAGCTGGCAAAACTCATTTACCAAAAAGGTACGCAGTCTCCCATTGATTTTGGCGCTTACATTATTGACCATCTAGTTAAGCACGCCAAATCATGTGCTATCAAACTTCCGATCGGATTTCCTTCGCTCATCACCGGTATCCTCCTCCAACAATGTCCTAAAATTGTTCGAGAATCGGATATTCCGGGTAAAAAGCCACTGCCCCTAGCTATCAACCTGAAGAACTTTGAAGGGAAGCAGTTGAAGGACCTCGGACTTCCTATGGCCAAAACCCCAGGAGCTGGATCAAGCTCTCGTCCCTCAGGACCAATTTGCGCGAGGATGGAGGAAGAATTGGTGAAAGTGATTGCTGATCTGGAGAAGTCAATTGCCACGCTCTCAACTCGCAAAGTCGCCTGTGAAGTCCTTCTAGAAGACCTCCGATCTACTGCTGCTGCTGTTGCTACTGCTGAAGAAGAAGATAACGACTCCACGTCGTTTTAGTAATTCTCTGAAATTTGCTATGATAACTTTGTCCCACAGACACTTTTAAATTCTCGGGGTTTGTCCGAGTTACTTTCCGCACATTATGACTGTTTTTTTTTGGATATTTGCTCTTGATTGAGCTGGATTTGTGCTCATGTTTGAGCCGTTTATTTGCTCATGGTGTGAGCTGGTTTTCTTTTACTCTACTGTTTAAATAAAATTTAGGTTATGAGATTGCCTTTGGCAATATTATTAGACAAACATGGGGAGATAAAATACGACGCCACGCCAGGAGTTACGCCAGAAGTCGCCGCGCCGAAAGATGTACATAGAAGTCGCCGCTCCAGAAGCCACTCAAGAAGTTAAGCTCCAGAAGCTGGTCCAGAAGGTACACTAGAAGCCGCACAAGAAGTCGCATCGGAAGTCACGAAACTTGCTGTGTGTGTAACTGCCTCAAGGTGATGACGATATGCCTGCTTGGAGTAAAGAAGTCACATCACTTGTTTTGCGTAACTGCCACAAGATGACGATGGGCTTACAAAAAGGTGTTTGCCTAAAAAATTGCCAAAGGGGGAGATTGTTGCTACGTTTAATAGTTGGCATGATTTTTTAGCGCAAAAGTAAGAAGTCGCGCAACATGTTGCATGACATGTGGAGCGACTTGTTACGAGCCGCAGATTAGGAAAGTCTGAAGCTTTCCTATTTCGACGAAGCTTGGAGCGAAAGAAGAAAAGCGGCACGAAGACTTGGAGCGCAAGAGAGTGACGTCGACAAGTCAGGCAACTTCCAGCTGGCAGTTACACGTCAGCGAAAGGAGGCAACTAAGGCGGCAACTATACTTGCCTGATTTATTCAGGAAGTCAGAACAGGCAAGACGACTTCCAGCTGTCAAGGAAGGCGGCAACTATACTTGCCTGATTTATTCAGGAAGTCAGAACAGGCAAGACGACTTCCAGCTGTCAAGGAAGGCGGCAACAACTTGCCTGACTTTCCTGTTCCTGATCCAAGAAGGATTAGGAATGTGAGCTGCTATAAAAAGCCCTTGGCTTCCCATTAGCAGTATCCGTTCTTGTTCTAACACCTGCAAGATTTCTCAGAGCTCCTAACCGTGCACCATCGGCGTGTTGAGAGGGTGATGAATATTCGCTAGAACGGACCTTTTGCTCCGATCAAACCTTGAGTCGCGAAGACTAAGTGTTTGGGTCGGTTAGGGTTTTTGTTTGTGATTGAAGACTCACAACCCCGTCCAAGACGACAACGACACCGAGCATGGACTTGCTCGAAGGGTGGAATTGAGGGAATCTCAAAGACAGGGGGAGAGGCTCTGGGTCGAGGCGATTCACGGTGAGATCTATAGTAGCTTAGGACAATAGCTTGTGTGATAGCTAGTTGGGCTTGAAGTTGTACTATTGACTACCTGATAGTGAAAAACCTTTCCACTGGCAAAGTGCCCCCAAACGTAGGTGCGGAGTCACCGAACTAGGTAATCATCTCTGGTGTCGTGATTATTATCTGTCTATTACTTTGCTTACAGTTTCCACAAGAAGTCGATACACAAGTTAAAGACTTTGTGTTCGACTTCCTGACTCGGCTACGATTCAGAATTTCACATAGATTGATTTGAGCAACTTGCAAATTTTTCCCTTATTCTTTGGATCCTCAAAACCCTCAGGCTGGGACATATAAACGTCCTCAGCTAACCTCCCGTTGAGGAAGGCGGTTTTGACGTCCATTTGCCATATCGCATAGTTATGATACGCTGCTACGACAAGTAGAATGCGGATAGATTTGACCATAGCTACTGGAGAAAAGGTCTCTTCATAGTCAATTCCGTGGATTTGCCTATAACCTTTTGCTACCAGTCTTGCTTTATAGGTCTGAGGTTTGCCATCCATGTTTATGTTTATTTTAAAGATCCATTTACACCCAATGACTTTTACGTCAGGGGTATGATCCACCAAGTCCCACACTTGATTATCTTATATGGATTGCATTTCTTCCCTCATGGCTTCCAGCCATTTCTCAGAGTCGGTTCCGTCCAAGGCCTCTCGAAAGGTAGCTGGATCATTGTCCACTAATACTAAACCATCACCTTCAGTTACTAAGAAACCGTATCTGACAGGTGCATGACTTATCCTTTCAGACCGCCTCGGACAGTCCTCATTAACTGTAGCTATTGGTTCTTGCTCAACGACTACTTCTGGCTCTACTTCTTCTAGTGGGTCGTCTAGTGGTTCCCGAGTGACTATCTCATCTAGAACTTCATCAAGATGAACAGTCCTCCCACTGACTGTCTTGGAAATGAACTCTTTTTCCAAGAATGTCCCACCTCAAGCGACAAAAACTTTATTTTCGCTCGGTTTGTAGAAGTAGTATCCTTTTTTTCTTTTGGATATCCGACGAAAGTGCATTTATCTGATCTCGGTTCGAGCTTGGTTGCAAGCAACCGTTTTACATAAGCCTCGCAACCCCAGATTTTTAGGAAGGACAAAACGGGTTTCTTCCCGTACCATTTCTCGAATGATGTCCCTTCCACTGCTTTCGACGGAGCCCTGTTTATTATGAATGCGGCCGTTTGCAGAGCATAACCCCAGAAGGAGATCGGGAGATCAGTGAGACTTAACATCGATCGAACCATATCCAACAATGTCCGATTTCTCCGCTCGGACACACCATTAAGTTGCGGTGTTCCTGGCGGAGTCCACTGAGATAGTATTCCACCTTCAGTAAGATAACTAAGAAACTCCTCGGATAACTATTCTCCACCCCGATCAGAACGGAGTGCCTTGATACTCTTTTCGAGTTGATTTTCTACTTCAGTCCTAAACTCTTTGAATTTATCAAAAGCTTCGGACTTATGTCTCATGAGATAGCCATAACCATATCTACTGAAATCGTCAGTAAATGTGATAAAGTAGCCTAAACCACCTCTGGCTGGTGTACTCATTGGTCCACATACGTCTGAATGTATTAGACCCAATAGATCACCTGCCCTCTCACCTAAACCAGTGAAGGGCACTTTAGTCATCTTGCCCATTAAACAAGCTTCGCAT
Source organism: Geranium rotundifolium (assembly GCA_963920655.1). Lineage (NCBI taxonomy): Eukaryota > Viridiplantae > Streptophyta > Magnoliopsida > Geraniales > Geraniaceae > Geranium > Geranium rotundifolium. The sequence goes on along the minus strand of OY987315.1, from coordinate 8,777,154 downwards.
CTATCAATCGTTTGGAATTCGAATTGACTTACAAGTCCGCGCTTATGAAGCGCTGAGATGCGTTTCTCATTTATGTGACCTAGACGACAATGCCAGATAAGAGTTTGGTCTAAATCATTAGCTTTAAACCTCTTAGCATTTATATTATAGAGCATGTTGGATCTCGGGTTTTGCATATTCAATATGTATAAACCTCCAACAGTGTGAGCATTGCCATAAAACATGTTGTTGCGCATAATATTAAAAAACCCGTTCTTAATCTTAAAATAATAACCCTCTTTTTCAAGAAGAGAAATTGAGATAATATTCCCGCTGAAAGCAGGTACGCAAAACACATCATTAAGTTCAATTACAAGCCCACTGGGCAAAACAAGGTTCACAGAACCCACGGCAGTTGCGGCAACTCTGGTATTGTTCCCAACTCTTAGGTCCACCTCGCTTTCCCCCATATCTCTTCTACTGTGTAACACCTGCATATCTGCACAGACATGAGACTCAGCTCCGGTGTGTAGTACCCAGGTATTTATTGTAGAAAGATATAGCTCTAATGGAATACCTGATGAAGTAGCGGCCCCACCGCCCTTCTTCTGATCCTCCTTCAGCTGCTGACAGTCTTTCTTCCAATGACCAGGCTTTTGACAGTAGAAACAGACTGACTCCTTTGCCTTCCCTTTGCCTTGTACGGGCATGGAAGGTCTAGGAACAAATGGTCGTCTGTTCTTTCCTGCCAGGTGCTTTGGGCCTTTACCCTTGCCACCACCAGCTTTGAAGCTGGGTCCCTTCTTGACCATAAAAATATTTTTGGGCGAACTGCCCCTTATGCTTGTCTCGGCAGTCACTAGCATGCTGTGCAACTCCGACGCGGTCTTGTCCATATCATGCATGTGATAGTTCATGACGAACCCACCATATGCATGAGGAATGGATTGCAGAATAAAATCCGCAGCCATTTCCTTTTCCATAGACATACCGATACTAGTCATATGGTCAAAATGCCCCTTCATCTGTAGGACGTGAGGACCTACGGAGCTGCCTGCTGACATCTTGCAGGCTATGAGTTCTCGGAGAATAGTGTATTTTTCAATACGTACTTTCTCCTTGAACATATCCTTGATCTGTGCAAACATTGCAAACGGATCATGGGATAGCTCCATAAATTGCTTTTGGAGGTCCGCCTCCATGCAGCCCAGCATGACACACGCAACGTCGATAGAATCGCTAAGGTGTTTCTGGTACGCATCCTTAACGACCCTCGTTGCGTTGGCAGCTGGCTCCTCAGGGATAGCCTTATCAAGGACGTACTCCCTGCGTTCCATTTTTAACACAAGTCGTAAATTTCTGTCCCAGTCCAGATAATTTGTCCCATTGAGTTTACACTTTTCGAGTATAGTCCTCAACGACAAATTAGACGAGTTTGTTGAATTACTAGCCATTTCTACACGAAGAAAGTAAATTTAATCAGAATATTTGAATAAATTTACGAAGATCCGATTTAAACACCAACCATAAGATTCTAAGTTTAGAATCTTAAACCAAGATCCCTTATTCGTCATTTGAAGTACGCTAAGGCGCACCGCTCCAATTGACTTATTTAGGTAGGACGTCCGTCCAATTACAACCCGTGTAACTCTTAGTCAGGGTATGTGCAAAAACACACGGCTTACCCTTCCGATGCCCCAGCTCGACCTCAAGCCAAGAATCGTGGTCGAGTCAACCAACCTTCACTAATGAGTTAACTTTGTGCAGATGCTCCGCTAAGGCGCACGACATCCCACAAAGTTTACCATTCCCATCTAGAACCCATTCGATCGATGCTTCGCTTAGGCGCACGACACCAATAAAATGTTTCTACATGAGTGTGAATTTGGGTGGCATCTCACTTGACTCAAATTAGCTTATAAATTGGTTGTGCTTAATAATTCGAAAGTATTTGGCACAATTACGAATTCGTCATCAACAACCCGTGTTGTGACGTTTCTAATTGTATCACATACTATCTTCATTTGAAACCGTCATTTGCAACCCGTGCAAACACGTTTCAAATTTGAACTCATCCATCAATACCCGTGCGATGATAGTTCACAATGCTTTAAACATGCAAACAGTTAAAGTTGATTTTAATCTTTGCATGTGAGGTGATGGCTTATAAGCTTATAAGCTAATCATACAAGCATGTTATTAATAAAATAATTCAAGCAAGCATTCATAAAGCGTTAAATATGCATTTTATAGCCCATCCTAATCTTAGGATTCTACGAGTCTTCACATCTTCTCGTCTTTCTCATTCGGGCTCCCACTAGCTCTTGGACTTCCTCCAAGACCGTCATTGTGCTCGATTTTCCATCCTTCTCGTTTTTGAGTAATAATTACAATTAATACTCAGTTCGTAGACCGGATAAAAAATAATTACACTTTATGGGCTCGAATAAAAGAATAATTACACGCTAACACTAACGGTATGCAAACCGTGAAAGCGATAAAATCTAATGGGCTACTAATGCATCATACATTTCATCACATCATCCAACATGTTATCACACAAACATGTTATCAAATAATATGCAATAATTCTGGTTTTAATTTTGCCAAGTTGCTTGGTCGGGTTTATCGAAATTAGACCTTTTTCGAAAAACGGTTTATCGAAACCGATTAAATTTTGAAAGTTTTCGAAATATTGGATCGCGGGTTCGTGACATGGATCAAACACCACACACGAACCAAGTCGGGCCAAGCCAATGGGCCGAGGGCCCATTAGGCTGAGCCCAACTATGCACGGCCTGGTTTGGGCCAAGAGTGGGGACGGGCCCGGTCACCGCCGGCCTCACCGGCCTCCGGTGACCTCTGTCCAGTACCTCCGATCCGGCTCCCCGAGAGTCTCTTCTCGGACCCGACAAATCCAATAATTTCCGAAAAATTCCAAATTTAATATATTTTTCAAAATTAACATATTTCATGCAAATCTCCCAAAAAGCATTAAAATCATGTTATCAACTTTTGGCATGCGAATAATCACAAAACCGAAATGAATTCAACAAGACAAAGATTAAGAGGGTAACCAACGCTCTGATACCACTATAGGGTTTTGGAGCGTTCTAGATCGTCGAGATAGCGGAAGCAATAAAAGATAATCTACTCCAAACCTTGTCCAAGAACATTTAAACCATTAAATCCCAAAGCAAAATCTAGTCCACAAGATGTTTACCTTTAAGTCTTGTTTGAATCGATAAAGAAGAACGTTCGGATCTTCTTCTCTAAAGCTAGTCCACACCAAGAGGATGATCTTCAAGATCCTTCACTTAATTGCCTACTAGAACAATTAAATGAAGAACAAGAGAGCAAGATGATGAAGAGGAGAGGGGTGGCCGGCCACAATGAGAGAGAGAGAGAGGATTTTTGTGTGTTTTGTGACTTAATGAATTAATGAATTAAAGTCTTGCATTATAATTCATCACCCAACTCACAAGTATGGGTTAAAAGTGATAGGTATGGGCTTAAAGGTGCTTTAACCCATACCCCTTAAATCACTCACCTCTTAATCCACAATCACCAACTAAGCATGGCATTGTGTGGCCCCCACAATGGCCCCACCAAGTGGGCCGGCCATATGGCCTTATTGGGCCCTTATTGGGCCGGCCATGAGGCTTCATGGGACGAGCCCAATGGGCCCTCCCGCGTTGTCTCATGCCGCGTCCAAAAGTTGCCCGACCTTTTTGTCGTTACTTATCAAACAAAGTCCGACGCGATATCGACGAAAAACTCAATTTCTCTCGATTCGCTGATTATTCTCTCAAACCGAACCTATGGCACGAAACCGATTAAATTTTGAAAGTTTTCGAAATATTGGATCGCGGGTTCGTGACACGGATCAAACACCACGCACGAACCAAGTCGGGCCAAGCCAATGGGCCGAGAGCCCATTGGGCCGAGCCCAACTTAACACGGCCCGGTTTGGGCCTTGGAAGGCCTAAGCCGGGCTTGCCGCCACTCTCGGCCTCGGCCAAGAGTGGGGACGGGCCCGGTCACCGCCGGCCTCACCGGCCTCCGGTGACCTCCGTTAGGTACCTCCGATCCGGCTCCCCGAGAGTCTCTTCTCGGACCCAACAAAAACAATAATTTCCGAAAAATTCCAAATTCAATATATTTTTCAAAAATAACATATTTCATGCAAATATCCCAAAAAGCATTAAAATCATGTTATCAACAATTTTGGCATGCAAATAATCACAAAACCGAAATAAATTCAACAAGACAAAGATTAAGAGGGTAACCAACGCTCTGATACCACTGTAGGGTTTTGGAGCGTTCTAGATCGTCGAGATAGCGGAAGCATTATAAGAAAATCTACTCCAAACCTTGTCCAAGAAAATAAACCATTAAATCCCAAAGCAAAATCTATTCCACAAGATATTTACCTTTAAGTCTTGTTGAATCGATAAAGAAGAACGTTCGGATCTTCTTCTCTAAAGCAAGTCCACACCAAGGGGATGATCTTGATGATCCCTCACTTAATTGCCTACTTGAACAATTAAATGAAGAACAAGAGAGCAAGAACAAGAGGAGCTAGGGGTGGCCGGCAACTATGAGAGAGAGAGAGAGAGTTTTGTGTGAGTTTTGTGATTAATGGAATAATGAATTGAAGTCTTGTATTTGAATTCATCATCCAACTCACAAGTATGGGTTAAAAGTGATTGGTATGGGCTTAAAGGTGCTTTAACCCATACCCCTTAAATCACTCACCTCTTAATCCACAATCACCAACTAAGCATGGTGTTGTGTGGCCCCCACACATGGACCCACCATGTGGGCCGGCCAAGAGGTCTTGTTGGGCCCTTAATGGGCCGGCCATGAGGCTTCATGGGCCGAGCCCAAAGGGCTCGCCCGTGTGGTCTCATGCCGTGTCCAAAAGTCGCCCGACCCTTTTGTCGTTACTTATCAAACAAAGTCCGACGCGACATCGACGGAAAAACTCAGTTTTCTCGATTCGCTAATTATTCTCTCAAACCGAACCTATGGCACAAAACCTCCAGTTTTGTCCATGTATTGCTCCTCAAGAAACGTTAAGGTTTCCTTATCTCAAGTTATCCGTCTTGAATGTGTGTGACCCTCTAGGCTCATGCCACCGTTGGCAGATTGGCGCAAAAGATCGCTCTTGCCTGATCCATCATAAGTGGTCTCTAGTAAGACGTTATGATTACCCAAGGTGCATGACGATCGATGATTCGACTTAACCTTGTGTGTACAAGTCACTATCCTATTATCTCTAGATATCCCGATTGATCACAAGGCATAGAGTCGTCACCCTTGTTTAATCAATCATTGTTACTTGATATGCGAGATGGCTGAGAACTGATAACCCGTATCATTGGCATGGCCATGCTCTTACTCTCAGTCAGTCTCCATCAAGAGGCCCTTTTAACGGATATCTTTCCCACACCGTAGTATGAGGGATAAATCTCTTAGCCGTCTTTCGTGTCACTCATGCAACCCGTTCCGCCACCCAATCATGCCCTTTATAGCAATCCTTTCACAGAAAGCGTTAGGCGCAAGTTAAAGCCGCACGTACATTGCATAGTGATCACAAAGACTCCTTGGTCTAAGGATGTCGTGACAAGCTATCGCATTTGAATATGTTCATGGCTTAATCTATGAAAACACTATTCAAAGCGGGTCGTCCGATATCAATCACCTCATGATATCTATGATATGATTTCGGGATCCCTCATCCCTATGACAAGTCGAACTACGTCATTAAGAACCATCCTCATACTGGTCGCTTCTAAGGAAGCATAGGTTGACCAGGGACTCGTTAAGTGTGATCCGTACAGATTTATGGTTCTACTACTTTAGTGGTCATAAATCAGATCATTCTTAACATATTACTTCAACACATAAGTAATACAAAGCCGTTTTATATTTATATCACAAACGATGATATTGTACATAGACGTTTACAGGCTAATAGCAATTGGACTAGGGCACAAATGCTATCACAAACTTGTTTTCATTTCTAGTTTCCTTGAATTTATGCACATGATTTTGGGTTGAAGAATATGAAAGAAACAAAAATGGAATTACAACTTGCGGACAAATCCATTGTGATCCCGAAAGGAGTTGTAGAGAACATATTGGTAAAGGTGGGCAAATTCGTAGTGCCCGTTGACTTTGTGGTGCTAGATTATAAAGCTAGCAAGGATGCCAACCTTATCTTAGGAAGACCCTTCTTGGCAACTACCGACGAGTGTATAAGTGTCAAGAAGGGAGAGCTAACGATGACCGTTGGTGGTGACTCAATCACCTTCCGGTTGCCCTCACAAAAGGAAGAGCCCGACGATAGATGCAAGACGGTCAAGATGGCAAGAAATGATCTCGGGGAGTTCGAAGCTCATGAAATAAGAAATGCTCCGGAAACGAATAAGGATGATGAGAAGTCAAGTCCTAGGTGCCTTGAGATGAAGGCACTATCTTTGATGGAAAAACATACGGTGGAAATGGTCGGAGAACCGAAGTTCAAGAATCCGCCCGAGAAAGCGAAACCCCCAATAGAAGAAGAAGGGGAGGTATTAGAAGACAAAGGAGTCAAGAGGACTCCGGAGAAGGTTGATATCAAGCGACGGGGTGGTTCACTTGCTCGAGAAGAAAAGGCTTGTATCACGAGTAATGAGCGGGAAAATTATGAGGTTGAAACCTCATGGCTCGAAAGAACACCAAAGCGAGCAAGGCAAAAAGACAAGAAAAAGAAGAAAGTGGCCATTAGGAAAGAAAAATTGGAGATCAAGTTTTGTCTACCTAGGGCTTGGTTAGACCAATTGTAGGATACCAAAAAGAATGAGAAAGCAAGGAGAAAATGGAGGAAGCTAAGGCGGCCATGGAGTATGTCGTGCACTAGCCCTCCTAGCATTGGAGATTTAGTGCCCCACCCTTCGAACCGTCGAGCTACCGACGTTAAACAAAGCACGTCTTGGGAGGCAACCCAAGGGTTTCAAATTTATCGGTTTTCTTTCAGTTTTCTTTTGTTTTTGTCATAAACTTTTTTGTGTGTGTTGCAAGTGCTCTCTCGGTAAAAAGATAAAAATATATATATATATCTCTCTGATTCGATGGTTGATTGTAGGTACCAAAAAATTGAGAAGAAAGTGGCTTAAAAGTTGAAGGAGCAAAGTGGGAAGGCAGGAAAAACCCTCAGGACCGCCAGGCTGTCCGGTCCGGAACGCGAAGCGGACCTGAAAGCCCAGAAGCCCAATCCGCCAGGCAGTCCGGCCCGGATTGCCCAGCGGAGTGAATCGGGACAGAAACTCAATCCGCCAGGCAATCCGCTCCGGATTTCCTAGCGGTGTGAACGATTAAAACAGAAAAAAAAGGGTTTCTGAAAAAAATTTCGCAGAAGCCCTCTTCCTCACACCAGCCACGCCGCGCCTCCCCCCAGCCTGGCCGTTTTCCGGCCAAAGATCCACCCCTTCAACCATTGTTTTTCTTTCCCAAGCTTGCTCTACTAAGTTGCAAGGTAACCACAAGTTTTCCAATTGCTACAACATCTCTTTATCCATAACCCACCATATACCGGCCAAACACCTTCCAAATCCGGCCATTGCGAGCATGTCGGAACCAAGAGCACCGAAGAGAAGTCGGGGATGTTGTGGGTCATCTCGGGACACGTCGGGGGAGCAGCCCCAACCTTTGGCTATTCAAGCACCAAGAACTCAAACGGGAACGCCAAACATCCCGTGTTTGGTTTTTGAAGGTGAAGAGGAAACAAGGTTCATGGACATTGGAGCTCGAGAGGTAAGAGTAGGAAAATATTTTAATCGATTGATGTTGAAGGATTTAGAAATTTTGGAGCCAATGAAGGCGAAATTGAAGATTATTGGTTGGTCTAAGTTTCTTGAGTGGAAAGTCCCGGTTTATAAGGACTTAACAATTGAGTTTGTGACGTCTTTGAGACAAGAGAAAAGGGACGAGACTCGCCTCCATTTCCGATTATGCGGGAGGCGATTCTCGATCCAAATGAAGGATCTCAAGAAGATTTTCGGCTTAGAGGGTGAAGCTAATGATTATGAATGGGATAATTACTTGCCAACCGATATGTGGTACGGGTTGACGGGAGAGGCAAATTTTTTGGCACATCCCGACGCTAATTTGATTAAGGAGGAAGATGTGGATATGTATGTGTTCCACCAGTTGCTAGCGGCTAATTTTTTTGGTCGGAGGGACAATATGCACGATGTGAATGGAAAAGAGCTCCGGATCCTTTATGCATACAAAAGGGATAAGAGAGCGCCTTGGGAGGCGATGATATGGGACCAATTAATGATGTTCAAGAAGAAGCCACCGACCTATCTCTATTGTGGGGCTATCGTGACCCAAATTGCCATCCACATGCCTCTTTTGCCAGCCCGGGGTCCAAAAATATGGAACATAAGCACTACTTTGTGTCCAGAAGTGGGGATTGGCAAGAAGGATACCATCGATTATGCCCTGCTTCCGCGAGCCAAGGAAATTTTGAAGAAGATTCAAGAGAAGAAGGAGGGAGCAAGTAGCAGTCAAGGATCAACCAATATCACTTATGCCCAATTCATGGCATTCCAAGACAAGCTTGGCGGGTGGTGCACCAACGTGAACAATTTCCAGACCGACACAGGAGCTAGATTGGGAGCGCTTGAAGGGAGGATGGATTGAGTGCAGGGAGATGTGTCTGAAATGTTGGGAATGATGAGGATGCACTACGGGTCGGGAGCCGGAACATCGCAAGGAGCTGGGGTCAACGCGTTCGACCCGACGGTGGAGGCATACTACCCGCAGATGGAGCACCAAGGAGAAGATGCCTACATCAATGTCAACATGGAAGGGGACGAGCCAAAGATAGAGGATGATCCAAGCGAGCGGCTCATTTGAGGTATTCGTAGCCGAGTAGTTCTTTTGGTTTAAGAATAAGCTAGTTTTTGTTAGTTTGAACTCTGTTTAGTCTAACTTGAAACTTATTTTGGTTGTTTGGTTTAAATTGGGATTTATTTTGGTTGCATGATGTACCTTTTCGTTGAAAAACCTTGCTTGATACTGATCATTGATTTTTGAGCATGATGGATAGTTTCCTAGGATGTTATTGCTATTTGCATGAGTGTTAGACGACTATGAGTTGTTATATGGGTTCGATGCGGTATTGTGGAAATATTGTTGTGTGCCAAGGCATATACCTACATGATAACCCAATTTGTGTGATGTTTTGTTTATTGAAACACGTCTTGCATCCCTCTAAGTGTCTCGTGGTTAGAACTAGTGGTCCGACCACATTCGGCTTTGGGCCAAGGACTAATGACCGTGGGAGAAATAATCCGTAGGCCATCTTTGGATCGGTTGAGCCTAAAATGTATCCACCCGAACATTCATTCCTTAGTACCTTCTTCGAGCCAAATAGCCTTATTTGTTGTCCCTACTTAGAGAACCAATGTGCCCTTTCTAATTTTATGACCTAACATCAACTTTAACCCGTGCATCATATTGCTTAGTTGCTTCGTTGAGTGTGGGTTCATTATGGGATTGAAGAGCATTGTATAGGAGTGAAAAGCACAATGGGGAAAAGGGATAAGAAGGGACTTGACAAGTGAACCAAGTTTGATTCACATTTTGATATATTAGACAATGAACATGAGAGTAAGTCATTCATTACATGATATCTTGGGTTCGGGAAAAACAAGTGGGAAAGTATGCAATGAAAAATCAAAAGAAAAATGAAGAAAAATATGAGAGTAAGAAAGAAAAGAAAATGAAAAAAAAGGGTAAGACAATAAAATCCCAAACCCAAGATAGAACTCAAAAGGAGAAGAAGAATGGTGGGAACTTACTTAGCAAAAATGTATACTAAAAATGAAAAATTGTCTTCATTAAGATCTTACTTGGTTCACAAGAAAAAGGGGGGTTGAGTGAGTTGAGGGGTAGAATACTATAGGAAAGAACAAGTTTGGGGTGAGACATTATGTAATTGGGGTTGTGAGGAACGAAGCAACTTTGTGGTAGTGCACCACATTTACACCGTTTTGATCTTCTAATACTCCTACCCGAACCTAAGCCTAACATTACAAGCCAACTAAAGCCCTACATACATGGATTTGCTCTCGGCTTTAGTCAAGAGATCAATGGGATCGGGTTTGACTCCTAGCTTATGACCACCAAGGCATTAAGGGAAAGGGACCGTAAGTGGTGTAAGATGTGTAAAGGTAAACTTTGTGTGATGTTTATGTGGCGTGAAAATGATATTTCTCGTACACCCGATATTTGCATGCTATCACGAACCTATATACCTTCTCATGTGTGTCGAATGATTATGTAAGTAGTTATGAGATAAACTTCCATCGGATATGTCCTTTGATCATTGGGAATTAAGCAAGTATTTTGGGCGCATGTTGTTTTAGTTCTTTTTGTGTTATTTGTGTGTTTCGGTTTGGGGTGCTTATCCTTAAAACCCGAGGAGGCACCGAGCTCCTCCTACGAAGGCACTTTCAGGGTTTCGCACTCGGTGATTTTTGACCTACGGGTATGGTTGCTCTTTAGTTTATCGGGACGATAAACCTGTAAGTTTGGGGTGTTGTTGTGGGTCCGAAAGGTTGTCATTTCGACACATTTGGCCCACAACTTTAAGGTTGAAGTCTTAAATTTATGCTTGTTTTGGAGATAAAAAGAGCATTTTGATGCTGCGAGAGATTTAAATGTGATTGTGTAGATGCGTGGAATCTTGGAGCATAAGTTAGGATCGAGCAAGGAGGGCATTTCGGAGTGAGCAAGCAAGGAAAGGAAGCGGCAAAGAGCAAATCCGCCAGGCAATCCGGTCCGGATTGCCTAGCGGATTGAAACCTGAGACAATTGTCTCAGGTCCTCCAGGCAGTCCGGTCTGGATTGCCTAGAGGACCTGAACAATCAGAAGTGCAATCCGCCAGGCAATCCGGTCCAGATTGCCTAGCGGATTGGAGTTCGAATTCAGACAAAAGGAAACCCTAGCTCACTTTTGGAAGGAACCCTACACTCCATCACTTCACCTACCAAGTTCCTACCTTGCCTCCATCTAGCTCCTAGCCTTGACTACCATTAGAGAGCCAAGAAGCTTGAAGATTTAGAGTCAAGAGATGGATGAATCTACCTTCTCAACTTGAAGTGTGAAGAAGATATCACTCAAGTAGGGGATTGTAGCAAAGTGGAAGACACATGAGCATTTCTATTTCTCTCTTGCTTTAAATTTGTGCAAACTTGTTTTCATTTCTAGTTTCCTTGAATTTATGCACATGATTTGTATGATGATATTTGACTTGAGCACCATGGTTGAGGGCTAAACCCCTTAGCCATGGGTGCTAGACATTGTGATTCATGGATTTATGATATTTGATGAACGAATTTTTAGGATGAGTTTAGATGTATGTGAGTGTCTTATTTTTCATTCATGCTTGCTAGAGAGGCTTATTAGATTGTATGCTAGGGTTTCGATCTTAGTAGACACTAAGTGTGAGGGGCTCGGAACCGTGTTACGCGACCCCGACGGAACACTTAGCCTAAATAGTAGGTATGTTTAGGGGCTATACCGATCTCGAGAGAGACAGATAATCCCGGACCTAGGCATCACAAAGTGTTAGGGGTTCGACGCCGAGCGGAGACTCCCCAGATTAACACTTGACCAACCATTGTCGGACGAATGCGGTCTCGAGTGACTACGAACCCGAGAGGGCGAGGAGTGACTCGAGACTAGGACAACACCAATGCCGAGAGGCGGAGTTGTCAAATTAAGACATAGGTCACATCTACATCACCGAACCACTCGTGAGTCATTGTAGTAATCTATAAATTTCATGTCTAGCACCCTAGGTGTTTCCTTTACTTGTTAATCATCACATCATTCCGTGCTTAGTTTGATTATTAGAAAAAGACCAAAAACATTAATCGTAGCTTAGAGTTCTTTAGCACAATCACACAATCGACCGAAAATCTTCATTAGTCCCTGCGGATCACCCGGTTACTTACCGGTTTAGAAATATATTACTTGTGAACACGTACGCTTGCGCGAGGGATCTTATCCGGGACGTGACGTTTTGCACGACACATTTCAGCCCTACACATAGGATGAAGATACGAGCACTATTTGCACTTATTTAAGAGGTCAAGCTCCCATATATGATGAGCACTAATTGCACGTAGGGCAACCACAATGATCCATCAACTTTCACAGACAAACTTCAAGTAGAAGTAGATGAGTAAATGCACCATTTTCTCTCATTCACTCTTGACAAAAAAATTGTTCCAGATTATAAGAAATGCCCAAAAATACCCTTTACCCGTATCACTCATTATAATCACAAAATTTAAAAGCAAAATATATGTTTTTTACAATTAAGTGCATCCTTCCTCAATTCGAAACCATGTCAACTGTAAAAAACTCTTTGTAAAAATCAAATATAAGATTTGCCGGAAAAAGTGACAAAAAAAATTCCACAAGAGAATAAGAATAATAATAAAGATATCAATAAGTAAAAATCCAAAAACAATGACATTGAACAAATCCAACCAAACAAAAACACAAACCCCAATCCAATCTCCGAAACACACATCAGTCGATCAAACACAAAAACACTCAATGCAATACTCGATAGTGCAAAAGAACTGCCAGATTAAGACGATTAAAACTCTAATCAAACTATAAAAGGAAAAAATTTCGATTTCAAACCTATTTCCGCTTGAGAAACCTTCGAGAAAATTGGAGTGGTATCATCCATATACCAAGCTTATATATGTAAAGTAACCAAACGTAAGAAGAGATCTTTAAAACTGAAGCACTCAAACTTTTATTCAGTCAACCATCTCAAAAGGAAGATGATGCGGTCGTATCAAATGTACGTTTATGATATCTATTATCCCAATTCTAGGTGTTATTTCACCCTCGATGTGCTAAATTATTGATCTTTATGCCACTTTTACGTCTTCGAGTATGTTTGGTGTGAATGTGCAGAATACATGTGAAAAGGGTTAAAACCGAGCCAAAATCGCAGCAGAATCTTTCAGAGAGCACAACTTCCTCATATTTAATCCAAGGTGACCCAAAATTAAATCAAATCGAAGATAACTCGGCGATCTACAACTCTCTAGAATGAAGTTTTCTCTAAATTTCATGGGAAGAAGCTCAAAACAGCACTGAAAGGCAGCACTAAAACAGATATCGAGATTGCAGACCAGCTGACTTGAAAGTGCTATAACTTCCACATTCGAAATTCAAATCGAGCAAACGTTATATCTAAATTGAAGAGGACGAAAAGAGCTACAATTCTCGTGAATGAAGTTTTTTCATTAGAGGCCTGGAAGAGGGCGAAAATTGTCTGATACTTTCGGGTGGCGTAGAGTTCTCATCCGAATATCAATTCGAAGGGAATTTGAAGACAGAAAGTTTTAACGATGATGCAACGGAGCTGTAATGATCATTACACCTACTGAAACGATCGTTACAACTCCCAGATGCAGAAAAAAATATATAAGCCACACACGAATTCTGAGTTTGGGGGCCGAAAATTAGAGTTTTCACGCGACAATTGAACATCAAGGTTGGGGAGAGCAGAGAGTAGAACGCCAAATCAACCAAGGAGAGGATTGGGGACTTCGAGAGGAGCTCAAATCCGATTCAAGGGTGATTCAAGTGCTAAGATCAAGCAAGCTACACAGCAACAATCGAGAGGGATCCAACGATTCATATTCTTCAACCTTTTGGGTTTTAGGGTTCTTCGTTCTTACTTCTCAAACTCGATTTCTATATTTAATTTTATGGATTTTGGTTCTAGCACCATGATCATGGGCTAAATACCCTTGATCATGGATGCTAGGTCATGAATTGAATTGTGATAATTTTATAATTATGGATTGAATTGTTTATGCATGATTTTGTGTGAATTAAAGTACTTAATGCTTGTGATTGGTATTGACGAATATTGATTACTTGTTTGAGTCACGTTGTTGTGTCTGAGAAGGCCGGTGGGTGATAGACATGCTTTAATTTGCCGGGGTTCAACTCCCCGATTATTGTTGTGCTAATGCAGACTCGTGGTGTCTATCTACCTGAGAGGGATGATCAAACTTCTCGAGTCTAGGCTGACACCAATACCGAGAGGTGGTGTCAGTATAAATGCTTGCATAGGATTCAAGTGTGTGCATGAGAATTCATTCCGAAATTGTGACATGATTATAATTCAGTGGCCTAGCATCCATGGTTTTCTCTACTGAATAGTCTCTCCCAAGCATTTCTATTTTATAAATTATCAAACATTTTTATAAATTGAATATTTTAAATTACACTTAATAGCATTATTTAAATTGAATTAACCCTTATTGGTCCTTGTGGATTCGACCCTCTACTTACCAGGAATTATTACTTGTAACGACCGTGTACACTTGCGCGTTATCGAGTGCATGTGGACAACTGTCTACGGGCCCAACAGAAGACCACGGTAAATGAAAAGATTATGAGTTGAAAATATAATTCTATCCAAATAATCTCTGTGGTTACAACATATACTTTTCTTTTCAAATATTTTCATTAGCTTTCACATAGCATCTTCAATGACAATTTGATGCGGTACGGTCGAGGAAGTTGGTATGCAAAAGCTAGATTAATTAGAGTTATCGCGAAAGTGTCAGATTTGGTCAAAAGACTAGTGTTTTTCAGACAGAAACGGCGGTCTGAGTAAAATTCATGGCTATGCCATGTGGCACGACGAATTTCGGCCATCGGAGATCATCTAGAGGGTCAAAATCGTAGTTTCTGACAGTTTTTGCAATTTTAATAATTTGCTTTCTTTTCCAATAAGTTTAAAATTTCCTTTTCTACAATTAGGGCTTTGTTAGGTTTTGCCTATTTAAGCACTCTTATACGTTTCTAGTTATTTAGTTTTGAAGTTCAATAAAAAAATCGAGGTTTCCCTCAAATCTATCACATTCGTTTTTTCCAAGAATCAACAAATTTTGATAAAGAATTCTTCCTAACCACGTACGCTCCATCACTATTATATACTAACAAATATAGATAGACAAAATTGAAGACTGAAGCTAGTACCATAATACCGTAGCTATTACCACGTGACGTGACTAAAAAAATTATAGTCCAATAGATCTCTTGTAAGGCTTGGTCATAGCCTTAGCTTATAAACTATTGACAACAGTTAACTGTTTTCCTTAGTTTAATGGTGTTGTAAGTAGTGATACCATGTTAACGAAACCTGAGCTAGCAACAACATAGTAGTCACAGAGAACCACTTGAAATAAACATGTACAGAAAAGACCGAATCCCGTAATATCTTGACACCAAGCCATCTTTTACCACCAAAGTCCAAAGTAATTTCTGGGTATTGTCTATGGTCGGGTTTTCTTACGACGCTATATTCGATTCCGAGTTCAAGGACCGAGAATCGAAATCTTCGCCGTGAATCCCAAGCCACTATCTTTGGATATACTACATGAGCTAATCATATATAAAATAATTAACCTGCAATAATGTTTATAATTATGAAACGAGTAATCAATCTTTGGGTCAACTCTTAAATATTCATAATTATCAATCATACAATCAAAAGCATTATCTCATCTTTAATTATAGCATCATGAGTATTTGAACTAGGGGAAATGACACTTTTGTGCACCTGAATATACACTTTTGACACTTTCATACCCAAACTTTTTTTTTTCGCTTTTTTCTATACTTTACTTTCATTTTGTACAATTTACCCCTAAAATTCTCAAAATACCGAAATTACCCCTGGTCTAATGGAGAGAACCGGCCTAATTTTTAAAGAGTGTGAAAAGAAAAAATTACCCTAAACTATTCATCAAATTTTCAAGTGAATGCCATTGGACCCTCCTACTTCATCAAAACAGAGCCTCCTGCGGCAGCGATGGCGGGAGACGATGACGGCGATGGCTGTCTCCCAGGAGGAGACTCGGCTCCGCCGGAGACTTGCGGCGGCGATGGCGCCGGAGCAGCAGTCATATGCTCTGTTTTCTGGTTAGAAAACAGAGGCGAGGTGAAAAAGCTGCTAGGTAGCGAGCACCTCGTCGATCACTGGAGCATTGTGAGTATTGTCGATCGCCGGAGCTTACCTGCTGGTAAAGGTGAGCAGAAATGTCCGGACAACTTGGCCCAACCCGTGAACCCGGACCAACCCGTCCATTCTTATCCCAACCCGGAGTGACCCGGGCCGGGACGGGCCGGGAACGGGCACCATAGAGATATCACAGGCCGGGTTGCGGACATGAAGTGGGGTGTCCGGACTAACCCGGCCCAACCCGCCCTAATGGACTTAACAAACTAACTAACTAAACACACACAACCCACACTAATTTTGAAAGAGTCATTTTAAGTTTTTTTAGCAAACAATTTCGAAAAACACAATTTTCATATAAACTACTCTAAATGTTATTGACAATATATTTTTGTGATATTGAAGTATTAGTTTTGCAAAAAAATTTTGTGTGCATAACTTATTTTTGCAATAAGATTTTGTGTACAATATGTTATGGACGGGCTGGACTAACCCGGAACTCATCCGGGCTCAACCCGCCAACTTGTCCATCGGACAACACTCTTCATGGGCCGGGAATGGACATGAAAATAGTCAACCCGCTAAGTTCGGGTTGGGCCCCAAAACAAGTCATGGACTATCCAACCCGGCCCATGCTCACCCCTACCTGCTAGGCTTCATACCTGGTGACCGGAGTTGGTAGAGGTAACCGAAGTTGTGCCAAAGTTTTCACTCGCCGGAAAGTGTGCCGAAAAATATGTTCCGACACACTTTCCGGCGAGTGAAAATTTTGAATTCTTGAACTCATTTCTTATTCCCTCTCTTCCTCTATCTCTTTTCCGGCCATTCTGTTCCGGAGACGATCATCGGAGCATCGCATTCTACCCTTTTGGTTGCTGCCTATTGCCCACCTCGTCGATGCTCGCTACCCGCTGCCCACCTCGTCGATGCTCTCCATTTTGTGCTGTGGAGGCTGCGGAGGAAGAACCATGGTCGGCTCTGGCGAAGAATCACCGAAGAAGACGAGAAGGAGGAGTCAAGGACGATGGGGTCGAGACGGACACCTTGGCGGAGGTGTTCTGGAGGCCTTGTCGGTCCACCGTGCTCCCCACGTGCCGGAGAAACCCCGACGATGGATGCTGGAGAAATGCCGGTGAGGAGGGGGTGGCGGAGGAGGAGTGGAATAGTTGAAAATGTGGCATACTTTTGAAATTTTGATGAATAGTTGAGGGCAATTTCGTCTTTTCACACTTTTTAATTGGACCAGAATTAAACCAGATTTAATTTTGGTTCAATTTAGGGGTAATTTGGGTATTTTGAAATTTCTAAAAAAAATTGTCCCAAAATGAAAGTAAGGTATGAAGAAAAGAGGAAAAAATAGTTAGGGTGTGAAAGTGTCAAAAGTGTATATTCAGGTGCACAAAAGTGTCATTTTCCCTTTGAACTATATTTAATTTAATATTTATAAAAATTTTAATTTGGTCACTTGGCTACCAAATTAACGGTAATTCAATATTAAATCAAATATAAATAAGTTAAACAATGTATCATAACAATTATATAATTAAATAATATAGACATGTGATAATTTATAGATGCTAATTTTGCAACATATAAGCATGACAAGTTTATCATTATGTATTAATTAATTTAATATAAACATGTCATTATACAAGTTAAACATACATACTTGTTATCATGTAAATTTAAAATAGAGAGAGACATTATCATGTATATTAAATATACATATACAGAAGAATTAAATATATTCGGTGTAACATATATAATGTGGAAGCAAAAACAAAATACACAAAACTAAGTATATGAAGTTTAAGCATGATTGTTGAGATCATGTTAACCATAATTATCATTTCTCAAATTTAATTCAATTCAAACCCATAATGTTTGAATCAAGAAATGAATTATTTTGAAAAACAAACATGTAAATGAAAATTTTAAAAATTAAATGCAACCATCAAAAAACACAATTATTATGTTTAGCCAATTCAAATAATGAAAATTATATTTTGAAGAATGAAACTCTCGAGAATGAAATTTTTTGTCAAAAAAAAAATGCACATATTCTTGAACCAATATACCAAATGTAAGTTGATTATAAACTTTAAAAATATAATAAACATAAGAGAACCAAGCTAAATATATATTGAAGATTTTGAAAATACATCCATTATATTCAAAAAAAAAGTTCCTGAATTTGTACATTCCATTAATTTATAAAGTGACTTTTCAAGTAACTTTTCATTACTTCGTATATACTAACCAATAGAGAATTAACATGACTACAATAGAGATTCATTATTGCACTTGATACCCTTTATAAACGGAGCAGTTAAAATATTTAAAACCGCATCAGTGTGATATTTTCTTACTCCTTTTATATACAATATTGATTGATTTCGGCGGACTAACATTTAGTAACTAAACCTTTCAAAAAGACATTTAGTAACTAAAAGAAGAGAGCCAATTATTTTAGTAACGTTAATATGCAAGAAAACAATGCATATGGATTTTCAATTTTGGGATTACATTTATCCGAGGTAAAATTACATTTGGGGAGTAAATAAACAGAAAGACTATTACAAATTACAGAAAACCAAAATATAAACAAGTTAAATGGAAAGAAGATTGACCTGGATCAGCATACCCTAATCCACAAGTTGACGGAAACTATAAACTATGGAGGGTTCCAACTCTATCATATGACGGAAAAAGTGCAAGCACCAAGTTGGAGCAGCACAGAAGCCAGTAAAGGCGTTGCGGAGCTGCAATCTTCTGGCCTATATATTGGTAATCTCCCGTTCATTTTGTGACAGCTTCATTGGCCTTTTGCGATGATTCTGACCTTTCTTGTATTTTCTTCTTCTCCCTGAAAACCAGAAAAGGATAATGGATATACAAAGTAACTCATTTGAGGGCCAAAGGAAGGTAATAGAAAAATCATTTTCCGATGTTTGAAATGTCAAACATCTTTGAGAAAAGAAGAATTTACCTATCCACATATTCCTTTAGAAGCTCCTTTGCTTGAACCAACTTGGAAAGCAAGTTACGGTATATATCAAGGTCACGATCCACATTTTTCTTGTTAATATTCAAGGATGCACAAAGCTGTTTGAGATAGAACCAAGATTAAATGTCAACTTAGAATCCAACACACATTATCTATCCACTACACGGCCTAGTTGTCACACCCCCAAAATATGCTAAGTTCTCAGCATGTTCGGCCATAAAAACTAATAATTTGCCTAACATACTCGAAAACAAATTCTCCAACCAATAGATTTTGACCCAGATATTCAATATATTGTATGTATGTAAAACCAATGAACACCATTGCACGTGATAACATTTGTTTAGGCACTTGAGGGACCATACATGATATATAATAGCATAGTAGGATTGAAACCAACCTTTTCTAGTATTGTGGGTTCAGATGCATTAGCCAACTCAAGAAGTCGAAACAAGCCAATAGCAAAAAATCGGCTATAGCAGAACTTGCCACTCCCAGCTCTTTCAGCAATGTCCTTCATTATTCCCTCAACATCTCCATCTTTGGATGAAAACTCAACTAATGAGCTGGAAGTCTGAGATCTAGCCCACTCTTCCAGCTTTTGTGCATCATTTCTGTATTGCATTGCATATATGATAATTCAATCTGAGGTAAAGAACCCTTCTAGCATAAATTATAAAGTTCAAGAAAGGAATACAATTTCCACAACATGGCAAACACACAGAGCAGAATTATTCCTCGCTGGTGTATAACTTTTTGAAGTAACTAAAATATATTTGATTTCACTACCTGTCCTATTTCATCTATTTTCATTTTGATGTTATGATTTTGAGGTCTTAAATTTAACACAAATCAACTAGAGTATTTAAATTATAATCTGTTGTGTTATATTCAAGTAAATTAGGACATAGACCACATAATTTAAGTCTAAATATTTTAACAGTATTAACTCACTGTCAGTATAATATTCAATTAACAAAAAGGCTCTTCAGGAAAACCTTATATTCAGTATACAGACCTGTATTGCTCTGGATCCTCCTGCAATGCCTTAATGTATGCTTGGAAGATGGCTTCTCGATCCTCATCACTTGGATATCCATCCATGAGTTGATTATACACTGTAACAAAACCAAGGGCAAACACAGGGTCGTAACGGTATGTCCTCTTGTACTTCAACAGATGTTGCTGGACAATCAGCTCCTGCAGTACTGTGTTGTAAATACTAGGGATTGGTCGTTTGTATGCCTTAAGAAAATTAAATTTTGTCTCTGCTACTGTAGGCGGAGTTGCATCTGCATAGCAAGTAATAAATAAATCACATAAGAGAATGAGTACTGAAGGCTCTTATCTACAAAACTCTATGCTTTATATAGGAATGACGGTAAGAAAATCTCCATACTGGATTTTAAGTTAATAAACTTCATTTAACTTAAACAGTTAAACTAATGAATACAGATAACATAGATCCTCAGACATCTAATCATTCTCATAATTCTCCCTTCACTATCATTTAGTCTGATTGTCTTGGATGGTTACCTTGATATGAAACAATCACAATTTTGTGATGACAAATATAGGCACACACTCTTTACCCAAGTCAATAAAAGCTATTCATTCCATGATTACAATATGGTGAGGCATAATATAGAAATTTCTATGAAAAGGAACAAGTGCAACTAGAAACACACATTAAAACACTTGAACATCGATCATATCTGATTTAATTAGTTCCAGATTCATCTATCTGTATCCACAATATTTCAGCAATCAATGAATGTTTACGCAAAATCACAACACACGATTCCATATCAATAATTTGAGGATTATATATTTAAAAGTAGTAACTGTTCTTGGCTAACTCTCTTATATGTCCAACAGTAAACATGGCAATATCGCAAATTGACAGACATGTATACCTGTAAATTATGGCGACCTCTCAAATGCTGCTCGTATTGATTCATCAGGTTACTTTTACACTTAATTTGTTCCTTAAGACCTTATTTTCTTATGGTGAAACAGCAAATCAACCTTTGCAAAATGTGTTGAGAAAATAAAAGGTGATTTACTAACGTATCCACGAGTCAGACCACACTAACTCACTCACCAAAAATGAGTAACAAAACAGCAATAGTCACATTTTCCCAGCATCCAAACAGAAATCAGCGAAGATAGGTTCACTGGAATTGAGAGAGGCTAACCGGAGGAAGTAGACATGCAACGGATAGGCACGCGAGAGCCCAGATTCGAGGTCACAACTCTTGAGGAATAGGTCGGACGGAACCGAAAGTTGTCTACATTAGAAGCGTAGACTTTCCTGAGGGCGATGATTGCCGAGAAAGAGAGGGAAGAAACAGCCGCCATTGCAGTGTTGAATCGGGGAAATGAAGTTTCCGGGAAAATCGAGGGTCTGAGTTTGGGGTTTAGGATTTTTGTGGGGAAAGTGAGAGGCAGGCTTATCCAAGTGGACACGTGGACTTGATTTTGAAATCTAGTTTTGTTTTAGGACTTGCTTCTCTGCTCTCTCTCTTTCTTTCTTCCAAGGAAAAGAGACTCTGTGTGGTTAAGGTTTCTTCAAAGAAACGATCCTCTCGTCCTATCCTATGGTCACCATTATTTTTCTTTCAAATCTAAATAAATGTTCCATGAATTTCCAAATATCTGTACGGCTTCACCAATTGAGCGTTTTTGCATATTTGCTTCAAATGTGTGTGAACTGTGAAGTCCTCTACTGCATATTTGAATCCAAACCTGATAGCTAGAAATTGACAGTAACCCATATGGAAGCTTTGGGGTTCAGAGCTATATGCAATGACTATCATCAATGTTTGTTTCTTGATTATTTATAGCAGTGTGATGTTTAAGCTGCAGAAACATAAGAGCATTTAATAAAGCTGAATTAAGACACAAATGCAGCAGCTGCAATGGCAGTCTATAGATGAAAATTATGCGCATTAGCATGCATATATATACACCTTGACGACTAATTGGGATTAAGATTCTAATTCACATATAAAATCACATAGCATATAAACCATGGTATGCACTAGAGTTCTTAGTCACTGTGGACCCAAATAATGTATTGTCTTTGTTCATCTCCTCACTTAACTCATACACAAAACTAATATCTCAATGAGTAAATGCCTTCGATCAATGTCACAAAAATATAGTAGCATCAACATAAGGACCATATTGTTTGAGCCATAGATCTGGCTTCCCTCTTCTCTGGGGCATCTAAATCGAGGCAAACATAATGGGTATCAATCTATAATTTGAAGTTAACATGAATCAAAAGATTATCAAGCTTTGTTTTTTTTACCAATAAACAATAAAAAGAAGAGGAAACAAATGAAAACCCCAAAACAAAGGGGTAAAATTTATCTGGGTCCCCAGCAAATGAGGTGCATGAGATTTTCAGATTTCTGAGCTGCCCTCAGGCTGAGGCTCGCCACCTCCTTCCCATCAACCTTCGTCATTGGCGCCAATGAGCTGTGATCTGATCTGGGTCTTCCCTGTGATGGCTTCAAAGCCCCTTTAGAGCTCTGCTCCTTGAGCCATTGAAACGATCTATACCCAATCCTGCTCATGTCCCTCAAACTCATCTCCTACCCTTCAACTTCACTTTTAGAATGTGGTCTCCAGAGAAACGTCTTAGGCTGGGAAGAGGTTTTAGGATAAATAAAATTGGGAATTTTGTTTTCTTGTTGAGGAAGAAGAGGCAATAAATTTTTAACCGTAAAAAAGGGAAATAGAAAATAATATTAACCCTTGCTGTAGTGTGTATCATTTACGCTTGTTTGAATTATTTGTGTGTTCTCCAGTTGTTTTCAATACAAGACAAAAGAGGGATTTAGAATATATGGTAGGCACCTGAGAATGAACTATGCTCTGCTTCTAACATATGACCATTAATATCAGAGAAAAAAAGGTATAAGATGGCTAGAAAACTTTGATTACATAGACGGTTAAAAATGTGATTCTAGTGAGTAGATGGGCCCCAGAAGAGGAGATGCAAGATTTTCTCAGCTTTCTCAGCTTCCCTGAGTTTGCGCTTCTGATCCAAACCCACTTGCCCTGCATTCTCATCTTTGTCGCATCGGAGCTGAGAGGATTGGCCGGAATCGGATCTGGGTTTTGCCTTGATTCTTGCCAACATTGTCTTGGAATGGAACTTAACCACTTGAACCACAAATACTACTGCTTGCTTTGGCCTCTGATTTATCACAAGCTCATCACCTCTCTATTTATTTGTTTTTGACAAATGGTGACTTGCGAGTAATGATAAGCGTGTGTAACTGATTTTGTAAGTGTTGATTCATAAGTACACATGTTGAGGGCTCGCTGTGGGTTTTGGGAAAACAAGGGGCATTGGTTAGTTTCTACTTTCTATGCAAATTGGTTTTCAAATTAGCCGTAATTATCTCGGGTTTTCCCACAAATTAAAAAATACAAAGGATGAAACTAAAACATAAAGTCTTAACATTAAGGTCAAGTGATGTTTTCTTCTTCTTAGTTCACCGAAATAACTATTTTAAGAAGCTGTCCGATCATCCATTCTACCGATTTATTTGTGATTTTATGATGATTCACTTAATAGTGTATAGAAATAAAATACATATTATAATAACGACAATTTTACAGGTAAATGAGTAAAAAAATTTAAATGGACGACTTGTTAATATTATTGAAGTAGAACCACCATGAATTGGTCAAGTGGTTAAAACCTTACAATTCGCTCACTAGACTCAAGTTTATGGTTCGAATCTCCGCTAGAATATGAAAGATGTAAGTTACTGGGACATCCCGACCAGTCCAAGAAACAAAGACACTCAAGAGATTGCCTAGGGATATGCCGACCAATCTAAGAAAGAGACCAAACTAGACTCATCGGTGCTTCACTTGTGAACCTGAAGGAGAGTCGTTGGGGGTAATTGTCTTACCATGAAAAACCTTATCATTTCAAGTTATCTGGCCTATCGAAATCCCAAATATCATTTGTAGGCTCAGAGACGCTTGAATGAACGATATATGCAATGAGAATATCCTAATACAAGAATCCGTGAGTAGTCAGTTAAGGAAAACTTTGGAACTTAAGCATGCCATATGATTTTCGAGGTGATAGCATAAGCCTTGGAAGCAGTAAAATGTAGCCTTCACTCGATTTTAACTACTACAAAGAGAGATCAGGTTGATTATAACAACACGAAAGGAAGTGTAAACCTCAATTCGCGGGAAGAATTATGACAATTGTGAACCGCGTGTATTTATAAATTAAATTTTAATTCGATTTTCACTATTTTAAGTGGACGACTAGAATACGTAATTGTTTATTATATACGCTAATTTAAACATATTTTCGGTTAATTATATGTTTAATTATTACTAATTTTTTATTGAAATTATTTTGTTCCTTGTAAATAAAAATACTCCGATTATATTTAGAGAAAATAGAAAAAAAAATTTATATTATCACTCTTTTACAATAAGGTATTTTGTATTTTATTAATGATAAAATAAAATGGTAAACCTTACATTTTTGTATAAAAATTAAGGTTAAAAAAAACTCTAGCTGCTAGTGGGCGGACAACACCTCGAAAGGATTTATCTTGTTTGTATATCTTTATTATTTTAATATAAAATGAATTATACAACAACTTAATTTTCATCGGAGAACCATCAAACTATTTACATCGTGAAATTTTTTGAATAAACGCTAAGCTCCCACAAATTTATTAAACAAATCAACCTTTAGCTCACAGAAATTGAATAAACAAATATAAATAACATGTTACAAATATAAAGTGAAGTCTAAAACCCAGGAGCTCCGACTTCGATTGATTCGTAAAATAGGTGCGGCAGACGACAGACATTCGTCTGAGGCGAAGAGGTTTAGGATGTAAGGGTCTAGGGCGAGATAAGTAAACAAAACGACTATGTTTGATTTCTTATTCTTAACATTTTAAATTTTAATTGACTTTTTTTATATAAAAAAAAGTAAATTATGGTCCGCCTGAGAGTCTATGAATGAGCTTGAACGCATGGGCTGCCTAGGCGATCGCCCGAAGCACCTGGGCCACCTGGCTGCCTAGGCAAAGACTAGCACGCCTGATGAACCAAAATATTGGCCACTACTCGATTGGCTCAAACACAGCTGTTTTTTAGAACACTAGTAAAAATACTTATTCTTACAAAAATGACAAAACCGGACCTATATTCATAAAATAATTTTGAAGGATATTACAGACAGCTATCATTTTACCATTTTCACTTTATCTCATTCAATTCAATGCCATAAAGAATTTAACCAAACCAAAAAGATATCTTGGGTTGGGTTCCACCTCAAGGGTACGTAAGTAAACCATGGGCTGTTTTGGACAACATCCTGATTCGGAGCCAAACCATAACAATCCACCGATCCAAGCCTCTGGTTTCTCCCAAAACCAGCAGCAGACCCCAACCTCCTCTCTATATATTACCAAACCCCACCACAACATCAATAACATTGGAAGCATCATCATCATCAAGAAAACCAAGATTCAATTCAAGAAAGCCTAAAGAATGAGTGCAGCGGCAGTAGCGAGAGCATGGTTGGTGGGAGCGAGTGTTGGGACAGTGGAGACACTCAAGGACCAGATGGGGATATGCAGGTGGAACTACGTCATGAGGACAATCCACCAGCATGCCAAGTCCAACCTCAGGTCCTATGCTCAGGCCAAGAAGCTCTCTTCGGTGGTCGACAGGGCCAGGGACGACAACTTGAACCAGTCCGAGGAGTCCTTGAGGAAAGTCATGTACTTGAGCTGCTGGGGACCAAACTGATCCCCCCAATTTGGAGCTCATGCTTTCAACAGGGTCAATTCAGGGCCTTCAGTTACAACTCTCTGAACGAGTAGATGAATGAAAACTTGATCTTCATCTGAGACTGTAATTGGCAATCGAATCATGTGTATATATTCAAATAAAGAACGGGAAACACATTTATCTCAATTTCATTGCAATTTTGGTTATTACTTATGTTTGTCAATACAGGTCTCTTAATTATAATTGATAACATCCAAAAGAATTTTTTTTCCAAGAAATTGGATTTAAGCGGTAAATAACATAAATAATTCGGTATCACTTGTGGCAACCGAAACATCAAGAAGACCAACAAAACCAACTAGTTACTTGTTTCGTATTTGAACGATGAATCAATCATGTCAAAGGGGAAATGAAATGGAACTTAATCGTATCCCCTGTTTCTTTAGGCATGTGGGCACCTTGAACAAGAAACTACCTTAAACTAGTCCTAATGTTATAAAATTTAAAATGATTAGAAGCTAGTCAGTAGGAGAAATTTTTTTAAGAACAAACTGAAATTGATCAACAATCGAAAAATATAATTATAAATTATAAAACCTTTATCACGGACTAGTTGAACAAATTAAGAATTTTCACATCATCACTGGTGGTAATAATACGTTCAATTTAAGTTGTTTCTTGAATCATAGATTAATTTCTTGATAATATCTTGGATTAGAGTTTAATTGATTCACTAATCCTGTTTTAGATAAAAAACATAAACTAAATATTAATCAAAAACAAGAAGTTGTCATAGTTATCGTCTGGGGGTTAGCACCATCAATACAATACAATACAATACACCACTGGCACTGTACTGACACTCCCCAAGAATCCTAAAAAACACCTTGAAATCCGAACCATCGGCAAGCCACACCCACGTAGCTCCCTACTCTGTCCTCTGCTTCACTAATCAAGTAACACGTACCAATACATTCAACAGCTGGCCTATACTTGTTGTCCTTTTCTTCTACCCCACACAACTTACACGTATCACCAAGGGGCAGAACATTCATTTACTCCACCCGCCCACCAAAAAAGAGTTTGGCCAGCCTCTGGTTTTGCCCAAACCTGGTGCTTTTATCCCCTAAATACCCCTCATCTACTATCCCTCTATATAAGTGAACCCAACTTCACTCACTTTCTCCATCAACAACAGCAAGAATCAAGAATCAAGAACCAAGAACCAAGAAGCGTTAGTTGAGAAATGAGTTCAGCAAGCAGAGCCGGGGCGTGGTTTGTGGCGGCCTCTGTTGGGGTAGTGGAGGCCATGAAGGACAATGGCTTTGCAAGATGGAACTATACAATGAGGTCGGTCCACCAGCACGCCAAGAACAATCTGAGGTCATATTCTCAGGCCAAGAAGCTCTCCTCCGCGGCCATCTCTAACAAGCTCAGAGAAGAACAGCCCAATCAATTGGAGGAGTCTATGGGGAAAGTTATGTACTTGAACTGTTGGGGTACTAGCTGAAGAACCAATGAAGATGCAATTGTGATCAAGTGAAAGAGCTCAAGACTGGTCAAGAATGAGCTGCTGGTGCTGTGCTCCCGAGGATATGGCCGGATCCGATATGAACATCCTTATGGGCCATTTGATACGCGTATTATTCCTAATTGAGGAATGAGGACGTTACTTTTGATGAAGTGATGTCAAATCTAATATTGCGATAGCTGTTTGTATCTTCGCCAAAGCAATATAATCTTATGATCGTTTCTTGGAATTTTTGCCTCATATTTGGAGATTTCTGATGGAAGAAAATTGTTTTACACTTCAACAAGTGGAATTTGCATTTGATGTTGGTTTCTGCTTAAAATTTTCTGTACTCCATAACCTTATTTCGCATCTGTCACATATAATCATGTGTACAGAAACGGTTTCCCATAATATTTGATTTATAAATGAGGACTGAAAAGTTTAGTTCTGGGTTTTGGTTTATAAATGAGGACTGAAAAGTGAGGGATAGGTAAGTCATTTTAATGGAAAAATGTCAATTACATCTCTCTCGTAATATATGTTGGGAAAAAGTGGCTCGCACGACACACTCATCTAGAGCGGGTGCTCTTCGTCTCATGCCTTTTCCCACACACGCAACAACACGCGGTCGAACAAGTACATTTATACTCCGGGCTAAGTTCGGGTCGAATATACAGGGACCAAATTGGAGTCTCTCAATTGGACGTTTGCATATTCTTTCCCGACATGACTCGATAAAATAAATTGCACAAAAAGAGAAATTAATCTACACTAAGTATACAACTACACTACAACTAATGCAAGAAATTTAATAAGAGAGGCGGATGATAGATGATTGGTTGGAAGTCAAGGATTCGAGAACCGAAGGAACTAGACATTATGATCAAGGCAATCAAGCAACCAAATGAGACATCGATAACAAACATGCATTTTATTGGCCTATGTTTTAAATACCGAACACGTCTCTCGAATTGGAAACGGCCTAATTAATCTGAGTCTTGCGCACTTACGGGGGCTACCACGCTTACACAATGTCACTCAATGAAAATGTGTGTTCACCCCGTAAACCGAAAACCCTAAGCTAACCGCACTAATACCAACAATCTTCGAACCGAGAAGTGAGCGCTATGTTCCTACCTTTCGAGTCTACTAAAGTAGAATCAACAAACATGCACGCAACATATCAAAGCTCAAACAATTACAAGACATGCGTGGTTATTGTAAAATATTATCGAAATACTAGTTCTTTTGGTGAGTCAAGTGATGAACTTATGCCATAAATACCAACCTTGCCTCTCGGCATTGAGATTGACCTAGTTTTGAGTCAATTCTTACCCTCTCGGGTTCGAACCAATGTCGAGACCTCATTCACCCGACAATCTTAGGCTAAGGGTTGATTCGAGGTGTCAAGACCCGGTCTCGAGCCTCCATCCCTCGGTAGTTGCTAGTTTCGAGACTATCAGTCTCTCTCGGGCTCAGCTTAGTCTCTAAAACACATACTATAGGTGGCCAATCATACAATACATGCATTAAATCAAGCAAACAACACATCACAATCTTCAACCTAAAACTATTACCTCAATAAAATAAACTCAATACATACAAGAGTCTAACTCCCATGACCTAGGGTTTTTAACCCCAAATCGTGGTGCTCAAGCATTCACGTACAGGAAATAGCTAGATCCAAGACAAGTAAAGAAAATTACAAACCCAAACCCAAAGACATGGGTGTTGGGAAGCTCAAAACTCTCCAATCTATCTTCTCCTTGCATCCTCTTGCCTCCTCTTCTTCTTCCCATGGTGGTGGTGATAGAAACCCTCTCTTGGACTCTCTTGGAGCACCAAAAATGGCCTCCAAGGGAGGGTTTTACAGCCCTCTCTCTTTCTAAACTCTTGGGAGTTCGAAACCATCAAAGCCCCAAAGTGTGTGTGCTGAAAAATGGGTGTTGGATATCAAATTTTAGGGTTTTCTGCACTTTAAAACGCAGTCTTGGCGCTTAGACACGATCTTGAATATGGAGTCACGATTGGGCCTCTCATGGTGGCGATCGTGTGTGCTCCGTGACTGAAATCATGCCTCGCCACGGGTTGTTTTGCCAAAAATTCAATTAGGCACGATCGTGAGTCCTTTAAAATCTCTTCAATGTGTTAGAGCTATTGTGCAGAATTTTTTTAACCGATTTTTAACTCCATTTATTCTCCAATTGCGCCTTCCACCTACAAAATGTCAAAATTTCACCAAATATCAAAAAATACAGATAAAGGCTCTTGAAAGCCGAAACGAGGACAATTCGGTGCTCAATTGCGGGATAGAAGTGTAATTGTAAGGTCACTTCGAACCCGCAATAGTATACATGATTTTCACTTAACTCTCTCGGCCGACTAATGCATCTTGACATGTCCATGTACTTTCAGAACTTTTGATAGAAGCCCAACGGTGTCAGTTTTTGGTCAAAATGACGAAAATGCCCCCACATTATAAATTTTAAAATATATATTTAAAAAACATTTTCTTAAAATATTCTTTTATAAAATAAATAATAATAAATGATTCTAATATTTTTTAAAAAAAATACTTTTTAAAGAAAAAAATATTAAAAATGAAAAACAATTTTTAAACATCGTTTTTTAGTTATTTATTTTTTTTTAAAAAATAATTTTTTTAATACTAAAATCAGTTTTTATTATTAATTTTATAGAATAATATATTTTAAAAAAAGTTTAAAAATAATTTTTAATTTTTTAAATACAAGAGGTATTTTTGCTATTTTACAAAAAGATGGCTGACTTTCACTAAAATTTAACGGCGTTAGGCTTCTGTGAGAAATTCTAAAAGTAGAAGGACCTGTCAAGATGCATTAGTCGACCGAGGGAGGTAACGAGTGAGGTAAGTGAAAATTTCCCCATTTTAATTTAACGATCCTATAAATTAAACTTACAAATACTGGGTCAACATAAAAAAAGTCAATTAATAAGTTAAAATTGATCCGTAAAAGAAAGTCAGTTAGTAAATCGAAATCGATCCATATTGAGAATTTCATAAAATAGTTCAAAGAAAATCAAAAGAAAAATTTATAAATCAAAACATTTTAAAATGTGCGAATTTCGTGAAAATGGTTAAGTAAATCAAACCAAAAATTGATAAGTCAAAACAGTTTAAAATGTGAGGATTTCATGAAATTTGGTTCATAAAAAACAGAACCAAATCGAACCAAAAACTGACACGTT
The DNA here is from genome assembly GCA_963920655.1 of Geranium rotundifolium. Lineage (NCBI taxonomy): Eukaryota > Viridiplantae > Streptophyta > Magnoliopsida > Geraniales > Geraniaceae > Geranium > Geranium rotundifolium. Next base: position 8,746,559 of record OY987315.1, on the reverse strand, counting down.
CAAAATTAAACAAAACTTAATTTTGTCAGTTTGGTTTTAATTTTTATTTTCTTAAAACCAAAGTGACTGGTGACGGGAGAAAATCTCGACATGCAAGTTCTTACTCACTTCCAACACACGGAAAATACAATAGTTGTCAAGTAGTAAAAGTAGTATTATGTCCTAGAGTTATCTATCCCACGAATACTTACGGTTTAGTGCTTGTGAGGCTGTGAGTCCTAGTAGCATTTAATATCTTCTCAGGTTTAGTCGGTCATGCAAGTAAAATTGTAAAATGAAATGCAAACTGCACAAGTAAAATAGTAACAAATCAATTATGCACTTACCCAAGTAACAAATGTGCGATGTGTATTTAATAAAGGAAGTGACCGGAGTTTGTGAAATCCCGAGATATGTGTGTCTAAACCAAAATACCACTAATTGTGATTATATGGGGAAGATGATTAAGTTAATAGTCGACAAGTATTGGGTAATTCAAATCTTATTTAATATCCCTTTATGAGCAAATAAACGGTGAAATGTTTTTGTTTATAACTAATTTGGCCTAATCTAGTGATATACTTAATCATTTGCACTTAAATTTCTAATAGGATTCTTTAACTTTCAGATTAGTACCCTATAGTCATAAATCGTATCGAACGTTGTCATTATTGTTGATCAAATCTTTATGAGATCTAGTCGACCTAGGTTCTTCGTGATTGCCTCAAAACATTGATTAGTTTCAATTCAGGCCTACCCTTAATCAATATTAAAGTCACACTAAGATCATTTAACCCTTTACCTAAATCCACAATAATTATAATTAGCATTTTAAGAATTAGAGCACAAATCATGCTCATCCTACCCCAATCTAATGATTTAGCTACTCATAATAATTATGGATTCACGATTATAGATATTCAATAAACACATAACTAGTTCTAAGATTACCGAAGGAAAGCAACCAATCATGCAAACATGCATATCAAACAGATGTAAAAATAACTTTACGCAATAATCCAATAACTTCGTTAACTACACTCCAAATCCTTTAATACAAACTAAAACTAAGCAATGAAACCTATTTGAACCTTAAACTCTACTCTGCTTGATCTCGACTCCTTATGCTTAAAGTGGCATCTCTCACCTTCTGAATCGTATTTTGTTCGAAAACCTAAGAGGTGTTTAAATAATTACGAGAGAATGCGAGTCAGATCGGGAAATAATCTCCAAAAATATGCTCTTCAACTTTAATAGCTGAGTCTGGTAGCCGAGTTTTACTCGGCTACGTGTTGTTTTCTCCTATAGGTGGTTGCCGAGTGGGGAATGGCTGAGTGATCTTCGTGGTAGCCGAGTAGAGACTCGACTACGAAGCTCTCCAAATTTGTCCGCTCTCTTCTCAATTTTCAGGTAATCATCATACGAGTCCTTGAGAAAATCTGCCGAGTCCTAAGACACGGCTAGGGGACTAGGCTACCTGCTTCCTAGCTGCTCTCTGCCATATACCATGAGGAAGTCAGGGGAATTTTCGAGACACTTTGTCTTTAGCTCCATTTTGGTTCAAAATACTCCGACTTTACCTGAAATGCATTCAACATACCCATGAAGCAGAATTCACAAGGTTCACTATAAAACTACCAAATTTGGAGAGCAAGAATGAGTTTGAGAGTGAAATGAATTGACTTAAGAGAACGCTGAGATTCTCCGTCATCAATCAGGTCGGTTAAAAATCTAACTAAAACAATTGAAAATCAAACCGCAAACAATCTTAAAAACCCATGTATACAACATGATTTGGTTTTAAATTTCGTCTCTTTGAGACGTAAAGAAACCGATCCGAGTTATCCATATCATAAGCCAAACAACCAACACATCAATCAAATTTAGAAACACAATGTAGTGAGTGGTAATTTCAAACCACTTATTTTATGTCTTAGAGATAACCTTAGGTAATTACGACTGACCTAGATACTATTGATTTAGTTGTGTGAAGTGAGCTCTTCAGAATCCATTTCGACCCCTTAATTTTGCTACTTTTACGCGTTCAGGTATGTTTAGTGTAATTGTGCAGGATGCGGGTGATTCGGGGACAAAACCGGGCAAAACATATGGTTTTGGGACAAGGAGAAAAGGAGAAAGTGTTGGGAGAAGAGGCGGTGTCGATCGACACCTGTGTGTCGATAGGTATGTCGATCGACACACCACATTAGCCAACTTACAGTGACTTTCATCGACGACCTAGCAATGAGTTGGCAATGAGGTGTCGATCGACACCCCAAAGGATCTGCAGAACCTATAAATGCCAACTTGACTTAAGTGAAGAGAGATGTCGTGAATAGAACAGTCCCGACTTCATTTCCAGCTCCCAAACCCCCATTTGAAGCCCTAGCTTCACCTTCTATCACTTGGAATCATCAAGACTAGCAAGGAGCCACAAGTTTGGAAGAGAAATTGTAGACTCTTGCATCCAATCCGGGACTTAGTGCTTAGAGTTTGCTTGTTTCTTCTACTTTTTATCTCTCTACTTTCAGATTTGTGATCTTGTACTTGAGCACCATCGTTGAGGGCTAAAACCTTTAGCTATGTGTGCTAAACATTGTATTAAGTGATTTCTATAGTTAATTGAGGTATTAGTTCAAGGTTTACTTATGGTGTTGTGTGATTTTCTTGTTTGAATACTTGCATCGTGATTTGACTAAGTAGAATGCATGTTTAGGAGGCTAAACCGATCTTGAGAGGGACAAATAGACTTGTTCTTTTATAGAAAATTATATTTTTCATTTGTTTTAAGTTAAGACGGTTAGTTTTTAGCACACATTGATCAAAATATTCTTAATTGTCATTCAAATTTTCAAGTTCATGTCTTTAAACTCTTTCTTTCTTCTTTTCTTCACTCTATTTCTCTAATTGCCCTATTGTTATTTGAAACTCAGATCAAATCAAATATTTATTTTGAACTTACTAATATTTAACGCTCAACTTCAGAGTATTTTGATTTTATTTTTCTTTCATTTTTAATATATAAAATTGATCACTCGTCAGACTCTGAAACAAAACAAAAAGTGAAAACCAAATCATTCATTTTATGCCTCTTTCTCCTCTCCTCGTCATCCTCCATCACTAATGGTAAGGATAACAAATTAAAAAAAATTACAATTACATACAACAAACTAGGTACAGTTTGAATTTTGTGGGGTTGATTTCAAATCTAGTTTGTTTTGGTTCTGAGCAAGCTCCAAGTCCATTGACGACTCAAGAGAAATTAGAGGGAGGATTTTGAAGAGGAAGAAAAAGACGAGGGAGGGAGAGAAGGAACAAGAGAATATAACCACAAAATAGCTCTAACAAAAGCACAGAGTTACAAAAACCATATCAAACATTACGAATCCTGGAAAATCTCAATTATTTTCAAGACCACAAAACAAAACATCAAAGAAAGGTCAATTGGGCTCACCAAATGGTGATTCAGACACTGATGCGAACCTAATGTGACATTGCATTTACACTTTTGTCCCGCATTTTAACACCGAATTGTCCTCGTTTCGACTTTTTAGAGCCAATATTTTGATATTTTCCATCCCATATGGAATTTTTAATTTTGTATATGATGGAGCCAAATTGGAGATTTTTGGAGGAAGCAATGATGACTCGATATGACGGACGACACGATGGCGAGACGATAAGGACTCGATAAGAAAAGTGTGTCACTATCGTGACAACCCATGTCATGATCGTGACCCAGACGCCATTTTGACGGCAGCCAAAAGGGTTCACAATCATGAGAACCCATGTCACGATCGTGACAAGGTTCATAGATCTGCTATTCAAAGTGCGTAAACCTAAATTTTTTAGCAGCCTTGGTGGTGATTGCTTAGCTTAGCTTGGTAGTTTTGATCATGAGATCTGCATGCTCTCATGTTAGTTCGGTCCTTGACGGTGATTGCTTTGTTTGATAGTCTCGATACAAACTTGATTTGTGCTTTGACTTGATTTGTCCTCATGCTTACTTGTGATTGTTTTGACATGATGTGTTCTCTTGCTTACTTGTGATTGCTTGATTGAGATGGTGATTGTGAATTGTGACCCTTGCTTTAAAGTGCGATAGTTCGAGATTTGATTGTGATGCATGACCCCTTTAGTCTTCGAAGTGTTTTGAATTGCGTGCTTGAGAATTTTCTTTATGTGCGAAATGAAATCAAAACCCACTCCTTGTGTAATTTATTTTTAGAGTCGTCTCTGGAAAGAGAGCGCGAAATGACAAATTATGAAGCCCACATATTTGGTCCTCGAGAGTTCGACCCGGTAAAGCCGACAATTTACAAATCTACTTGATAGACGATCGCGTTCTGATGCGCGTTAGTTAGGGAAGCGATGTGTGTAGAGCAGTGTGCTCGAGAGGGCATCCGTCTTCTCGAACATCAGACACACACTCCACAAAATTGGCGTCCATAGCCTTAATATATTGAATTTGTTTTATTGGAAATAGCTCGCGCAGTTTTTAAGCCTGGTAATGAACATGTGTTTCCACCGATTCCCACAATAGAATATGCAGCTCTCGATCTCGTGTTGGGGGAAAATAAAACTAGAAAACCTTAAAAATCACGAAGGAAATGAAAGTGCGTGAGAGGAAGGTGGGTTGAAGAGTTGATTTCTTTCTTTCGGTTTTCGTGTGTTGATTTTTCTGGGTTAATGTTAGGAAAATGAAAGAAATTGTGATTTTTATTAGTTTTTGTTAGATTTTGGAGCACATAACTTATTGTTTGTGGAATTCCTTGTTAGAATTTATATACGGTTCGTATGATTGTTGAATTTTAGGAAAATAAGGTACCTTGAAAGGATTAGATTGTGATTTTGAACTTTTAGATTATATAAAATTCTCAGCGCACTTATAGCAAAAAGTCAATACTTATGTGAGATGGATCATGATCTGGTGCAAACCAGGAGGCCTTGTGTGAAATTGTGGGAATCGTGTTTCCATTATTCTTTGTATTTCCATACCCGTGTTTCTATTATTATGATATGTATTTCATAACATTATTATGGCAGTTCCAAAAAAACAATTTTTTTTCTTTCTAATCTATCGTAACACCCCTCCCCTCAACGGGTAACACTTTCCCTTCTAGATTATTGAAAATACATGTCACTCTCGTTACATTTAGGTGGTTCTCACAGGTTCTCACGCGACTTTTGGTTTTCACTTGAATGTGCCCCTATGTGAGATTATCCTTCTATTTTACACTTATTAATATGAAGGTGGGGGGTTTTCTCCTCCCTCCACCTTCCTCGTTCTTAATTAAGTACAGTTCTCCAATCCTTGATACCACATTTGACTCTTATCAGACCAATGGAAATTAGAACTTTAACTCTATGAAAGAAAAAATTCAATATTTGTGCCTTGGTTTTATGTTTCATTGTGTCTTTAAAGTCTTAATTTAGTATTTTTGTCCTTGCTCTTCTGCCCCATTCGTATTTCTTTTACTACCATGTTCTTGTGCATATGAAGGCTGAGATCATTGTCGATGGAGGCGTTTTTGTACACGGACACTTTAACCATATGCACCAAATTGTCTATAATTTTTTCTCGCAAAATGAATGAAGCTATTCATTCTCATCATGTACGCCTTATTTATTCTCTCTCCAATCTTTTTCATCTCTTATCCCTTTTTTATAAAAGACAAGAAAATACAATTATGACAATGTATTGTATATATATTATTACAAATTAAAAAAAATATTATATAAATGTACAAAATTAAACATACATTATAATCGGCGAATTTCACACCTTCTTCGATAAATTATAATGCTAAATGAGATTTTTTTACACAATTTTAATATCTATTTATTCTCTCATAAATCACTCTCAAAATTCAACACACAAGCAAATTATCAAAATCCCAACTCACATATATTCCAATTTAACGGCGACAAACTTTATATGAGTACGTCGTCCTTATGACTTAAGGATGACATATTGGTAAGATACACCGTCCTTATCTAACGGTCAAACCAAATACTACATTTTGGATCCTTAAATCATAATGGGTACATTTTGTTCAACAAGTCAACACTCTAAATAAGAAGATGAACTCATGTAGTACTGTCGTCAATATACTCCCTGATGACGCTTGACTTTTTGTGATACGCCATCCTTATCGTAAGGATGGCATATTATTTAGTTTTTTGTTTCTTACCGCCTTATTGGCGACATATTTTGATGGTGCACCTTTCCTACTGTGTTATTGACAGCGTTCCATATTTAGGAGCGTCATTGCCACGACAAGATGGTCTAATTGTATGTTTGTTTCAACAGTTATGCGTGTCTTGTTGATATCTTATAAAACATGTTGTGTGTGCTGAATAAGAGGTTTTATACAAAATCTTATTGAAGATGCTCGTTTCTTGTAAAACTAGGCTGTACATATTAAGTCGGGCTCCACAACTAAAAACTGAAGTTTATTAGTTGGATTTACCCTTCCCTTTATATACTTCCATTTTATTTCACTTATTTTTCATGTGAGATTAATTTAACTTATTCATCTCATGCTTGTGTATGTGTGTACTTATTTCTCTTTTACGCACGCATGGACCTCTTCAACATTTTTATAGTTAAAATGGGTAATTTCATGTCCGTACTCAACTTTCACTCATTTCGAATTTTGTACCCCAAGTTTGAAAAGTTTTTTGCCGATACCCCAAGTTCACTTACGTTTCATTTAAGGTGACTTCGTGACGGAAATCGTTCAAAATGAGCACAAGCATTGCACGTGAGCTAAAACTTTCAGTTAATGGCCGTTTTTCCCAACCTTCGTTTGGTAGAAGTAAGCTGCGAAGACGAAGACATTGATAGAGGTAAGAAGGCGCGAAGAAGAAGGTGCGAAGGAGATGGAGAACGATTCAGGGTATTGCGGCTGTGGGGCTCCATCGCCGGCCCGTACCTCGAAATCGACTGAAAATCCAGGGAGAAGTTTCTAGGTTGTGGAAGATTTTTGGCGAGTTCCTCAAACCGTGAACTTGAAAAATATAACTTTATACGGTTGTATTTAGTAAGTTTGTTATAAGATTTTGGTGCTTATGGTTTGATATTTAGAAAATTGAGAAGCGAAAAGAAAAATTCTTCCCTATCCCTTCATTGAACTGACTTGAAACTTTGGTTTTTCTGACAACTCAGAGCAAGTACAAGTTTAAGTTTTTTCGGGGGATTGATCCACCAACATGTCCATATGGGAAAAAAATTATGCCTGACATTTATCAGAGCACGAAGATTAAGAAAGAAATAATTAGAACTGTTGGTGCTGAATATGTAAGTTTGTTGAAGAATAAGGCTGAAGTGAATGAGCAGTTGATGAAGAAAAAAAGTGAGATTGAAAGGAAAGATGAACTATATTTAGAGGAAATTGATACAATTGCCGAAGCAAAGAAGAGGACATGGATATATGATAAAATCATTTTGGTGTTCATTGTAGTTTGGTTGATAAAATTGTGGTTGTAATTCTTCCAATTTAAAAAATTGTGATCGTAGAGGTTGATGTAGTTGATGTATGAGAAAATAGTTTGGTGTAAATTATGTTGGGAACGAACTCGTGTGAAGAAATGAAATTGAATTTGTGATGAAGTGAAGTTGGATATTATTGCTGTTTTGTTAGTTTATTTTGAATGAAGTTGGGTATTAATATTGTTTTATTGGTTAGCTTTCCTTAAAAGTGAAGTGGAAAACTAAGTTTTTGGTATAATATTATTGTTGTTTGGTAAAATTTATTCTGTGAGTGAAGTTAGGTTGTTTGGTAGTTTTCAATTCACTACATTACAATACATCAAATTTCTACTATTTTCCACGAAACAAAAAAGGCATGTGCATATGCTTTCTAACAATATACACCACAAATATATACATCAATTAACCATTCCAACCATTTACTTCATTAACTATTTCAACCACCACAAACAAACAAAGCATTTAGAAACATAAACAACCAGAAAGGCTCTGCCTTCAACTAAGATAACATAATATTCAATTTCATATGGCTCCATACAGAAAATAGACAGCACAAAAGTTAAGATTCCTTGTCCTTTCAAGGTTCCCACTGAGAGTACATCAAAAGATAGACAAAACATAAAGGACCACTATCATCCTTCAACATCTTCATTTCTCACTTTCTTTAGCTTTTCCCTTCTCCTTTCCCTTTTCCTTGCCCTTCTTCTCTGGCTCCTTGCCCTTGTCTTTGCCCTTCTCCTTCTCTGGCTCCTTGCCTTTCTCCTTCATTGGCTCCTTGCCTTTCTCTTGTTGGATTTTTGCCTTAGCCCAATGTAATAAGTTGTCTATTTGAATGTTTTATCATCTTTCAGAAATAAATAAAACGACATTGTATTACTAATTTGTTGTAGTAACACATTAAATGTGAATTCGATATATATCATTATGTGTATCATCAATAGTAGTAGAACTGTAGATCGGAAAGAATCACATTTAATGAGTCCCTTGTCACATAAGCTTCATCTGGAAGCGACCAGTATGAGGATAACTCTATATGACCACGCTCTACTGATCATGGCAAGGTAGTGCTGGAGTTAGGTCATGGATATCATTCGGGGAATGATAATGGACGATCCGATGGTGAGTATGCATCATAGATGTTGTCATGAGCATACTCACATATCGTAGCTTGTTAAAGTATCCTTAGACCAAGGAACCCTTGTAGTTATTATGTGATCACTAACTGAGTTTGACGTTCCCTAATATTATCTGTAAAATGGTAGTCATAAGGGCTCTAATTGGCTCAGTTATGAATTACATGAGGGAACATGAAAGACGGCTAAGAGATTTATACCTCATGCTCTGGCATGGGAAATATATCTGTTTGGGCCACTTGATGAGACTGACTGAAACGAATAGTGATTGATTAAATAAGGATGACGACTCTATACCTTATGATTAATATAAATATCTAGTGATAAAAGGATAATGACTTGGAAGATATGAGGTTAAGTTGAATCATCGATAATCATGAGCGTTGGGTAATCATAATGTCTTACTAGAGGTCACTTATGATGGAAAGAAAAAAATGATAATTGTGCGCCGATCTGCCAACGTGCCATGAGCCTAGAGGGTCACACACTTAAAACAACGAGCATGGAAAAAGAGGAATTTGAAAGTCCAAATGAGAAGAGATAAGAGAATTGGAAAATTCACTTTCCTGTTTAGTTAGACTGTACCGGTCTAAACTAAACAGGAACAGATTAGACAATTTTCAGTCTAGGTTGTAAACCAAAAGGTTATGAGAACTGGTCTAAGTGAATTTAGGACTGATTTGATTAAGTCATTTAGGTTATAATCCTAACCTTGATTGAGTTCAAGGGATTTAATTTAAATGGGCTAAAATTAGATTGGGCTTGATGCCCTTTTAGGGTTTGACTATTGTAATAATAATTATAATTGTATTTAAATTAATACTAAAAAGGAAAGGAGTAATTTGGGTGAATTATTTTGAATATAATTATCATAATTATGAAAAACTAATCTAAGAAAGGAAAGGGATGATTTTGGGAAAAAATATTTTTCTCAAAACCGATCCCCTCCCTCCTCTCTCCCACATTCAGCCGCTCCCCTCTCTCTCACTTGTTCTTGCCTCCCTCTTTTAATTCTAGTAAAGTTTCAAGAGGGTTTTGATTTTAGATCACTACGTTGTTTGTTTGGACTCGATAGAGAAATAAACTCCTTTGGGTTTGTTTATTTCGGATTTGAAAACCACCAAGGTAAAGATTCTATTCAAGTAATTATATGCTGAAATTTTAGTATGCATGAAGATCACATCGTTTCGGGATCCATGTTTAATTCTCTTCCGCATGAAATTAATTTTTTTGACCCCATGGATCTCCTTTAGTGGTACCAGAGCCATGATTTATTGCATGATTTGATTTCGAGCATGGAAAATTGCATGAATAAATTGCTAAATTTATTATTTTGCTTGTGGGATTTCAATTGCACGATATATTGTAATTTATTTAATTTTGGTTTTGAGATTATTTTTCTAAAAAATTAGGTTTTCGCCCATGATCAGCAATGGTCGAGACCTTGGGTTGACCATGGAAGTCCTTCGGACCGACCATGATCGACGCCAAGGCCAACCAGTTCGCGCCATGGGCGAACTAGGAAGGCCCTCGAACCGACCATGATTGACGCCAAGGCCAACCAGTTCGCGCCATGGGCGAACTTGGAAGGCCCTCGGGCCGACCATGGGCGCTGCCATAGGCGACCACGGCCAGCCCTTGGCTCGACCATGGATGGCCCGCGGGCTGTCCATGGGTGACGCCAAGGGACAGACAGGTCGAGACCTGTGGTCGACCATGGGCAGCCATTGGGCTGGCCGCTAGCGACGCCTAGGCCGATCAGATCGGCCCGCGCGGGCGACTATGATCGCCCACGGGCCATGCGTGGTCGAATCGTTGCGGTCCGACCGGTCTCGGGCTTGAACCGGTCAAATCCTTGACTGTTCGCGAGAAATTTTGAAATCCTAATTTTAATTTCAGATCCGGTTCGGTTTCAATAAACCGAGGTAAAACCGGTTTAATTTCAAAATCAATTTAAACTGTCTAGTTGATGATAAAAAAAAAATTTTAACCGTCCGGTTTCGATAAACTGGAAAATTTTCCACACTTAAGCAAGATAAAATTATAATTAATAATGTTATTTGATAACATATTGTTTGACAACTAGTTGTTTTCCACGTGATGTGTAGCTAAGGCCCTCTAGATGTGAATTGTCGATTTATTTAATTTTCAATTTTTTGCAACCTGCGAGTTGCTTATTTTGGGATTGTAATTAAATGCGACCTGCGTGTCATGACATTTGTAATTATATTAAACATCGTGTAATTACGAAGAAAGACACAAGGAGCAAGTCAAGAGGGAGACATGGAGCCAAGAGGAGTCTCGGAGTCGGCAGAAGTTCCATCAAAGCCAGTGGGAGTCCACAAGGATGGTGCAAGTGAAGACCTTGAAGACTTAGTCTTTAGGGTCTATTGCTAGTATCCTAGGATCCTATAGGATGGGCTATAGCTATGCATGTTATTTACTTTTACATGTTTGGAATGTATGAATGTATGGATGCATGATTAGTTTAAATGCATTGAATGTAGTTTAGACTATCACCCACATGCAAAGATTAAAATTGGAATTAATCACCTATTGCATGTAATATGGAGTTGGAGTTATCCTTGCATCGAATGTAGTCGATGACTCCAATTAGGATTGTATCGATATACAATCAGGATTTTAAAACACAGAAACACAACTAATTTCAAGTCAAGCGTGATACCATCCAAGTCTTGACATTCAGAAAGATTTTGAGCTTATGAGTGGGTGCGCCTCCGCGTAGCATTCATAGTGGAGAAGTCCGGATGAGTTGGGCAGTTTGATGTGGGTGCGTGCGCCTCTGCGTAGTAGCCACATTAGTTATGGGCTTTATGCGATACTTGATAGACTTGTCTACGATTGTCAGCTAGGACTGGCCTAGGGTATCAGATAGGGTATGCCCTTTACATTCGTGTACAGACCCTATCCAAGAATTACACCGAGTGTAATTGGATGAGTTATCCTACCTTGGTAACTCGGTTGGAGCGGTGAGCCTACGTTCACTTCAATCGAGTGACTGCAAGGATCCCGGTTCAGATTCTATAAGTTCTAGAATCAAACTGTTGTTTTAATCTCGATCTCCAACTTAAATTTAAATCAATACAGATTAAGTTTTCTTTTACTTCGTGTAGATCTAAATGACAAACACAACACAAGGAAGTAATAGCGCATTGAGAGTCCTAATTGAGAGGGACAGGCTCAATGGCGTGAATTACTTGGAATGGGATAGAAACTTGAGGCTTGTACTCAACCATGAACGCAAGTTGTATATCTTTACCGATGACCCACCTACTAAGCCAACATTGAACGCCAATAGGGCATTGAGGGATCCTTACCAAAAGTTCCTCAGTGACCAGATCGACGTGTCATGTATAATGACGGGCAGCATGGAGCCTGAGCTGCAAAAGTAGTTCACGGACCTTGCAGATGATCCTCGAGCTTTAATGAAAGAGGTCAAAGAGATGTTCAAGGAGAAGGCTCGTATCGAAAGATATGACACTCTTAGGAAACTTTTCTCCTGCAAGCTCAAGGATGGAGCCTCTGTTAGTCCCCATGTCTTGAAGATGAAACGTCTTCTAGAGCACCTGACTAGGATCAGTCTTGGTATGGAGAAAGAAATGGTTGCAGACATCGTCCTACAGTCACTTCCTAATGCATATAGAGATTTCATTATAAATTACAATATGCATGATATGGACAAGTCTATAACAGAGCTTCATGGGATGCTTGTGACCGCTGAAAACAATCTTAAGGGCAAGACCAAGGAGGTTCTTATGGTCAACAAGAAGGTGAGCTTCAAGAAAGCTGGAACTGGTAAGGGTAAAGCCCGTGCGCACCTTGCATGGCAGATCAGGCAACCCAAGGGTCTGAAGGTTCAAGCAGCTCTCAAGGCTGTTGTGAAGGCTAAGGACAAGGCGGCTAATGTTTGCTATCACTGCAATGAGGCAGGACACTGGAAGAGGGATTTCAAACAATACAAGGATCACGTGAAGAAGAGTGGGGTGTCCACGTATTCAGGATCAGGTATTTAAGTTATTGAGCTTAATCTCATCCTTTCCAATACTGATTCTTGGGTACTTGATACTGGTGTTGAATCTCACATCTGTATTAATGTACAGGACCTTGAAGGTAGAAAGGCTTTGGGCAGAGACGAGGTGGACCTTAGAGTTGGTGATGAAAATCAAGTCACAACAACTACTGTATGGACTATTAATCTTAGTTTGCCCACTGGGCTTGTTTTAAAATTAAACAATGTTCATTGTGTACCTACGTTTCATAGGAATATTATATCGATTTCCCATTTGGATAGGGAAGGATATTGTTTTCTATTGATAATGGATTATCTAATATCTTTAAGAATAATATTTTATATTGCAATTCTTCATTGGTTAGTGGTTTGTATGTTCTAAACACTCAAGACACTAACACAAGTTCAATTTATAACATAAATAACAAAAGGGTTAAATATGACGATGTTAACCAAACTTTGATCTGACGTTGTCGTTTAGGGCACATAGGCGAGAAACACGTCTCTAACACTTCATAAGTGTGGACTTCTAAGTTCGTTTGAATTCACTTCAATTGAAAGATGCAAGTCTTGCCTTATGGGAAAAATGACAAAGGCTCCTTTCACGGGTACATGTGAAAGGGCGAGTGACTTATTAGGTCTAATACATTCCGACGTATGTGGACCTATGAGCACTTAGGGCAGGAGAGGGTTCAACTACTTCATCACGTTTACTGATGATTTTAGTAGATTTGGTTAGGTCTACTTGATGAGGAATAAGTCTGAGGCCTTTGACAAGTTCAAAGATTTTCAGAATGAAGTACATGAACAACTTGGAAAAAGTATAAAGGCACTTCATTCCGATCGAGGTGGGGAATACTTAACCCAAGACTTTCACAGTCATCTTGGAGATTGTGGGATCATCTCTAAATGGACTCCACCCGGAACACCACAATTAAATGGTGTGTCCGAGCGGAGAAACCGAACATTGTTAGATATGGTTCGGTCCATGATGAGTCAGGCTGATCTCCCAATTTTCTTCTGGGGTTATGCCCTGGAAATGGCCGCATTCATTTGGAATCCGGCTCTGACAAAGGTAGTGGAAAAGACATCATACGAAGTATGGAGTGGGAAGAAGCTCACGTTGTCTTTCCTGAAGATTTGGGGATGCGAAGCTTATGTCAAGCATTTGCAAGGCGATAAGCTCGAACCCAAGTCAGAAAAATGTGTCTTTGTGGGGTACCCCAAGGAAACAAGTGGGTACTACTTCTACAAACCCAATGAGAACAAAGTTTTTGTTGCTCGAGGTGGGGTGTTCTTGGAAAAGGAATTTATTTCCAAGACAACTAGTGGGGGTCCCGTGCATCTCGAAGAAATTCGAGAAGGTATGGAACAAACTGAAGAAATTCAGGAACCTACTAGGCAAGTTGTAGAAGTACAGGAGCATGAGATGGTCGTAGATGAGGAACCAATCCCTGCAGAAATTCCAGATGGTTCAAGGAGGTCTGAAATATCTCGTCAGGTTCCCGTCAGATATGGTTTTCTAGCCATATCTGAGGGAGATGACTTGGTGGTTGTGGATCACGATGATCAAGCAAGCTTTCAACAAGCCTTGGACAATGCCGATTCCGATAAATGGCGGGAAGCCATGAAAGAGGAGATGAAATCCATGTATAATAACCAAGTCTGGAGCTTGGTTGATCAAACCCCTAGGATAAAACCCATTGGGTGTAAGTGGGTCTATAAGCTCAAGACCGACATGGATGGAAATCCTCTGACCTATAAGGCTAGGTTGGTTGCAAAAGATTATCGTCCGATTCAAGGTCTTGATTATGATGAAACGTTTTCACCAGTAGCAACGGTCAAATCTATCCGGATCATTCTTGTCATAGCTGCATATCACGACTATGAGATATGGCAGATGTTGGGCCCGTAGACAGTGGTATACAGGCACCCGATAACGCGCAAATGCACGCGGTCGTTACAAGTGATAACCGGTAAGACCGGGTCGAATCCACAAAGATCAACTTATAACATCAACCGGACCACCGGTCCGTCACCCACCAGTCCTCTCGAAGCAAGTCCGTCACCCACCGGTCCTCTCGGACTCGATAACATGACTCTATCAAACAATAATCATTCGTCAACAACTATCACAAGCATTAAGAACTCCGGATCAATTATACATGCACATAATACTTAATTCATAATTAAAATTCTCAAAATAACATAGTTCGAAACCTAGCACCCATGATTAAGGGTAGTTAGCCCATAATCATGGTGCTAGATCCACAAATCATAAAAACAATGTATAAGAGAGTAGACAAGGAACCCTAGAACCAAAAGGTTGGAAATAATTGAAGATGGAAGCCCTCTTGATCGTTGGGTTGCTACACGTCGTGTGATTGCACCTTGATCTCCCTTGAGCGGATTAGAGCTTCTCTCAAATGCCCCCAATTGCTCCTTGCTTGATCAAGTTCGTTTCTCTCTCTCTACTGTAGCTCGTCTCCTCTCCCAATAATCTCTAGGTCTTCAAAAACGCGTAGAGTCTGCAGTAAATAGTCCCTTTTGCGTCTGGCAGGTGTAACGATCGTTACATCGTCGTCACAGCAGCGTTACACAATCGTTGCAGCTTCGTTTCAACTCACTGTCTCAAATTTGAACAGTGTAACGATCGTTACACTATTGTAACGATCGTTACATCAATGTAACGATCGTCACTTCTGCCCATTCATTGTCTCTTGCTATCTTGCTGTCCCGACTCCTCGCGTTTGCTCTGTTTGTTGACCCTTTTACCTGTAATCTGCACATTCACACCAACACACCCGAGGGCGTAAAAGTGGTACAAATTGGGCTTTTTACACCCGGGACGAAGCCAATCCGGCTCTAAATGTGGGGTCTGATCAATGACAAGGGACTCCATACGGGCCCACATCAACACCCCAACTTAAAGCTTTATCGTCCTCGATAAACGTGTAAGCTTTACGCAGAATTGACCTAGTGTGCAATACAAGAAAACCCCGAAGTTAACTCCGTAGGGGGAGCTCGGTCTTCTCCCGAGAGTTTTTTAGGAAAGAGCCCCCAACCCAAAAAAAAAAACAAAATAATAAAGACTCAACTAGACTGTCGTCATATTGGAATGTCAATTCATAGCATGTTTGTGAGCTTTCCGACGTCAAATGTTCTCATTACTACCATATGAACCTTTAACTGTGGACTCAAAGACATACGGGCTCGAGACACTTTCATAAATACCAAAACTTAAGGAGAGAAGAAACCATCATTTACTAAAATTACACTATCAACGATACACACATGCCTTCACGCACGCACCATCCTCAACCGTAAGCTAACCGATTACTATATTCGACCCGAAGTTTTCTCGCTTTCGGAAAAATCCAGGGTCCCGGGCGATTCCATGTGTAGGACTTAATCAAATGGCTTGTCACGTTAGGCTTAGGCTCGGGTAGGAATTTTTTAGAGGATTAAAAACAAACAAGAGGTCAATAAACGCATCAATACCAGGTTGCTTTTCCTCACAAACCCGAATACACAATCGCTCCCCTAGTGGTTGTCATCCTATCATTCACGTATCGTGCAATGCACTCGACTCCCTTACCCTTTTGATCCCGAAATTTTTGCCTTTCATAATGCAATTGTAACCTTGCAACTTTTAACTTTTTAAACCCGAAATATCCAATTTTTATTTATTATTATTATTATTTTTTGAAGATCGGCTTTCTTCGAATTTTGGGCTGCTGTTATTATCATCATTTTTTTTTGCCCAAATTCGAAAGTTGTACTATTGCAAGGCTTTTCAACTTAACCCATTTTTCTCTCTTATTTTTTTTCAATCTCTCAAATCCTTGCCATTCCCCCTCCCCCCTCCCCCCCCCCCCCCCCCCCCCCCCCATTCATAAACATGATCTAGTTGTCCCAACTCGAAACCCCCACTCAAGAGAGCAACTAACCATTGATGCAAAGGTTCAAAATGATTGGTGGATATAGAAACGAAAGGACACATAGGCTTATAATGTTAAGGGTCAAGAAAACGGCTATTTGGCTCAACATCGGGTACTAGGGGCACATTATGTTCAAGGTAGGCTCTTACAGCTCGTGGTTACTATATGTGCATTGGGTGATAGTAGAGTAAAGGTCACGACAACTCCCCCACCCATAAGCAAACAATATTTACTCGACCCACATATGGCTCCACATACACAGTCAACTATTCAAGTAAACAGCGATCTCATCCTCGGGACTTAGACACCCGGCTCAAAACATTATGCTTCTTATCGACATTCCAACATGATTTAAGTCTTGACACGACCACAAACACAAAATGACACTGACTCAAACATATTTACATGGCAAGTGTTCTTTTGAAATTAAACAGGTCACTGGCTACCTGCACCCAGATTGAAGAATCCTGGGTAATGGCCTTGACTTGAGGAGGGTGCTTGTCCGTGTTGCGGAAAGTTAGCCCGTATTAGGGCTGTCAGATCGGTCATCGCCTGTGCGGACTCCTCACTTGCTTTGATCATGCGTTCACATTTCGCTGCCATTTCTTCCTTGTACAGGTCCTCCTCTCGTTGACGTTTGTAGTAGTCCGCCCAATGTTCTTCATTGGTCCTCCAATGTTCCTCATTTGTTTCCCGATATTGGTAGAAGTCGTAGCTCAACATTTGAAATATGGCCTCCAAGGAGTCCACGTCCTCGTACTCTTCCTCTGCTCCTACCTCTTCGTCGTCCGTCACCTCTAATACCACTTGCGGTTCATCCGCCGACCGGCTGCTTCCTGCTCTATGAACCTTCTTCTTCTGACCTCCAGGGTTGTCTATCTCTTCATAGATTTGTTAGAGCTTGATAAATCCCGCCTCCGTTACCACTTCTCTTCTTTCGCTATCCAGGGCACTTGCCTCTGTTCGATCTTCATACCAAATCTTCTCGTCAATATCAAGTGGTATGGACAATGCCAGTTGGGTCACCAGTGCCCCGCACAAGATGTTGCCTTTCTCTCTCTGCCAACTCTTGGAAGTGCGGCCACAAGGCATCTTCCCATGGGGCTCTCATCCCTTTTTTTTAAGGCATAGAGTATCTTGAGCTCCTTAGCATTAATCTTCTCAATTGACATCCCTCGTCCGAATAGGGAGCTCGAAAGCACCCTCTACACATATACCAATTCCCTTTCTTCATTCGGGAGTGCTAATGCATAATTCCGCCCTCTCAATGTATCTTTCCCGGTCAGCTCACTCCACATTGCTACTGACTCTGGTTTCTTGTATGCGAAATTTCTCTCAGCTTCCTTAATTCTATCATCGAAGTCGTAGATGTAGCTGAGGTCGCCCTTCTCGATTAAGAATCGCCGACTGCATAACCTGAAGTACATGAAGCTATTGTCTTTAATGAATACGAGAGTTGCCAAGAACTCTCGGGTGGGGTCTTCAAAAGTCGGAACTCTCCAACTGAGCATCCTCGGCCACCCAATCACCTTCGCTTTTCCCTTGAGGGACTCGAGAATTCCAAGTTTAAACAGTGCTTGCTTACTGAATAACTTATTGGGCTGAATTTTTTTGTGTAGTTCCTTCATGTAATTCTGTTGTTCTTCACCTGCAAAATTCAAACAGGGATTGCATACCTCCTATGGGGTTGGTGGTTCATCATGAGGTGGGACTCGTGGTCGACGGGCCAAAATCGCCGAGGTTTGGTTCTCAACGAAATTGGTAGTTTTTCGCTTCTTTGAGGTACTCGCACCGGCTGTAGCACTTAACCTCTTCTTGGTTCTAGGGTTCCAAAGCTCACCCAAACAATAAGGTTGTGGGGTGTGGGGGTTTGCAATCGAGTAAAGATAATGCAAATAATCAATAGAGCAAACCCTAACCTTTTGTTGGACTTTGGCCGGTGAGATGGGCTGGATTGGGTGCTTGGAGTCCCCGGAAATCGCCTGGAGTCGGGAGTGGAGGTGTGTGTGAAGAGATAAGGGTTCAAAAACCCTTTTTATTTGCTGCAGAGTCGTGGACTATAACGATCGTTACAGTGGTGTAACGATCATTACACCATCGTTACATCATCGTTGCACTGTCGTTACACCCATCGTTGCAGCCCACTGTATTCTTTGCAAAATCTTGTGACGATCGTTACACTTTTTGGTCCACTATAACGATCGTCACACATCTTGTAACGATCGTTACATCGTCAACAAACGACAACATTTTGGCTTGCGTCCACTCCTTTTCATTCACTAACCATGCACTGTAACGATCGATACAGTGGTGTAACGATCGTTGCACCATCGTTACATCACCATTGCTCCCATCGTTACAACATCGTTACAGGACTCGGGAAGTTGGGTTTTGATACTGTAACGATCGTTACAGTGTTGTAACAATCGTTACACCTCTGGAAGTGTTGTCCCTTAATTCCTTGCCTCCTACTCGACCATTCCTTCACCTATTTGCCTGCACACTTGCCACGAACATGTCAAAAGCACAACAAGTGGTGTGTTCGAAGCACACACCACAATTACACATTGCTAGATTTACAGTACTGATTTCAAACAATTTAACATTTGTTGACATGAGACATGCCTGGGTTGCCTCCCATTAGCGCTTTGTTTAACGTCCTTGAGCTGGACGGAGTGACACCCCTTTAGCAGGCCTCCTCAAGCTCCACTAGCTCAATAGCCCATGCCTCTATCATTCCGACCTTTTCTCCCTGATCGGCTCCATAATAATGCTTCACCTTTTGACCATTCACAATGAAGGTCGAGTTGTCTCGAGGATTCAAAAGCTCCACTGCACCACTATAAAAAACAGTTAGTATTTTAAATGGTCCTGACAACCTCGATTTGAGTTTGCCGGGGTGCAAAGCAAGTCTAGCTCTAAACAGTAAGACTAACTGGTCAGGTTCAAATGTCCGTTTAATCAAATGCTTATCGTGCCAGCCTTTGGTCTTTTCCTTGTATATCTTGTTGCTCTCATATGCTTCACGTCTCCACTCTTGCACCTCTTCGAGCTCAAGGAGTCATTCAGATCCCGCTTTTTCGAGCTCGAGGTTACACTTAGCGATGGCCCAAAAGGCCTTGTGCTCAATCTCAACTGGGAGGTGGCACGCTTTCCCAAACACAAGCCGGTAGGGCGACACCTGTAGTGGAGTTTTGTATGCAGTTCGATACGCCTAGAGCGCATCATCCAGCCATTGAGACCAATCCTTACGCGAAGGACTTACCATCTTCTCCAATATCTGCTTTATCTCGCAGTTCGCAACCTCAGCCTGCCCATTAGCTTGAGGATGATATGCAACAAACATTTTATGCTTTACCCCAAACTTCTTTGCAATAGCTTTGAATAGTTTGTTGCGAAAATGCGTGCCCCTGTCACTAATAATAGCTCGTGGAGCACCAAATCGTGAGAAAATGTTTTTCTTTATAAAATGTATAATGGTTTTGGCATCAGCGGCTAAACACGCTTCAGCCTCGACCCACTTGGAAACATAGTCAACCGCAACGATTATATATTTTTTCCGAAAGATGAGGGAAAGGATCCCACAAAGTCAATACCCCAGACATCGAAAAGCTCGACTTCCAAAATATTAGTCAAAGGCATCTCATGACGACGGGAAATGTTTCCCGTCCTCTGACATCTGTCGCAAGATTTCACAAATTCGTGTGCATCTTTAAACAGGGTTGGCCAATAAAAACCCGACTGGAGTACTTTATGAGCGGTCCTATCACCCCGATAATGATCTCCATAAGGTGAATTATGACAAGTTGTTTAGATATCGGTTACCTCTTCCTCCGCAATGCATCTTCGGAGGATAGAATCTACTCCACGCTTGAACAAGTACGGCTCGTCCCAATAGTATTGTCGGCAGTCATGGATGAGCTTCTTCTTTTGCTGGTTTGACATGTCAGGAGGGAGGATTTCACATGCTACGTAGTTTGCAATGTCTAAGTACCATGGCATGGTCGCCTTGATCCCGAAAAGTTGTTTATCTGGAAAGCTTTCCCTGATGCTCGCTCCTTCGTCATCTTCCTCATTCTCCAGTCTGGACAAGTGGTCAGCCACTTGGTTCCTTATGCCCTTCCTATCCAGTATTTCAATGTCGAATTCCTGCAACAATAACACCCAACGAATCAGTCTAGCTTTCGCTTCTTTCTTAGACATTAAGTACCTGATTGTTGAGTGATCGGTATGGATAATGGTTTTGCTTCCCAACAGGTACTGTCTAAACTTCTCCACAACAAAGACCACCGCCAGGAGTTCTTTTTCTGTCACCGTGTAGTTCTCCTGCGCACCATTCATGGTCTTGCTCGCATAATATATGGCTCGAAATATTCCGTCTTGCTTCTGTCCCAACACTGCACCTAATGCATAGTCGCTCGCGTCACACATCACCTCAAACGGTTTATTCCAATCTGGAGATATGACAATCGGTGCTGACACTAGTTTCCTCTTCAGTTCCTTATAGGCGTTAAGGCAATCTGCGGTAAAGTCAAACTTGGCGTCCTTCTCCAATAATGCACACATTGGTTGTGCTAATTTGGAGAAGTCTTTTATGAATCTTTTGTATAAACCGGCATGGCCCAAGAAGCTACTTACCATCTTCACTGAATTCAGAGGTGGTAAGCTCGATAGTACTTTAATTTTTGCCTTGTCGACTTGGATGCCTTCTCTGGATATGTGATGACCGAGTACAATGCCTTCCTTCACCATGAAATGACATTTGTCCCAGTTCAACACGAGGTTGCATTCTTCACTTCTCCTTAGCACCTGGTCCAAGTGACTCAGGCATCCATTGAATGACTTCCCAAAGACTGAAAAATCGTCCATGAAGATCTCCAAGAAATCTTCAGCCATGTCATTGAATATTGCGATCATACATCGCTGGAACGTGGATGGTGCGTTGCATAGCCCGAATGGCATCCTTTTAAAGGCAAACGTTCCGTAGGGGCATGTAAACGTGGTTTTCTCCTGATCTTTAGGTGCGATATGGATCTGGTTGTATCCGCTGTAACTGTCCAGAAAGCAGTAGAACTCATTCCCCGCTATTCGGTCGAGCATCTGATCGATGAATGGAAGCGGAAAATGGTCCTTTCAGGTTGCCTTGTTAAGCTTCCTGTAATCCATGCAAATTCTCCATCCTACTACAGTTCTCGATGGAATCAGTTCATTTTTAGCATTGGCAACGACTGTCATCCCCCCTTTCTTGGGGACACATTGCACAGGACTGACCCACTTACTGTCAGATATGGGAAATATTATTCCTGCGTCAAGCCACTTCAAAATCTCCTTTTTGACCACTTCCTTCATCGCAGGGTTCAACCGCCTCTGGTGTTCCACTGATCCATGCTGTTCATCTTCAAGAATGATCTTGTGGGTGCAGTACGTTGGGCTGATACCCTTTATATCAGCTAAAGTCCACCCGATGGCTCCCTTTTGCTGCACAGATGTTCACTGCTCTTCCTGCCATTCAGTTAATGATGACGATATGATGATCGGGAGCTTGTTCCCTTGGCTTAAGAAGATATACTTTAAGTGCGACGGCAATGTCTTTAGTTCCAGTGTGGGCGGCTCAATTACAGATGGCACTTTTGGTGCACTAAGTGTGTCCTCTCCGTATAGTGGCTCCACCACTCGAAAATACATGGCTTTCACTTTTTGATGGCTAGCTTCTCCATCTACTACGTTCCTTTCTTCTTTCTCTGTTTCTTCATAATGATTTCGGTATTTGTCACTGCACATAAGCGGGACAACAACATTAATTGCTTCAGGCAGAACCGAGATCAATGAAACACTTACCTCCGGGTCAGGGGTTTTCAAAGTTCTGTGCACATCAAACACTATGGTTTGATCCCCCACTGTCATCTTGATTAGTCCACTCTTCACATGGATCACAGTATCGGCAGTAGTTAGAAATGGTCGCCCTAATATTAGTGGGACTGCTCGGTCTGCTGGATAATCCAATATTACAAAGTCAGCAGGAAAAATGAACTTTCCTGCTCTTACCAAGACATCCTCCACCACTCCATCAGGGTATACCACCAACCTATCAGCTAGGTGCAGGGACACTGAAGTGTTTTTCATCTGACCAATCTGCAAGGTATTATAAACAGATAACAATATAAGATTGATCCCTGCCCCCAAATCAAATAAGGATACAAGTGCTTGATGGTGACCTATCCCAACAGGGATAGTAAAACTCCCTGGGTCTTTCGCCTTCTGAGGCAACTTGTTTAGAATAATAGCACTGCATTCTACATTCATCTTCACTTGAGTGCACTCCTGCAGCCTGGATCGGTTGGAAAAGATCTCTTTGAAGAATTTGTGGTATTTCGGCATCTCATCTAGTGCCTCTACCAGTGGAATATTAATAGTGATCTGTCTAAGCACCTCCAGGCACTTTTCAAATTGGGCATCTGAGCATTTGTTTCTCGGCTTCTTCACCCGTTGCGGAAATGGTGGCTTTAAAACTACTGGATTGGTGAGGTATTGATCTTGTGGATCTACATCATCAATTGCTCCGTCAGGAGTTTGCACTGTTTCATCGCGTTCTTCTTCTTGACTTGACTCTCCTTTCTCCTGACTTTCCTCTTGAATTTTTCTAGGTGTTGGGGGTGGGATTTGGCAACTGGGTCCCACTTCTCAATGTGATAGCATTCACATTATGGCTTCCCCCATTTCTTGGGTTCTCTGTGTTGCTCGGGAGTGTACCTGGCGGTCTTGGAGTCACCATCTGGGCCAGAGTAGTTTCGATATTTCTCATCGATGCGCTCATACTGGTAACATCTTGTTTTAGTTGGCCCAACTGTGTCTCGTGGTTCCTTGTTATGGCATCTTGACCTTTCATGTTGGTGAGCATCATCTCTTCCATAGTTGGCTTTGCAGAGCTGCCTTGGCCACCTTGAAACCCAGGGGGTTGGCTTGATTGGGCATGGAAGTTTCCCCGATTTTTTTGGTTCGGATTCCTCCCGAATTGTTGTTGGTTATGCCCTTGATTTATGCTTAGTTGACCAGAATTCTGACCTGTGTTTTGGTTGTGATTTTGGCATCGCGAAGCGTAGAACGGGTTAAATCTCTGGTTTTGCAGTATCTGCTGGTTGATGTAGGCTACTCCGGCAGTATAATATCCACATCCTTCAGTGTCATGGTTGTCCACCTTGCAGATTTCACAGTATTGATGATTCCACTGAGCCTCAGCTTGTGCTACCTGGGCTTGAGCTTGCTGACCTCCCTGAATCATGAGAAACATATCATTGTACTTTGTTTGCAGGTCTAAAATCGCCCTACTGTCATCAAAAAATGCAGCTTGATGTGCTGGAGCTCTTCTTTCCTTGTGGTACATAAAGTTGTTGTTCGCACACAGCTCAATCTGAGCGTATGCATCCTCAGGGTCCTTGCTCATAAGTGGGCCTCCTCCTACGGCATCTATAATCAGCTGAGAACTTGAATCCAACCCATTGTAGAATAGCTCATTCTGGACATACAAGTTTAGTTGATGGTTGGGGCACTTTCGCAGTAGTGCCTTATACCTCTCCCATGCATCATGTAGGGTTTTCCTATCAAATTGCTGGAACCCAAAAATCTCTCCTCTGATTTTGGCTGTCTTCATGGGAGGGAAATATTTCCCTAGGAATAGTCTCTGGAGAACCGGCCAATTATGTGTGTCTTCAATTTTTAGTGACATAAACCATTCACTGGCTGCTCCGGCCAGTGAAAATGGAAATAACTTGTACCTTAGCAGATCCCTTGGCACTCCTGCTCCAGTGGCATCACATATTTGCTCAAACCTGCGCAGATGCAGGTTTGGGTCTTCTTTCGACAACCCATTGAATTGGCTCATCGCCGTTAGCATGCTCAGGTGCACCGACCTCAATTCAAAAAGATTTGGGTTGTACTGTAGTGCTCCCCTTTCTTGCGCTTGATTTGCGTTGGCGTTAGGTCGTATACCTGGCTGAAAGGGTGGCACCATGCCTCGAGGGATCTGACCATCATTGCCAACATTGGTTGCAGCTTGATTTCGATCGGCTTGATTGGTCGCCTCCTCGCCGTTTAGAATCATGTTATCCGAGTCTTGTTGTTGCGTACTTGGCTGATGGGTTCTTCTTCGAGCGTTGTTAAGCCTGCACGCTGCTTCAATTTCAGGATTGTACGTGAATTCAGGTGCTCCTGATGAACGGGTCATGCACGTTCGCACCTACAGTATGAAATCCAGACAACTGAACTTTAGGGAAAATAAAACAAAAATTAAATAAGACAAAGAAAAACGTAACAATTGATGACACAATCTAAACTGATATTAAATGTTAGGTCCCCGGCAATGGCGCCAAAAACTTGTTGGGCCCGTAGACAGTGGTCTACAAGTACCCGATAACGCGCAAGTGCACGCGGTTGTTACAAGTGATAACCGGTAAGACGGGTCGAATCCACAGAGATCAACTTATAACATCAGCTTATATCAGGAGATCAGTGATACGTAGATAACAACTAATTTGATATGCCTTTTTTAACTTATAGAAATTATAACAGTAAATGCGAGATGCTATATAGAAACTATTCAGACGTGGAACCATGTGTGCTAGGTCACTATGTCATTAAGATAATTTCAACTATAGGCTTAGTAAAATGTGAATATGTTGAACCTCATGCAACAATGTCACTAACACCTCCTCTCGTTATGGTGTTAGTCTAGGCCCGGGATAATGTCCACCCCTCTCAGGGAGGTCACTAACAAGAACCTGCGTTAAGCTATGCATAAACAGGATAAAGGTTCCGAAGACTTGAACCTTTTCGACTCGAAGCAAGTCCGTCACCCACCGGTCCTCTCGGACTCGATAACATGACTCTATCAAACAATAATCATTCGTCAACAACTATCGCAAGCATTAAGAACTCCGGATCAATCATACATGCACATAATACTTAATTGATAATTAAAATTCTCAAAATAACATAGTTCGAAACCTAGCACCCATGATTAAGGGTAGTTAGCCCATAATCATGGTGCTAGATCCACAAATCATAAAAACAATGTATAAGAGAGTAGACAAGGAACCCTAGAACCAAAAGGTTGGAAATAATTGAAGATGGAAGCCCTCTTGATCGTTGGGTTGCTCCGCGTCGTGTGATTGCACCTTGATCTCCCTTGAGCGGATTAGAGCTTCTCTCAAATGCCCCCAATTGCTCCTTGCTTGATCAAGTTCGTTTCTCTCTCTCTGTTGTAGCTCGTCTCCTCTCCCAATACTCTCTAGGTCTTCTAAAACGTGTAGAGTCTGCAGTAAATAGTCCCTTTTGCGTCTGGCAGGTGTAACGATCGTTACATCGTCGTTACAGCAGCATTACACCATCGTTGCAGCTTCGTTACAACTCACTGTCTCAAATTTGAACAGTGTAACGATCGTCACTTCTGCCCATTCATTGTTTCTTGCTATCTTGTTGTCCCGACTCCTCGCGTTCGCTCGGTTTGTTGACCCTTTTTACCTGTAATCTGCACATTCACACCAACACACCCGAGGGCGTAAAAGTGGTACAAATTGGGCTCTTTACGCCCGGGACGAAGCCAATCCGGCTCTAAATGTGGGGTCGGATCAATGACAAGGGACTCCATACGGGCCCACATCAGCAGATGGATGTCAAAATCGTCTTCCTTAACGGGAACTTACAAGAGGATGTGTATATGTCACAACATGAGGGTTTTGTCGATCCAAAGAATCCCGGAAAGATATGCAAGCTGCAAAGATCCATTTATGGATTGAAGCAAGCTTCACGGAGTTGGGATCTTTGTTTTGATGAAGCTGTAAGTGAATTCGGCTTCATCAAGAACACATATGAACCTTGCGTTTACAAGAAAGCGAGTGAGAGTAATATTGAATTCCTGGTGCTTTATGTCGATGACATCCTTCTTATCGGGAATGACATCCCAACCTTGCTTGCCACCAAAGCTTGGTTAGGGAAGTGCTTCTCAATGAAGGAATTAGGTGATGCTGCATTCATTTTGGGCATCAAGATATACAGGGATCGTTTCAAAAGAATTTTGGGCCGAAGTCAAAGAACTTACATAGATAAAGTATTGAAAAGATTCTCAATGCTTGTTTCTAAGAAGGGATTCATACCCATGCGTCATGGCTTTAAGCTCAGCAAGACACAGGGTCCTAGTACACCTGATGAACTGAGCAAAATGAAACAGATCCCATATGCCTCGACTATAGGATCTATCATGTATGTCATGATATGCACGAGACTGGATGTCTCGTTCACACTCAGCTGCACTAGCAGATTTCAGTCTAACCCTAGTCAAGAACACTGGAGTATAGTGAAGGCCATCCTCAAATACTTGAGGAGGACCAAAGACGCGTTCCTAGTGTATAGAAGGGAAGAAGGAGAACTAGCAGTCGCATGGTATGTTGATGCTAGCTTCCAGACAGATCCTGATGATTTTAAATCTCAGGCATGATATGTCTTTGTGTTGAACGGTGGAGCATTCAGCTGGAAGAGCATTAAGCAAGCCACAACTGCCGATTGTACAACAGAGGTTGAGTATATAGCTCCAGCAGAGGCAGCTAAGAAGACCATATGGATTAGAAGCTTTCAAACCGGATTAGAAGTAATGCCGTGAGTGGCTGATCCACTAAGCTTGTTGTGTGACAACACGGGGGGTCATAGCACTTGCTCAAGTGCCTAGATTTCACAACATATCCAAACATATACGCAGAAAGTATCACATTGTTAGAGTATACATTGATAATGGTGATGTGGAGATCATTTATGTTCTGACTGATGATAATATGGCCGATCCCTTGACGAAGGCTCTTGCGCAGCCTAAGCATGAGAGACATGTGAGGTCCATGGGAATAGATTGAAACTAGGGGCAAGTGGGAGATTGTTGGATTTGTGCCCTAGCCTAATGTGATTAGTAATGTTTTATTTGTAAAAGGATTTGTAATGTTTTATCATCTTTCAGAAATAAATAAAAGGATATTGTATTTCTAATGTGTTGTAATAATACATTAAATGTGAATTCGATCTATATCATTATGTGTGTCATCAATAATAGTAGAACTGTAAATCGGAAAGAATCACATTTAATGAGTTCCTAGTCACATAAGCTTCATCAGAAGTGACCAGTATGAGGATAACTCTACTGATCATGGCAAGGCAGTGCCGAAGTTAGATTATGGATATCATTCGAGGAATGATATTGGAAGATCTGATGGTGAGTATGCAGCATAGATGTTGTCATGAACATACTCACATATCGTAACTTGTCAAAGTATCCTTAGACCAAGGAGTCTTTGTAGTTACTATGTGATCACTAACTGAGTTTGACGTTGCCTATCATTATCTGTAAAATGGTAGTCATAAGGGCTCTGATTGGCTCAGTTATGGATTACATGAGGGAACACAAAATACTGTTAAGGGATTTATCCTTCATGTTTCGGCATGGGAAAGATATCTGTTTGGGCCACTTGATGAGACTGACTGAAAAGAAATGCATTGCCATGCTAGAGATACAAAGTATCAGGATTCAGTCATCTCACAGATTAAGAAATAGTTATTTATTAAATAAGGATGACGGCTCTATGCCTTATGATCAATCTGAATATATAGTGATAAAAGGATAATGACTTAAACAATATGAGGTTAAGTCGAATCATCGATAATCATGAGCGTCGGGTAATCATAATGTCTTACGAGAGGCCACTTATGATGGAAAGGACAAAACGGTAATTAAAACAACGAGCATGGAAAAAAGGGACTTTGAAAGTCCAAATGAGAAGAGATAAGAGAATTGGAAAGTTCACTTTCCTGTTTAGTTATACCGGACCGGTCTAAGAAAGTTTCCGTTCTAGGTTGTAAACTAGACGATTATGAGAATTGGTCTAAGTGAATTTAGTGCTGATTTGATTAAGCCATTTAGCTTATAATCCTAACCTTAATTGGGCTCAAAGAATTTAATTTAAATAGGCTAAAATCATATTGGGCTTGAGGACCTTTTGGGGTTTGACTATTGTAATTATAATTATTATTATATTTAGATTAATCCTAAAAAGGGAAGGAGTGATTTGGGTGAATTATTTTGAATATAATTATTATAATTATGAAAAAATAATCTAAGAAAGGAAAGAGGTGATTTTGGGAAAAATATTTTTTCCAAAACCGATCCCCTCCCTCCTCTCTCCCACATTCGGCCGCTCCCCTCTCTTTTGTCTCTCTCACTTGTTCTTGCCTCCCTCTTGTAATTCTAGTAAAGTTTCAAGAGGGTTTTGATCCTAGATCACTACGTTGTTTGTGTGGACACGATAGATAAACAAACTCCTCTGGGTTTGTTTATTTCGGATTTGAAAACCACCAAGATAAAGATTCTATTCAAGTAATTATATGCTGAAACTTTATTATACAAGAAGATTACATCGTTTCGGGATCCATGGTTATTTCTCTTGCGCATGAAATTAATTGTTTTGACCCCATGGATTTCCTTCATCTTCTTTATTGACTCATTGCCTATCTCATTCACTAGCTCCTTAACTTTTCCCATTGTGTGTCCTGGAACTTTAGTGAATCTTGCTTCTTGAAAAAACCGGCTACCACTGCAGTCAGGTACCGATTTGCCAATTTGAGGGCCTTGAGAAGCCCCTTTACGACTCATAGTTGTGAACTCCCTCTACAAGCAGGTAAATAGAAATAAATCTCAATATGAGACTATGAATATAAATAAATTTCTAAATTTGAAAACTAGTTTGAAAATACCTCATGTTGTCTCAATCTCTCTAAATCTGCTTGAGCAAATCCCATATTTGGTTGAGTTCCATTGTGTGTGTTCTCCCAAACGCCCTTTTCAACATTAAATTCGAATTTAATTAAGAATTTCAATAGAAATTCATAAATTCAAAACGTATTTAAAACTGAAACTGAAATGACCATACCTCTTGCTGTCTCAATCTCTCAAGATCTGCTTGAGCAACTCCTATCAAGTTGTTGTGGAGTGGATCGAGAAGAGCTACCTTCAGTTCGTTGGCTTCAACTGTATGGCTTCCCCTAAAGTCCTTTTTGTTGCAATTTACGTTCAACAACAATCTTTTTAGCTAAAATCTCCTCCTCAGTGCACTTCGCTGCTCTAGCATCCGTCTTTTTCATTCAATGTTTTTCCAAGTCGCGGTCGATAGCTTCTTTCCTCCTATAAATCACTTTTACATACTCTTCTTGTGTCCTGCAGTACTAAGATTACTCTCATGAAGTTTATCGCACTTACTCCTTGTCTACAGGGGATTCCATTCAATTGCCACTCCAAACAAGAACAACTCTCCTTAATTAAGTTAGCAATAAAAGTCCTCCTTCTATCTGTGATCTCAAACACCCGTGGCCCACTAGGTATTGCCTCACAGAGTCTACCCTCTTCAACTGGGTTGACTTGAACTGCTTGTAATTATTGTCGTATAGGTGCCTAATACGGAAACGATGTTCCACGGGATTAACCAATCGTCAAATAGTTGAACAAGTCCTTACAAATTAAACAAGAAAGACGTCAGTTGAAATTAGCCTTTAAATTGTATAATACGCAGTACCAAATTTATTAGAAACTCAAAAGGCAAGAAATTACCTTCTGCTTATCATACATAAACACCCACTTCATTTTCTCATTAGAGTCATAGTCCTGGAAAAAAATGCCCCAAGAACCATTTCCATGAATTCTTGTTCTCCTGTTTCATGACCGCAAAAGATAATGGAAGCATCCCATCATTGACATCCCATCCCATAGCTGATAGAAGTTGCCCGCCAAATCTGTCTTTGAGGTGGCAGCCATCAATCCCAGCGAGTGGTCGGCATCCTTTGATGAACACCGATTTTTGTGCCGCAAACCTAATCTATAATCTGAAGAATGTTGGCGGTGGTTTTTTCTTATATCCCGGAACCGCGATGCGTTCGGTCTTACTCCATGGATTCGACCTCCTAATCATCTCGCAGTATGTGTATAAGTCTTCATACTACTTAGCAAGATCCCCCACAATCAGATCCTTTGGTCTGTCCAAGTTTATGTACAGTTGAGGCCTCTCGATTGTCATATGGATATCCCGGTTAATAATGTTGCGAATGATGTTAACATCCATCAGTGGATAGTCCCTTATGTTATCAAGGTATCTTCAGACAATTAAATTAAGTGAACAATAATGTCAAGATAATGAAATTAATTGAACAATAGTTTCAAATTTTGAAGTGAACAATTAAATTATACCTTCTAGCAAAGAAGTCTGCTGTGAGTTGTCGAATCACAGTTGGTTTTACATATGAGTGCTCACCGACCCATGTTCTAATTTCCATGTAGTCATTCCCTCATGTACGACTACAATAACACCAGAATAAGCATTTCGGATCTACGCAGATAATCCCAATTTTCTTAATAAAGTTACGTCTATAGTTGTAATCAAACCGTTGGGTAGC
Source organism: Geranium rotundifolium (assembly GCA_963920655.1). Classification (NCBI taxonomy): domain Eukaryota; kingdom Viridiplantae; phylum Streptophyta; class Magnoliopsida; order Geraniales; family Geraniaceae; genus Geranium; species Geranium rotundifolium. The sequence goes on along the minus strand of OY987315.1, from coordinate 8,715,509 downwards.
TGCATAAACACCATCCGGAAAAATTCATCGTCTTTAAATTTTGAATACAACCCAATGATTGGTCGTGTCATGTCTAACGTCATATCCCATATTCTCCCTCTATCTCCTTGTTGTCCCTCTTCCCCTTCTTTTGGCAACGACCAATCTTCTTCAACGTTTAATCTCTACTCGGGTATTTCATTATAATCCTCATAATCTTTCTCCAACCATCCTGGCACACATGTTTTTCCTTGTTCCTTATCCCATCACATGCTTCTTCATTGCCATATGAATAAAGTGAAAATAAATTAAAGTTTCAATTATAAATTATTAAATTGTACAAAAGTGAAACAAATTGAAAGTGTAAAATAAATTAAAGTACAAAACATCAACATATAAATTGTACCATAAGATGAAAGTGTCAATTAAAAATGATTAAAGTGTCAAAATTGACCAAATTGAAATTAAATTGTACTAAATTCTTCATCAGCAGTGAAATTCCGTGTCTCACCAGGTTCTTCACGATGATCTTCTTGACCCTTACCTTCTTCTTCTTTATTACCAGATTCTTCCGCATTTTTGTCTTATATAACTACTTCACCATCACTGTCAAATTGTATACCCTTAACAAAATCAGGGAGCTCTTCTTTACCAGCAGCTGCAGCCTCGGGATTTTCTTCACCACCACCACCAGCCTCAAGATCTTCTTCTTCACCACCAGCACCAACCTCATGATTTTCTTCATCAGCACTACCCTTAACAACGTGTTATCTTTCACGACATACCCACATTTCTTACTCATATTCAATTCATGTTCCGTCAAATAACAACAATCATCTTTAGGAGGTTTTTGTTTTTTAAATGGGCAATATTGAACACTCACCCCTTGTATACATATGCTTCTTCTCAGCTGCACAACTTTCCCGCTTGGATCAACTGAAATTAAAGGGAGGTCTCCATTGATGACATAAACCGGGATGTAATCATCTTCATGATAATCTAATAACATCCCCTGTAACTCCACATCATTCTCTAATTGTATTAATGATTCTGTCAACCTTCCACTTATACTGGGTGGTCGACTCCACAACTAACTATTAAGTTTGTATCCTAAGTCACCTACTACTCTCCTAATTTTTCAAACATAACACACATCTTTGTTTATACTAAGGTATTCTATTTCCCTCTAGTAATCTTCTTTCCCCAACTTCCCTCCATGGTGTAACTCAAAATTCCTATATCCGGGTCCTGGTAGTGACACATACACAATATTTTGATCAACCTGAAGAAAAGCAATTACAAACCCTAGCTCTAACACAAGAAATTACAAACCCTAGCACTTCGAGAATGATAACATCAGGCGATCAGAAATGATAAAACATAGGAAACAATACAAACTCTAGATATAACACAATATCGGGGAATCTAAAAAGAGACCCAGAGGGTTTCTGAACACGAACCCTAACCCAGAAAAATCGATTACTTCTGCATCCATTGCGTTTCGTCCTGCTCGCCCTCGCTCTCTCACAGTCTGGCCTTCGTCGCGCAGCCTAAACCAGAAGAATCGATAACTCTGAATAGATTTTTTGAAGAGGTGAAGTAAAGAACTTTGGGCTTCAGCTACTGAAGAAGTCGAAGATTTCTCACCTGCTACGTGTTATGGTTCTAGACACCTGCCACGCACAAGAACCCTTTTAAATACGAGGACAAAATTATCAGTACACATGCTTCTGTCACGACGTTACCTTAACTGCAACGTGAGTAAACTTGGCTTACCGGTAAAATAATTTTCAAACTTAACATATCGAATTCGAAAAAAATAATAATTGAATTACTAACATGAAATTACCCCTAGTTTGTTGTAAAAGTAAATAATGGCCCCCACCATAGCTAGTTGGGCACTCCTCTTGGTTGACTTTGAAATGACAAGTCATGCATGGTGTTGACACATGTATTATGTTTCTTGTACAAGTCTCCTACCCATGCCCCACTTTTGTGTATAAATATGGGTGTGTGAATGAATGAATCTGCACCAAAAATTGATCACCCGAGACTCTTTTCTCCTCCTCCATTTACTAAGTAAATTTCCCACAATTCTCTTCTCATCCACTTAAAGTCTTGCTCATATAATTAATGTTAATTAATGTCGGTGACATCTTAACCCACATATAACACAACATTTCTACAACACGTTATCAGCACGATTAACTTAATTATCCTAACTTTTTTTTTCCTTCTCCCTAACTACTAACAAATTTATGTTTATTGCATTTATATTTATTATATTTATGTTTATTTCGTATATTCGTTTATGCCTATTATATTTGTAATTTTTTTTAAGTATGCTCTGTGATCGCCAATCTTGAATTGGATCTTTCACATCAGAAATTTATGTGTTATTATTTTACGTGTTTTATATTTATGTATAATGTTTTGTAACCCGAAGCTTACAAAACTAAAGGCATTTTGAACCCGAAGTTCTAAAATTGCCGGGAAAGAAATTTGTTGAACCGGACGTTCATGTAAACCAGAAGTTTACAATTTCTAAAATTTACGGAACCCGAAGTTCCGAATCAAAATTTAAATCTCGAACTAAATTATGAGAAACCGTAAACTTGAAGTTTTAAAAGTTAGAACCAGCAGTTCTAAGTATCCGCAAAATATGTCATATTTTGGATAAATATTTTGGGACATATTTTAATTGTGTTATTACGGTTAAATTTTTCAGGATGTCAAACCTAGTGAAGTGTCAATATGTAGCTCTCGGTCTTGATGGGAAGAATTACTTTGAATGGGCTCTGGAAACTACTCTCCACCTAAGATCTATGAATCTTGGAGAAGTTATTGTAGACAACAACCAAGAGTCCGTGCAGAACAAAGCAAAGGCCATCATTTTCATACGCCATCATATTGACTCCGGTCTACGAGCCGAATACTTGGATATTCAAGATCCACTTGATCTGTGGAAGAGGTTAAAAGAAAGATTCGAGCAGATGAAGGCTATTGCCTTACCCCAGGCATTACATGAGTGGTCTAATCTTAGACTGCAAGATTTCAAGACCATTAATGAATACAATTCTGCTGTATTTAGAATTGTATCCATGCTCCGTATGTGTGGAGACAAAATAACTGATGATATGATGCTTGAGAAAACATTTTCCACATTTCACCCATCTAATATGCTCCTACAGCAGCAATATCGGGAGCGGAAATTTGAAAAGTTCACAGACTTGATTGCATGTTTACTGATTGCTGAACAGAATAATGAGTTGTTGATGAAAAACCATCAAACTCGCCCAGTTGGTAGTTCACCATTCCCTGAAGTGAATGTGACAAATCATGAAAATTATCCTCTTTTTGGGAGAGGCCAAGGCCCTAGTCGAGGTCGTGGTCGTGGTCGTGGTCGCGGCCGTGGACGCAATAATTTTCACCCTCGTGTGAGAAATAACAAAATGTTTCACCAGAAGTGGAACAAATTTGAAGGGCGTGATAAAGGAAAAGGCCCACAAACTCAGACTCCAAAAGGTAGTGAATATGAATGTTTCAAGTGTGGTGTGAAAGGACACTGGGCACGTACATGTCATACTCCAAAACATTTGGTGGCGTTGTATCAAGCATCTGTTAAGGGAAAAGATAAGATCGTAGAGACAAACTTTATGGATAACTCGGATCCTGCAGATCTGACAAATTTAAATGTCTCCGACTTTTTTGCAGATGACAGTGAAAATGTTGGAAACTTGATTGATGATGATGTAGCATGAATCGTTGTTGAATGATCCTATGATTGTAATATATTATGCTTTTATGTTATGTAACCTCTTCGAATGTTTTAATCTAATGTTATGTTCGTTTTTTTTTTCATGGAAGGATATGCATTTCAGAATGAATCATCGGTTGACAAAAATGGAAACGATGTGTGTATTGTTGATTCTGCTACTACCCATACAATTCTCAAAGAAAAGAAATACTTTTCATCTCTAACCTTGGTTGGGGCAAATGTTAACACTATTACGGGTTCTGCAAATATTATAGAAGGCTCCGGAAGAGCTTCCATATTGTTAAGAAATGACACCCGATTAGAAATTCATAATGCTTTATATGCTAGTAGATCCCGAAGAAATCTACTTAGCTTTAAGGATATCCGCAGCAATGGATATCATATTGAGACCACAAGCGAAAATAAAACTGAGTTTCTATATATCACTTCTAATGATTGTGGTGAAAAGCGTGTACTAGAAAAATTACATGTTCTATCATCTGGGTTGTATTTTACAACAATAAGAACAGTTGAGGCCTACGCGATATTGAACCAGAAGTTCAATAATCCAAATATTTTTATACTTTGGCATAATCGTCTTGGTCATCCCGGATCAACAATGATGCGTAAGATTGTTGAAAATTCACGCGGACATTCATTAAAAAACCAGAAGCTTTTCCAGTCCAATGAGATAATTTGTACCGCTTGTTCACAAGGAAAATTAGTAGTCCAGCCATCAAAAACAAAGGTTAGTGTTGAATCTCCATCATTCTTGCAAAGAATTCAGGGAGATATTTGTGGCCCTATTCACCCTTCTAGTGGTCCATTTAATTATTTTATGGTCTTGATTGACGCATCCAGCAGATGGTCACATTTGTGCTTATTATCAACCCGAAATGTTGCATTTGCAAAATTGCTAGCACAAATCATCAAATTAAGGGCACATTTTCCTGATTACCCAATAAAGTCTATTCGTCTTGATAATGCTGGTGAATTCACATCTAAGACGTTTGATGATTATTGCATGTCATTGGGCATTGATATTGAGCATCCTGTTCCGCATGTGCATACCCAAAATGGTTTAGCAGAATCTTTTATTAAACGTATACAAATAATTGCACGTACATTGTTATTGCAATCACAATTATCAGTTTCTGCTTGGGGACATGCTGTATTACATGCTGTTTCTTTAATTCGTTTAAGACCTAGTGCATATCATCATTATTCTCCTATGCAACTTGTGTGTGGACATCAACCTGATATATCTCATTTACGTACTTTTGGTTGTGCTGTGCAAGTACCTATTGCACCCCCTCAACGTGCAAAAATGGGACCTCAACGACGATTGGGGATTTACGTTGGTTTTGATTCACCATCTATTATCAGGTATCTTGAGCCATTGACAGGTGACCTATTTACTGCACGACTTGCAGATTGTCATTTTGATGAGACGTCATTCCCACATTTGGGTGGAAATAAAAAGCCTCCAGAAGTTAGGCGTGAAATTGAATGGAAAGTAAACTCCATGTCTCATCTAGATCCACGTACATCACAATGTGATAAAGAAGTACAAAGGATAATACATTTGCAAAATGTTGCAAATCAAATGCCTGATGCATTTGCAGATACATCAAAGATAACAAGGTCATATATAGATGCTATAAACACACCTGCGAAAATTAAAATTAATGATGGTAACTCGAAAGTAGCAATTGATTCCTCTAGTACACGCCAGAAGCGTGGGAGGCCATTGGGGGCAAAAGATATTGTTCCTCGTAAAAGAAAAAATCAAGCGAATAGACAAATAGTTCCAACCGATTCAGTTCCCGAAGAACCATTGGTTCCTATAGAACCATCGATCTAAAATGAAAATGAAAATTGTAAAATGCATGAAGATTTACGAGAACAAAGAGGTAAGGAAATATACATGAATTATTCATGTGCCAATGAGAATTGGGATGATAAATCACATGATATAAATGAAGTCTTTGCATTTACAGTGGCAAGTGAGACAATGAATGACTTTGAGTTTGAGCCACGCAGTATTGATGAATGTCGTGAAAGACATGATTGGCCAAAATGGGAAGAAGCAATTCAAGCAGAATTGACTTCATTGGCAAAACGACAAGTCTTTGGACCTATAATTCGAACGCCAGAAGATGTTCGACCAATTGGATACAAATGGGTATTCACAAAGAAAAGAAATGAGAAAAATGAAATTGTTCGATATAAAGCTAGACTTGTAGCGCAAGGTTTTTCTCAACGACCTGGGGTCGATTTTGATGAGACGTATGCACCTGTAATGGATATGATTACGTTCAGGTACTTGATTAGTTTAACAGTCTCTGAAGGACTAGATATGTATCTGATGGACGTTGTCACTGCCTACTTATATGGTACGTTGGACACTGATATTTATATGAAACTCCCCGAAGGAGTTAAATTGCCTGAAACGATTAGAAATAGTCCAAGAAATTTGTATTCGATAAAATTACACAAGTCATTATATGGACTAAAACAATCTGGTAGAATGTGGTATAATCGTTTAAATGAATATCTTACTAGAGAAGGGTATAAAAATAATGTTATATGCCCGTGCGTATTTATCAAGAAAACAAATCTCGGATTTGTTATTGTGGCAGTGTACGTAGATGATATGAATTTAATTGGAACGTCTAAGGAGATTATTAATACTGCGGAATATCTTAAGAGAGAGTTTGAGATGAAAGATTTAGGAAAAACAAAATATTGTCTCGGCCTGCAGATCGAGCATATTTCAGATGGAATTTTAATTCATCAATCTGCATATGTTGAGAAACTTCTGTAGCGCTTTAATATACAAGACGCTCATCCACTAAGTACTCCAATGGTCGTTCGGTCTCTTGATCCTAAAAAGGATCCGTTTCGCCCTAAAGAAAGCGATGAAAAGATACTTGATCCTGAAGTACCATATTTAAATGCGATAGGAGCTTTATTGTATTTGGCGCAATGTACAAGGCCAGATATAGCATTTGCAGTAAATGTGCTCGCAAGATTCAGCTCAGAACCGACAAGACGACATTGGAACGGAATCAAGCATATTTTACGTTACTTGAGTGGAACGAGAGATTTGGGATTATTGTACTCGAAATCCTCAAATAATACTGGCTTGATCGGATATGCAGATGCTGGATACCTCTCAGACCCCCATAAAGCACGCTCTCAAACTGGGTATGTATTTACTTGTAATGACACATCAATATCCTGGCGTTCTACAAAGCAGACTTTGGTCGCAACATCCTCAAACCATTCAGAAATTCTTGCACTACACGAAGCTAGCCGAGAATGTGTGTTCTTACGATCAGTCATCCAACATATACGAGACGCGTGTGGAATTCCATCAATCACAAGCTCCCCTTCCATAATATATAAAGACAATGCAGCGTGCATAGCTCAAATCAGAAGCGGGTACATCAAAGGAGACAGAATCAAACATATATCGCCAAAGTTCTTCTACACTCACGAACTACAGAAGAGTAACGAGATTGATGTCAATCAGATTCGCTCCAGTGAAAATCTTGCAGATTTGTTCACTAAAAGCTTGCCGACATCCACATTCGAGAAGTTAGTATGGCGAATTGGCATGCGTCGACTTAACAAGCAATCGAAGTAACCCTGCCGGTCATCAGGGGGAGCAGCGATCAGGGGGAGCAAGTATATGATGACAATCACACTCTGGACTTATGTGCGCTGCACTCTTTTTCCCTTATTCAGGTTTTGTCCCACTGGGTTTTCCTGAAAAGGTTTTTAACGAGGCAGCCTTAAGCACGTCCAACATCGCTTAAAATAAATATTTATGAATGGTGGTGTCCAATGGGGAGTGTTGTAAAAGTAAATAATGGCCCCCACCATAGCTAGTTGGGCACTCCTCTTGGTTGACTTTGAAATGACAAGTCATGCATGGTGTTGACACATTTATTATGTTTCTTGTACAAGTCTCCTACCCATGCCCCACTTTTGTGTATAAATATGGGTGTGTGAATGAATGAATCTGCACCAAAAATTGATCACCCGAGACTCTTTTCTCCTCCTCCATTTACTAAATAAATTTCCCACTATTCTCTTCTCATCCACTTAAAGTCTTGCTCATATAATTAATGTTAATTAATGACGGTGACATCTTAACCCACATATAACACAACATTTCTACACCATAGTTAAAATTATAACTCATGGTCTTTAGTATACAAGGCAAGGGCATCACGTGCTATTGTGAGATTGCCTGGAAGTAACGAATCTAACGAGCATTATTTTTGGAAGTAAAGCACGTGCTAGCATTTCCCTTGTATCCACGTACACCATTACTGATAATGAAACACGTAGCGAAAGCTTTTTGGTCATCATCGCATGGATCTAACACGTATCAGTGAAGGGCATAACTGTCACTTGCTAAGCCATCCCTCTGTCTGTATAAAGGAACACCAAACACTCGCCTTCTCCATCAAACCAAGCAAGCAAGCAAGATCTGTCTTTCACACAGTACTGATCATTACCATGCATCTTGTGCAGTGTACTCAGAATCAGAAGATGAGTTCAACAAGCAGGGCGTGGATAGTGGCAGCGAGCGTGGGGACAGTGGAGGCAATGAAGGATCATGGGAATCAGACACTAAGGCTGATCAACCAACATGTGAAGAACAACCTGAGATCCTACTCTCAGGCCAAGAAGCTATACTCTTCTTCTTCTTCCGAGCGAGTGAATAGATCCGAGGATTCTATGAGGAAAGTCATCTACATGACCTCTTGGGGTGCATGTTGAACACCCTATTCACTAACTCTATGAGCTACTTCTTGCAAGCATGGAATGATGTACATGAGGGTCACTTTGGGGCCTTATATTGTAGCTTGTGGTTTTTTACCATCCAAATTAATTCATTCATTGTAAATTGAAATGGCAATTCCTTTTCTTACATTTATGTCTACTGCAAACTCTTTATTTATAAACTCTTGCTAAAGTCATCTTATCTTTACGACATTATTACATAACAAGACAACAAGGCTAAATGTCAGAACCAAAATGAAAAAGAAATAAACAAATTAAAACAGCCTCTGGTTTTGTCCAAACTTGGTGCTTCACACTGCTTGTTTCATTTTACTGCTCATCTTCTCAAACTTATAAGAGCCCAATCTCCCCAGCACAATCCATCATACCCATATCAAACCAAACACAACCTATTGAATAGCAAGCAATCACACCACTTGTTTCAAGAATCAAGAATCAAGAATCAAGCACTTTGGTGTAATTAGAAAAAGAAGATGAGTTCATCAGCAAGCAAAGCATGGATGGTGGCAGCAAGTATTGGGGCAGTGGAGGCATTGAAGGATCAGGGCTTCGCCAGATGGAATTACACACTGAGGTCTATTCACCAACACACCAAGAACAACCTCAGATCTTACTCTCAGGCCAAGAAGCTCTCTTCCTCTTCCTCCTCTGTCGTTTCCAATAAGATCAGAGAAGAAAAGGCCAAGCAGTCCGAGGAGTCCCTCAGAAAAGTCATGTACTTAAGCTGCTGGGGTCCCAGTTAAAGCTTCTTTAAATATATTCTGTTACTATACTGCATAGTATGAGTTAAGCTCCAATTTTTGTAAGAAATTGATGGAGATTGTTAATATGAATTAATGATACGATTTCTATGTTCATTTCATTTCCTATGGTCTTTCATATTTTCTCTAAAAATTAATTTCTTACACCTTAGTGTAGTTAAGTAAGAGTAAAATTAGTATCCACACCTTACGAAAAGCAATCCATGCTCAAAACAGATAAATTGCATCAATTTTTCAAAACTTATTTTAGACCACAAACCTAATTAATGAGTACTTGCTGGCCTGCAAACTTAAAGAAAGAAATGTTCTATTATAAGTGTTTCTTACAATCACATATATATACTATCCAGTGAAAGAGAAGTTACCCCTAATATGTGTTGACAAATGTTAACATTCTCAAGTTAATGATTGAGTTGATATTAAATCTAACAATCAAGCTTTTACTTTGATAAGAGTTTAACATGTGTTAGAGTGCTGACCAAGTTAATCTCAAGCTTAATTATATCCACATATGGATATTCAACTTTATAGTCCCATCCAATATGTTGGCCTTCTCCCTCCATAGTCTTCAACTTATAAGTAAATGTTCAGTCATACTAAAAATTCAGTTTTGTATTCAATGAAATACTTGAAACAAAAATAAGAATCATAACCAACAGATAGGGATGTGTAAACTACCATTGTGGTGCCAACCTATTAGCCAATGTTGGCCATCAGATTTTCAAATAGATAGATGGATTAAACATATCATCATTAGCGAAATTTGTGAGTAATTTTGATAAAATTCTGGAGTATTTTAGACTTTTAAGCCGCGCACACAAGATAATGAAAACTAATTTATAGTGACTCGGAAATTTCTTGCATAATGTAGAGTTTACATCATAAACATGATATGTTTCCATTTCCATTATAAACATAGGGTGTTTTGATTTTATGCATGATGAGTTTCTATTTTGTGGGTGACTGCGTATACGGGAAAACTCAACAAAATGTACCCTAATTTGGGTGATTATACACACCATCTATTTGTGTAGCGACAGAATAAATGAGTGTGTTGCTGAGAAGTCACAACAATTTATACCCTAGTTTGTGTGAGTGATATCTGTCTTGTATTTGTTTAATGAGATGCTAAACTGGTGCAGCAAGGAATGAATTGATGGAAACACATTAACATTACTGAAGGATTTATAGTGAAAAACATAAAAGTGTTGAATTTTGTACATGCACTACTGAAAACAACATCTTTGTCGGCGAGACTTTGCTCCGCCGGGCAGGAGAGCCGATCTCGCCGGCTTGATTCTCGCCGGGCAAGTCTCGTCGAGAATGGTCATAGCCGGCGAGATATTGCATCAATATCTCGCCGTCTTGGTGAAGATTTCCCAGCAAGATTTTCAAATTCTCGCTCGTACAATAACCGGCGAGATAATGCTAATATCTCGCCGGTTAAGGTTGTAAAACCTAGCCGGCGAGATGTTGCCAAAATCTGGCTAGCTATTGTTGTAAAACTTAGCCGGCGAGATATTGGTCAACATCTCGCCGGTAGGTTGTAAAACCTAGCCGAACCTAGTCAGCGAGATGTTAACAATATCTCGCCGGCGATATTTGATAAAAATTTGGGCAGAATAAGCCCCTATTTCTCAGTTTCCTGTTACCCATTACACCTGTAAAACCTGAAAATTCTACTAAAGAGTATGTCGTTTCCGACAAGGGGTATGTCATCGACATATAGCACTAACAACATGACTGCACTCCCATTTTCCCTCTTATACCCGCAAGAGGGTATACAATAAATATTGTTTAAAACCAAAAGAAGTCTTTATGGGAGACTGAGACGAACGACCCCTACGATTATTGCCACGACACTCTTGCCATCTCCAACCCGTTTGTCTACTTCATCACCAGCCAAATATCGTATACTTTCCAACACCTGCACATCAGCACAAATGTGAGATTGAGATCCGGAATCTAGCATCCATCAAAAGTTAATAGACAGACTTACTTGAATGTGGTAAATACATGAAATGCCAGCCGCGCCGACCTTCTTCAGCTCTTCCAGGAACTTCTTGCAGTCTCTCCTCCAATGACCACGCTGATTGCAGAAGAAGCAAACAGCGTCCTTCATGTCCAACTTGGCTTTGCCTTTGCCCTTGAGCTTAGGCTTGGCCACCTGGACCATGAGACCCTTTCCTCTTCCCTCAGTCGACGTGAAGGACTTGACCGAGCTCCCACTAGCTTTCTTGAAGCTAATGCCCCCTTTTTTCACCATCATTATCTCCTTGGTCTTACCCTTAAGGTTCACCTCGGCAGATATGAGCATCCCATAGAGCTCAACGATGATCTTGTTCATGTCATGCATGTTGTAGTTCATGATGAACCTATCATACATGGAAGGGAGAGTTGACAGGATCATGTCGACCTTCAACTCATTAGTAAATTCAACATCGAGTCGGACTAGGTGTTCGAATTGACCCTTCATTTTCAGAACGTGACGGCTAACTAACTTTCCAGTTTGCATTTTAGTGAACATCAAACTCTTAACGGACTTGAACCTTTCGGTTCTAGCCCACTCCTTGAACATCTCCTCGAGCTGTCCCATGATGGCGAATGAGTCCGAACTAATATCCATCAGTTGTTTTTGGAGATCAACCTCCATCGTGCTCAGCATGATGCATCCCACATCGAGCGAGTCGTTAAAACACTTTTGGTGAGCATCTCTAACACTCCTCGTTGAACCAAAATCTGGCACAGGGGGAATGGGCTCGTCAAGCACATATTCCTTCCTCTCATGTTTGAGGACAATCCTCAAATTACGCTCTAATCGAGGAAGTTCGCACCACTAAGCTTTTCCTTCTCCAAGATCGACCTTAGTGACACGACGTGTGTTTGGCTCGCTGCCATTATCTACACAGATAAATAAATTCAAGTTAGACTCTGAATTTATCTATGAAGATTTGTTGCAAAACCTTGACCATTTTGATCATTCGCAAGAATCAAGAACCAAGAACCTTGATTCACCTTTTTGAAGTGAGATAATGCATCAACGCTTCAATTAGGCTATGTAGGTAGGAGTACTTTCCAATCACACCGAGTGTGACTCTTGGCCAGAACATATGTACAAAGTATATCGGCATTGTTCTGTCTGATGCTCTAGGTCGACGCAATCGTAGTTATATGGCCCAGAACTTGATTGGAGAGAGCTAATGCATCTATGCCCCAATCAAAACCGCCTGCATCCTCTAACATTGCTTCTATGAACGCTATGGTAACGCACACGACGTTCATGGCCTAGTTGAGTCAACCAATTAACGACTTGTGGACCAGAACTTGAACTGGAGAGAGCTAATGGATCTACGCCCCAAACAAGACTGTCCACTGTTGAGGGGTCGATCGACCTCATTTTGACCTCGATAAACCCCCCATTTCGATACTTATTTGCCTCGTAGTGACCATAGAGGGCCAAATAGGACGATTTGATGCTTGGTCGTGGTTTGAGGAACATATGCAGGAAAGGGAAATTGTCGGGCGATAATCGGAAGTCGAAGAGATCGAGCGATGAGGCATTTCGGAGTTGAGCAAGCGAGGAAATGAAGTGGGCATAGAGCAACTCCTCTAGGCAATCCGACCTGGATTGCCTAGAGGAGTGAATTATGAGACATTTGTCTCAGGTCCTCCAGGCACTCCAGGCCGGATTGCCTAGAGGACCTGAGCAATGAGAAGTGCAATCCTCCAGGCACTCCAGGCCGGATTGCCTAGAGGACCTGAGTAATGAGAAATGCAATCCACTAGGCAATCCGGTCTGGATTGCCTAGCGGATTGGAGTTCGAAATCAGACAAAAGGAAACCCTAGCTCATTTTTGGAAGGACCCTACACTCCATCACTTCACCAACCAAGTTCCTACCTTGCCTCCATCTAGCTCCTAGCCTTGACTACCATTGGAGAGCCAAGAAGCATGAAGATTTGGAGTCAAGAGTTGATGAATCTACCTTCTCAACTTGAAGTGTGAAGAGGATATCACTCAAGTGTGGGATTGTGGCAAAGTGGAAGACACATGAACATTTCTATTTCTCTCTTGCTTTAAATTTGTGCAAAATTTTTTATATTTCTAGTTTCCTTGAATTTATGCACATGATTTGTATGATGATATTTGACTTGAGCACCATGGTTGAGGGCTAAACCCCTTAGCCATGGGTACTAGACATTGTGATTCATGGATTTATGATATTTGATGAACGAATTTTTAGGATGACTTTAGATGTGTATGAGTGTTCTTATTTTCTATTCATGATTGCTAAAGAGGCCTATTAGAATGTATGCTAGGGTTTCGATCTTAGTTGTCATTAAGTGCGAGGGGCTCGAAACCGTGTTTCGCGACCCCGACGTAACACTTAGCCGAATTAGTATGTATGTTTAGGGGCTACACCGATCTCGAGAGAGACAGATAGTCCCGGACCTAGACACCATCGAGTGTTCGGGGTTCGACGCCGAGCGGAGACTCCCCGGATTAACACTTGACCAACCATTGTCGGACGAATGCGGCCTCGAGTGACTACAAACCCGAGAGGGCGAGGAGTAACTCGAGACTAGGACAACCCCAATGCCGAGAGGCGGAGTTGTCAAATTAAGACATAGGTCACATTTACGTCACCGTAGCACTCGTGAATCATTGTAGTAATCCATAAATTGCACGTCTAGCACCCTAGGCGTTTCCTTTACTTGTTAATCATCACATAATCTCTTGCTTAGTTCGATTATTAGAAAAAAGACCAAAAACATTAGTCGTAGCTTAGAGTTCTTTAGCACAATCACACAATCGACCGAAAACCTTCATTAGTCCTTGCGGATCGACCCGGTTACTTACCGGTCTAAAAATGTATTACTTGTGATCGCGTACGCTTGCGCGAGGGATCCTATCCGAGATGTGACGTTTTGCACGACACGTTTCGGCCCTATATCCACCTCTACTAGCTTTGTTTCCACGAACACTCAGCTAATGCACACGACGTTCGTGGTCACACAGTTTCGTTGAGTGTCAAAATTGGAAAGCATCATCGCATGACTCAATTTCATTGCGATATGGTCAAGTTTTATGAGACATGCACCGAGTACATTCTCCACATGACAACTCTTCATCCGTACCAGGTACGAGTATATGTTTCATGCTTCACTTTGTTTTGTATGTTTAAGTTTACGTTATTTAACCTTTTTTGGACATGCAAAACATATGTACATTTAAACTTATCACCCTACAATGGTCTAGCACCCATGGTTATAAGTTTTTAGCCTACAACCATGGTGCTAAGAGTGAAATGCAAGGGAACACAAACAAAAGAAGCTAAGGAAATGAGAAAGAGTAAACTATGGCCCATGTTGGGCTTGAGATCTTCTAAATGTAGTTTTGTTGCTCTTTTTGAGGGATCTCCTTCCTTCAATGCTTGGTCTTTGTGGACATGGAGTTATTTGACTTCTTCAATAGAATAGTGTTCTTGAGGGAGAGTTGGTGGGAAGCTATGTAGAGAGGATAAAAGTCTTGTCTAGTGTGTGTAAAAAGGTCCCCCTAGGTCAAACTAGCTCTTGACTATTTATAAAAACGCAGATTTTGCCTATGTCACGATCGTCCCAACAGTCGTCACGATCGTGACATTGTTTGAAATTTCAGGTTCATTGCGTTTGTTGACACGATCGTTGCTGCTCTTCATGTTGGCTTGGTCACGATCGCTCCTAAAGGTGTCACGATCGTCATCGTTCTTGATTGAGTTGTCACGATCGTGCTCAAGGTTTCACGATCGTGACTCATGCCTTTGTCGTCTTCTTGTCACGAAGCTGTCACGATCGTGGCCGGTCTGTGACAGCCCAATTTTGCCTTCGCCACGATAAATTGTCATGATTGTTCTGGTGATCGTGACGCCCCTGTCGTCCCAACTTTGTAGTGTCACGATCGTGACGGTGAGAGTCACAATCGTGACATCTTCTTTTCTTCCTGCTATTGGTTTCTTGAGCTGCAAGTTATCTCCTCTTTTGCTTCGGTTTTGCTTCCAACACCTTCCAACGTTGTCTCTGCACACAATTCAAGTCCACGGTAGATCTCCACACTGAATGGCCCTAATATATCGAAACGAGGGAAAAACGTGCTAAGATGGGGGTATTTGGGCTCGGAAAAGAGCATAAATGTCCCAAATCAGATGCTCATATGCATATAAAATAAACATACATTACTAATCATGCAATTCTAAAAGGCACAATTTAAACATGTATATCCTAGGCCCATATCTAGGTTTAATCATTATGAGGTCGGTCCATAAAGATCGAGGTCACATCCTAGGGGTGAAATTTACAACTACAAAAAGTCTTCTTCAACCTTGGCTACGCTCCCACTGGCTCCTTGACGTCTCCACGACTCATTGCCAACTTCAAGACTCCAACGACACAACAATGCGGTCCTCCGGTTTCTCGGGTTATCAATCTCGTGGAAACTCAAGAACGTACTTTATCTCGACGAAAAATAGGTTTTTGATATCCTTATATACTCGATCAAAATCATTTAATCCATATTGAGGATCGAGTATATTCATGGCATCAATACAAAAATTAAACAATCCCATTCAACCTCCCGATTTGCCTCAAGGTCGAATTTTTGACTTGAACCGGAACCCTCTGCCACTGGGTGTCGATCGCCACCCTAAGCGATCAAGTGGTGTCGATCGCCACCCCAAGCGACCAAGTGGTGTCGATCGACATGCCTTGACTTGGGCGGAGAAACCGAGGAGAGGTGTCGATCGACACCCTCCTCAACCTGATCCAAAATCAGTCTTTCCCTATCCCGATTCTCGATCCGATTTCACTCGGGTCAATTCTCAAGTCCCGGAAATGATTGCATGCATCGAATGCATCAATATCAAGCCGAAACAACATCCGAAAACACATCAAAATCCTGCCTTTATCTAAAGAACGACCAAGAACGAATTTTTACGATGTCATGAGACCAAATCAAGAGAAGAAATAGAGATTCATACATAAAATAATCATGGAAACAATCATATATCACCAAGCATGCATTTTTATCACAAATCATGCAAGATTGATTCATCTAAAGAGCGACCTAGGCTCTGATACCAGTGTTGGGGTTTCCCGGGATCTATGCACAACGGAAAAATGGAATTCTAACCGGGAAATCACGCACAAGGACCTCTCGCCAACAATAGATGAATCAATCGGATACGAAGCTATCAAGACTCATGAAAACCTACCTCTCGTAGTCTAAATGAGTAGCTCTCGAGTCTGATTCAAGACGTTCCCTCAGGCCCGTCCTCTACGAATGCACACACACGTGAGCTCGACCTCTTGAAGCGTAGATTCTCCCGACGGCTACTAGGCCATGGTAGAACTTTCTCCTCACTCGATTCCCTAACTCCCAATGCAAGAACTAGAGTTTTTAGGTGATGTATCAAATATTGCTCAAGGCATTAAGTGACTCTCACCCTAAGGCCTTTATTTATAGGCTTTGGATGAGGGCCTAGGGTTTTTCTCGTTTAAAACAGGTGTCGATGGACACCCTTCCCGTAGTGGAAGGTGTCGATCGACACCTCACTGCAATCACTCTTGAAATTCTGAATCGTAGCCAAGTCAGGAAGTCGAACACAAAGTCTTTAACTTGTGTATCGACTTCTTGTGGAAACAGTAAGCAAAGTAATAGACAGATAATAATCACGACACTAGAGATGATTACCCAGTTCGGTGACTCCGCACCTACGTCTGGGGGCACTTTGCCAGTGGAAAGGTTTTTCACTATCAGGTAGTCAATAGTACAACTTCAAGCCCAACTAGCTATCACACAAGCTATTGTCCTAAGCTACTATAGATCTCACTGTGAATCGCCTCGACCCGGAGCCTCTCCCCCTGTCTTTGAGATTCCCTCAATTCCACTCTTCGAGCAAGTCCATGCTCGGTGTCGTTGTCTTCTTGGATGGAGTTGTGAGTCTTCAATCACAAACAAAAACCCTAACCGATCCAAACACTTAGTCTTCGCGACTCAAGGTTTGATCGGAGCAAAAGGTCCGTTCTATCGAATATTCATCAGCCTCTCAACACGCCGATGGTGCACGGTTAAGAGCTTTGAGAAATCTTGCAGTGTTAGCACAAGAACGGATACTGCTAATGGGAAGCCAAAGGCTTTTTATAGCAGCTCACATTCCTAATCCTTCTCGGATCAGGAACACGAAAGTCAGCCAAGTTGTTGCCGCCTTCCTTCGTCAGCTGGAAGTCGTCTTGCCTGTTTCTGACTTCCTGAATAAATCAGGCAAGTATAGTTGCCGCCTTAGTTGCCTCTTTTCGCTGACGTGTAACTGCCAGCTGGAAGTCGCTTGACTGGTCGACGTCACTCTCTTGCGCTCCAAGTCTTCGTGGCGCCTTTCTTCTTTCGCTCCAAGCTTCGTCGAAATAGGAAAACTTCAGACTTTCCTAATCTGCGGCTCGTAACAAGTCGCTCCACATGTCATGCAACATGTTGCTCGACTTCTTACTTTTGCGCTAAAATATCATGCCAACTATTAAACGTAGCAACAATTCTTACACCACCTAATTTTGGACCTTTTGACTCCCATCGAGTCGCTTCGGTCTTGCTCTTGGTGTGTGACCCTGTGAGTCGGCTTTTCTCTTGATACTACCGACACATTATTAGGTGGTTGTGTTGGCTATACTGTAACGGTTGTTTATTTGACCTTAACTTCCTTATTTTGACCCCTAACGATCGAAAATTATAGCCGACACAATAGGTATATGTGTGTCGGCTATGTATTGGAAAAAGGTATATGAAACAAAATCCACACAACACATCTATTTGAGTGTTCATGTATCTAAGAAAAAAGAGCGACGGTGAGGAAGAGTATTGGATGTACTATAGTTGCTTTGTCGACTTGAAGATTGAACATCAATATTATTTATGTGTAATATTTAACAACGGACATTGTAATTACCAGTTTCAGATTCTCATTTCGATTTATGATCCATGTATAATTTATGACATCACAATACAAAACAACAAGGCAAAATGTTAGGCGGACCCATCAAAATGATAAGATAAAGAAGTATTCCCAAATGGTAAGGAAGGAGAAGTTATCTAAATACTACGACATCACACTACAGGACAAGGCTAAATGTTAGACTGACCCACCAAAATGAAAAAGAAATAAACAAATTAAGGCAGCCTCTGGTTTTGTCCAAACTTGGTGCTTCACACTGCTTGTTTCATTTTACTGCTCATCTTCTCAAACTTATAAGAGCCCAATCTCCCCAGCACAATCCATCATACCCATATCAAACCAAACACAACCTATTGAATAGCAAGCAATCACACCACTTGTTTCAAGAATCAAGAATCAAGAATCAAGCACTTTGGTGTAATTAGAAAAAGAAGATGAGTTCATCAGCAAGCAAAGCATGGATGGTGGCAGCAAGTATTGGGGCAGTGGAGGCATTGAAGGATCAGGGCTTCGCCAGATGGAATTACACACTGAGGTCTATTCACCAACACACCAAGAACAACCTCAGATCTTACTCTCAGGCCAAGAAGCTCTCTTCCTCATCCTCTTCCTCCTCTGTCGTTTCCAATAAGATCAGAGAAGAAAAGGCCAAGCAGTCCGAGGAGTCCCTCAGAAAAGTCATGTACTTAAGCTGCTGGGGTCCCAATTAAAGCTTCTTTAAATATATTCTGTTACTATACTGCATAGTATGAGTTAAGCTCCAATTTTTGTAAGAAATTGATGAAGATTGTTATATGAATTAATGATACGATTTCTATGTTCATTGCATTTTCTGGAGGCTCGTATTTAAAAAAAAATCTTATAGCTTAGTTTTGTTTAGTTAACTGAAAGTAAAAATAGTATCTAAATTTGTTTATCAAAACAAAAGGACAATAGCGGATGCTAAGTTGCCAAAAACAGATAAATCCCATCCATTTTTTCAAATTATTTTAGACCATGGTATAAATATTACAGTAACCTTTTCTAATAATTTACTTCATTGTTCATTCATTAGTACTTCTCCCAACTAGACTCATTAGTACTATCTAGTGAAAGAGAAATTACCCGTAATGTGTTGACAAATGTTAACGTCCCACACGGCAACACTAAAAAGAATGTTAATAGAGCTTTTATACTTTGATGAGAGTTTCACATGTGTTAGATTGTTGATTGAGTTAATCTAATGTTTAATTATAATCCACCCATAGATATTCAATTTTATACATTTGAATGTGTTGGTCGTCTCCTTCTATGTCTTCAACTTGTATGCAAATATTCAGTCTTATTATATTCATGTGTACAAATTAAGTTTCGTATTTAATGAAAGACTCCGAACAAAGGTAAGAATTATAAGTAACGGATAAAGATGTACTCTTGGGGGCAAATCCTACAAATCGATATCAGACATCAAATTTAAAAATAGATATGTAAGATTAAATATGTTATAAATAACGGTTTTTGTGATTTTGATACAATTATGGAGTATTTTGGACACTTTAGGTGCGCACACGAGATAATGAAAGTGAATTTCTCACAATCCGTAAATTTCTCGCTTTGTATAGATTTTACTTTATAAAAATGGAGTGTTTCCATCATAAACATGGAGTGATTCTATTATATGCATAAGCACAATAAGTTTTCATTTTGTGGGTGAACTATGTGTAGCGTTGGGAAATCTCAACAAACTATACATTCGTTTAGGTGAGTGATATATGTCGCGTATTTCTATAATAATTGAGCTAAATAAGTGTCATGAGGAATGAACTAAGTGTTAATTTGAGAAATCCCAACAAATTATACCCTAATTTAGGGTGAGTGATACTCTTCGTTAGTCCGTGTAACGCGAGACTAAAGGGGTGTAGCGAGGGATGAAAATTCATTCATGGTGTTTTCATTAAAATTTGAACATAATTTGTCCTTTTGTTATTTTCTACTTTTCCATTACAAACTTCATGTGCTTTCATTATATGCATATATACTTTTGATGTGATGTGTTTTAATTTTGTATTTGAAATGTGTTTGAAGTTAAGAAAGCCCGATAACTATACTCCTAGTTTGTATAAGTGATAAATGTTGTGTATTTGTGTTGAAGTGATTAAATGGGTGTTTTAGGGTGCTTCATGTGTTCCTCGTATTTGTATAAGGAAAACAAAATGACGTTATGATGGTAAATCAAATACTAAATGTACTACCAAAATGAAAACATATAATCAAATAATACAAACATAGAAGAAGACCAATACAAATATGTTGATTAAATCTTAGTTGTGTTTCGCATTATTAAGTAAACAAGTGCATAACAAACATAAATGTAAACGTAGAAATAAGAAATAACATGCTTTATACGATCAACTGAATTTAGGGTAGTGGTCAAGGACTTATTTGTCTCTTGGTCTCGAGACTAGGGTACTTCGAGTCAATATGGACCCAAGGCTAAGGTTCGATGCCCAACACTGTTCATGGGTGAGGATGGGCTATACTGTGGGTGGGTAGAATGTTATTGTAATATATAAAAAAAAAACTCCCACCCATTGTCTTCTCTCTCTCTCCGCAGATCTTTGTCTATTCGATCAAATTTGGGTGGTACATTTCATTCTCTCTCGATGGCATCTCTACCGACTTGACTTTGGATTCTCCTTTAATCACTAACAAATTTTTTTTTTAACGGTGCACACCATTTGTGCGCCGTTACAAACTCTAACGGCACCGTTTGTTTGGAACGGTAGTGAAATTATTTGTAACGGTGCACATTTGTAAGTGCGACGTTACAAAATATATATATTTAAAAAAATATATATGGAAAAAAAACTAAAACTAATATTTAATTTTTAGTTTATTTTTCATTTTTATTTTTATAAAATTTAATAATTAAAATTGTTTGAGAGGTCATAAATTACCAAATTACCCCTTATTCGGTAGAAATTTACCGAATTACCCTTGAGAGGTCATAAATGACCAAATTACCCCTTATTCGGTCAAAATTAACTGAATAACCCTTGAGAGGTCATAAATGACCAAATTACCATAATGTTATCATGCAATTAATAATGGAATCGGAGGAATTTACCTAATGTTATAATCATACGAAAAAAACCCTAAGGGTATTTTTAATTAATTTCGGAAACACCCCTAACGGGTATTTTTAATTCCAAAACTAAATTCATAAATTTAATATGCAAATTATTGTAAATCTAAAACATATTAATATTCTACATATTCAACCTAACAACCTAACATGTAAACTAACAAAGCAAACAAATTCATATTCATGTGAAACTAAAAATAATAAATCATTTAAATCTAATTTCATATAAATCCTAAACTAATATCATACAATTTCTTAAAATTAAACAACTTCAACAAATATTCAAAATGTTTGTTCAACATGCATATTCATAATATTTAACATGCAAACTACAAATTATTGTAAAATATAACATGCAATCTAAAACTCAAACACCTAATTAAGCCTAAAATCAAAACCCCTAAGTACATACATTAGGAAAATATGGAAGAAGGATAGGAAGAGGAACGACACAGGCGGCAGGGAGAAGCAGAGAGAATAGGGAGACAGAGAGCTGGAAGAAGAAGAGATGCGCCGTTACAAAAAAGTTCGCGCGAAGTTTAATTTTTGCGAAATTTTCCCGTGAAATTTGATTTTTCACGAAAATTTCGTTTGGCACCACTTTTGTAACGGTGCACATAGCAAAGTGCGTCATTACAAATCATAACCCTAAATTATTATTTTAATATTGTCAGTCCGATTGTGAATGATTAGCGGTGTTGCGTGGTTTGATTTTCCTAAAATTTTACTATACCATGTACATATTATTTACAACTAATTGAACGGTTTTGATTCAAAAAAAAAAAAAAAAAATATATATATATATATATATATATATATATATATATTAATCTACCGAACGTTTGATGATCAATGTGTTTAGAGTTTATGTTAGGTTTTACCTTTCTAAACCCTAAACTCACGTTTTCAACGAAAGTAGTTTATGTTGAAAATCAAGTTTTAATCCAACCGTACGGATAGGAGCGCAATGGATTACTACTTTATGTGCCAAAATTTCAGTCGATTCCGATAATGTATGAACCTCGATCCAAACTGGTCAAGGAGAAATCAACTGTGTTGACTATGAAATTTGACCATTTGTAACGGCAGACAATATAAATGTGCGTCGTTACAAAAATATTTCTGATGGCGCACATAGCAAAGTGCGCCGTTACAAACCTAACCCTAAATTATTATTTTATTCATCTCTGTCTGATCGTGAATGATTGGCTGTGCTCCCGTGGTTTGATTTTCATAAAATTTGTACTATACCAAGTACATGTCGTTTACAACAGATTGAACGGTTTTGATTTTTAAAAAAATATATTGATCTATTGACCGTTAGATGAGCTATGTGTTTAGAGTTTAGGATAGAGTTAACCTTTCTAAACAATAAACTCACGCTTTCAATGAAAGTAATTTATGTTCAAAATCATGTTTTAATCCGACCGTACGGATTGGAGCTCAATGTTTTAAATACTTGATGTGCCAAAATTATAGTTAATTCCGAGAATATTTGAACCTCGGTCCAAACCGGTCAACCTTGATTACCTCCGTAAGTAACGGTCAAACTCTCAGTAGAGACTTTTTTTGGGGACATGGTACATCGATTTTAATTTTTCATTGACGCACATGATTTTTAAGTCGATTCAAATGATTATGGTAATTTTTTTCTACAATTAATATATGAAAAGAGAACAAAAAAACCGAAGTCAAGCGAAAGTCAACAATCTTGACTAGGGAGTAGTCAAGATTTTTGACCATTTGCGACGGCGCACTTTCAAATGTGTGTCGTTACAAACTAACGGCAACAACAACGGTCCGTTTTCGAACCGTTTACCCCTAACGGTAAGATTTTAGTCAACGGTCAATAATTTTATAACGACGCACTTTGGGTATGTGCGCCATTACAAATGCAAAAACTGATAGTGAATGATAGCAGTTTTTTGATCGGATCCTTAAGATTGAGATGTTCCTAGTTATTTCGGACGAGGATGGTTGCTCTATTATCGCCGATTGGGCTCACAATCAGAAGAAACCGATGAATGATATCAAGGAGATTAGTATTGGTTAGTTCTTCGTTTTTCGACAGTGTGATTTTTGTTTTTGTAAATGAAGTATTGATTTGTACATTGATTGTTCACTAAAATATGGGTATATATCTCCATGACCAACGACTCATCTCAAGATGTATTAATATCACGTGTGAAATAAATGCAATGACTTTGGTTGGGTGGCTCTAAAATTTTAAAAATTAAAAGTCATTATATACTAATTGTTGTCTATATCTGTCTCCCCGAAAAGGTGGATTGGCTGCTTTGAGAGCACACGATCACCTAGCAACTAGTTTTGATTCCTAAACTCTGGGCCTAACTGGATTATTTTATATTCTACACTACACCTCTTAGGTCATGCATGGTGACAAAACACCTTCATTAATAATTCATATATCCAGTCCTAGTGGTTTTAAAATTGGTTGGTTTTGGCTCCCATACTCTGGGTTGAAATCCATGTATAAATAAACCGTGTGCCTTCCAACTTCCAAGTAGCAATTGATTAATTGTTCCTACAGTATGGGTAATAATTAATACAAGAAGTTAACAAAGCCCAAAACCAGTGGCTAAATAAGCTTCTTGTTTTCTCAAACAATTGTCCTCTTCTTCCGTCATGTAACAGTATATATTATAAATCTTCTCATCGCTCACTTCATTAATTATTTCTCACACACACTGTACTAATTCGAAAAACAAAAGATGAGTTCAGCAAGCAGGTCGTTTATTGTTGCAGTGTTGGGGCAGTGGAGGCACTCAAGGATCAAGGTTTCGCCAGGTGGAACTACACGATAAGGTCGATACAGCAACATGCCAAGAACAATCTGAGGTCCTATTCTCAGGCCAAGAACCTCTCTTCTTCCTCTTCCTCTTCTTCCAAAGCTCACTACACCAATTATGTGTTAAGGTGACACAATATTTATGTTACTTTTAGTATGAGATATGTCACCTAAACTGTTGGGTGACACATATGTGTGTCACCCCAATGGTGTCACATATCCATTGTCACCGAAAATATTATGTGACATCGAATGTAGTATGTCACACATTATGAAGAAAGGGTGACATATAGATCTATGTCACTCTTATCAAAGAAAGGATGACATATAGATTTGAGGGTGACACACATAATAAGTCACATATTTATTAAAAAAATGTGACATTATTGTTATGACACCCATTATTTAAAAAGGGTGACATATGTATATGTGTCACGTATACTTAGAATAGAGTGGACACTAAACCAAAAATTCCTATTTGGCTCAACACTATTATAAAATTAAAAATACCTAATTTTTTAAATTCGACAATTATGAAATTTGAATAAATCATTAAAAAATTAAAGTATTACATATATAATAAAAATATATTGTCATACAAACATAAATTCAACTATTTGGTTCATACACGTTAAATCGAATAGGATTATGAGTCGGGCTGGAATGGTAGGTCAAAAAATGTCCCACTCATCTCATCCTTCACTTGTCGTCTCCCGATCTTCACCGAGACTCTTATCCCTGAATAAAAAATATGAATATTTGTTTAACTTCATATCAATTTCAAAACTAAAACATACATCGTTCTTTAATTTTTACTCTAATTAACATATGAACTCAATTGCTTTTTAAAATCTCATATCACAATCATTCCAAACATGAATTTGAATATAAACTTCAATAACTCAAGAATGCATAAATAAATGAAGCTTCATAGCTACAAATGAGTGTCAGTATGTATGTAGCAATATCACACAAAATCTATGAACCATATGTCTTGGAACTCACTACCACATTAGGGTACAAATGAGAACATTTAATGATATTTCTGATGAGAACATATAAACAAAACTGTCCTACCTTGAATCGTCTCAAAATGATGTTTTATCGAGCTGTGAACAATCAAAGTAACATTTAAGTGTCTGACAATATCGACCACATCACAAATTTGCTGAGCAAATGCAATAACATAAAACTTGTCATACACTGGACAAACGAAGCTTAAGCAACAAAAAATAAGTTTTATTATTATACTGATTGTGGTAAACATAATTAAATACCTAAAGCATGTTATTTAAATCAAATTCACAGAATAATAAATCAAGAATGACAGTAGGAAAGTAGCTAAATTTAAAGTTTAACAATTGTGAGGCTAGGGTTTGAGATTCAGAATAAAATAAAGACTTGTACTTGATCCCAATACGTGATATTCATAGTTATGCACGAAACTTGAACAATTCAAGCAAACTCAGTTGCAGGTTAGGAGCTTACCGATATTGAGAGTCTAACTCGAACTTGGAAAGATTGTTGAGTCTCTACATATATCACCTTTTCAGTTCTGCAAAATTCAATAAGTTGAGTCATAGATCCAAAGAAAAAGCCAATTTTTCTTAACATATTAATACATTAGATGAGATGGAATTACATGTTTAGGTCAATTCAAATGGAGCATGACATTCAATTGATGTGAGAAAGATATATAGAGTCAAATCGCATTTTTACAGTAATCTTATGCATTAAATTAAATCAGTTAATTGAAAAGAAGAAACTAAATATCTTACTTTAATAATATAATGCATTAAATCAATAATTTACCACTTTTTTAAATCTTTAAAGTTTTCAAGAAGCCACTTATATTCTGACTGAAGATGAGAAAATTCTTAAAACATTAGGGCCGCAGGTTGTCAACATTCTCAATTAATCTCTTTTCTCTTATCTTCCAACTCTTTAAACTTAGTTTTTATTCTACATTTCCACGTCCCATTATGAGTTGCATTTTCACTCATGATCCATAAGTTGCATATCATAGAACTTGTGTGCATTTTTTATTTCTGGAGGCATTTTGCATCACAACTCAAAATGTCAAATTAAACAACTAGACTTAACAAAAACAAAACAAACATGGTCCTGTTCCAATTCAATGTTCTAAGATTTAGCTCAATATCATATTAATATAAATTCATATAAGTAACTATCTTAAGCCAAAACCAACATGAGTTTGAGAGTGCTCCTCACACCTTTTAATAAGCAGACACTATTAAAGAATGTTTAACAAATCAATTGAGAACCCTCACCATCCAAATTTGTTAAAATGGCTCGGGTTGAATAGGCATTGAAAACGCTCAATACATATTACAGAACCACTCCATAAACAAGTGAAATAAATCAAAAGAGATCACTTTATATAGCACGGCTAAAAAAATTCTTAATCTCTTGCATGACTTTCCATAATCAATGCACATGATGACATGTCTCTCAAGTCATGTCTTTATAAGCCAACATATGGAATTCAATATAAATATATCATGCCAGCAATATGAAAGATTATAAATTTCCTAAACAAAGATAAATAATAATGCTTAGATGTATTAAGGCAAGCAATTGGAAATAGCATCTTCAGAATTAATAAAATTAGTGCTTTCCTTACATTGTCTGGTTCTTTAACGAGTTGCAGCTTCACTTATGATCTATGTGCGCAGTAAGTTGCCTTGATGTCCAATTAATATTTAGTATCCCTACATAAAAATAATGAAACAAATTTTAAGTAATTTCCTAAAAAAACTTGTTTGATGGGAAACAAACATAAACGGTGCAGCAGAAGAGTGCTTCAAAACGAAGAAAAGATAAATCATAACTTTAGGGAGAAAACGGAATAAATCCAAGTAACTCAAATTAATAATTATGATAATGATGATAATAATCTCTACACAAGATAAGACTTATATAGGACTAATTCTCCAAAACTAACTCAAACTAGTAAACTCAAAACCAAAGAACTAACCAACCAAAACTAACTCTAATTAGGAATAATAGGAGTCCTAAATTAATAGGAACCCTAAACTAATACTACTTAAAAGATGGTACTGCATCAATAAATTTACTTACTGAGAGGTGCAAAAGTACTTTATCACGCTCGTTATCATCAAGATCATAAAAGATATTGTCCTGTACCAAAATACTTTACCACGGTTCATACATAATGAGCACAACGAACAGATTGATTGATATTCAGAGAGAGAGGCAAATTTGGAAAAAATTAAAGCCAATCGATGAGTATGTAGTGTTATCAAATTGATCTCCAAGCGTTCTTATGATACCAGAAACAATTTAGTTGAAATTCAGGCAATTGTTACTTCAAATTTGAGAAAATTACTAAAAATTTGTATAAGAAGTACATGATTCAAACACCAGAGTTGTGTTCTAAGCAAAAACATATGTCTAAACAATTATAACAATCACAGATTCGCTAACAAAACAAAACCAAAAGCTAAGAATTCAAACATTCGAACAAAATTGAAATTTTTTACAAGGATCAGAATTGCAAATATGCTACAAAATAGTGTCATTAACCACAGATAATCATAAGCAGAAACCGAAAGTGAGCTCATCAACATACAAATTTACGACTTTGAACAACAATTAAAACATACCTTAAGGTACTTGACCTTGATGCTCAAGTCTGAAAGACAAGGCTGAGGCGCGAGCCACCTATCGCCACAATCTACAACATTGGAGGATTATGATTCAAAACAGCAAAAATAGTAAGCAAATCAAGTTTTTAGGACACATTTTCCCGGGAAACGAACGGAAGAGATCAAAATTTACAAGAGTGAGGGTACTGGTTCCCGGATATGGACTTGGAGGTGGAGCCATCGGAGATTCTCTTTGCGAGGATTCGTGAAAAGAAGAAGATTGATGAGCGATAGAGAGAAATCGAGGCTCTAGATTTCTTAGCAAATGAAGATTATGGTGCCGGAACGAGCAATAATTTAGGGAAGAGACGAGCAACGACGTGAGGAAGAGACGAGCAACGATGTGAGGAAGAGACGAGCAAATTTGAGGAAGAGAATCTTCTGGAGTGTTAAAATGAGGAATGGGTGACATATGAGCGTATATGTCACATATTCTATGTTATTAAGGGTGACACATCACTACATATGTCACACATTTATATTTAAAGAGTGACACACCCTTCTATAAGTCATATATTATATGTTATTAAAGGTAACACATAATTATATATGTCACACATTTATACTTAAAAGTGACATACCCTTCTATGTGTCACCCATTTCTCCTTAACAGTGACACATCCCTCTATATGTCATCTTAACTTAACATTAAGCATGACACACATTATTATGTTACCTTATACTTAATTAAGGGTGACACGTCAAATTGATTGTGTCAGCTAAACACAAAACTGGTGTAGTGGCTAGAAGACAAGAGAAAGTGAAGCAATCAGAGGAGTCTACGAGGAAAGTTATGTACTTGAGTTGTTGGGGTCCCAACTGAACCTATTTTCAAGAACATTTTTATCTGCAATATAATACCAAAAGCTACCCTTTTCTATATACGTTTTGTGTCTTGTTGCATCTTTGTTCTACACAAATTGTCTTGGACTTCCTCAATCAAAATCAACACTGTCACAAACTGCTCGGGCAAGACCCATGCCTACATGATATATAAATTCAATTCCAATATCCTAGTTAGTCAAGTCCAAATCTTCATACACAACTCATTAAAAAATTCAAATACCCTAGTGGTGGCACACTCAAACATCAACTATGACGGACACTAGCGATGACAGTATG
Source organism: Geranium rotundifolium (assembly GCA_963920655.1). Lineage (NCBI taxonomy): Eukaryota > Viridiplantae > Streptophyta > Magnoliopsida > Geraniales > Geraniaceae > Geranium > Geranium rotundifolium. Next base: position 8,686,471 of record OY987315.1, on the reverse strand, counting down.
TCCCATATGAAAATTCAATCCCTTAGAGCAACTCAAACCCCTAAAATCATTTATACGGGGGATCTCGTACCCTTTTTGGGGCCAATAAACCCCGCATTTATCACTTCATTTTTCCTCGTAAAATCTCAAAATTATTATCCAATTACAATGAAAAGTCAATACCTTATCTCCATACCTAAAATCTCAAAATCATTATCTAATTATAATTAAGAGTTAATGTCTCATCCTCGACTAACTTCAACCAAAGTATTAAGAATATACTCAAGTGTCACAGAAGACGAGGGCGTTTTGGTCCTCTCTCTCTTTGAAGGTCAAGCTCTTCGATCTGGTTCTCGGTCATTTTGAGGGTCAAGCTCACCATCGCCAACGATTTGGGGTTTCGTCATTTCCTCTTCTACGACGACTTGACCACATATTGACCAAAGATTTTCTCATCAGACGGCATAGAAATGTCATTAAGAACCACCATCGATGAAGAAACTTAAGCAGTGCAAGCGTTGATTCTGAAGAAGAAGAAGAAGAAGAAGAAGAAAGGAACCGATTGGAGAAAATCAAAGAAAAGCGAGCGATCCAGATTGGGTTTGCAGAAAATATTGGATTTAATTTCAGTCATTCTTACTTGATTTTTCATTTGGATTTGCTTATTTAATCCTTTTAAGATGTGTTTTTATTATGTCACCTTGTGGTGGTTGTGTTGGATCTTTGTTCCCTTGTGGTTTGCTTAAGATTTCTCGTGTGCAAATTTCACCAAAAGTATATGTTTGTAGTTAATACTTTAATCCTATAATCCAAAATAGAATTTCACAAAAGAGCGAGACATAGGTGAGAAGTTAAAGAAGAGTGCATTTTGATCTTTTTACCTCACACGTCTATTACATTTAACCGCGGTTTAGACAACAAAAAATAGTTGGAGTATCTATAAATTAAGTTTTAAAGTTGGAACAGTGGTGTGAAAATAAGTAATAATTGAGAATAATAATATGTAATTATTCTTAAATAAATATTTAATTTTGTCTAAATTATTTTAGGTAAATTTGTCATTTTGAGAAAATATTAAAGGAATTATAAAGTGAAAAAATTAAGTACCACAAAAATAAAAAATATAGTCATGTAAAATCTTCTTATACTTTTTTTTGAAGGTAAAAAGAATTTATTTATTAAATAGTAACTAACCCGGTGTCTAGCCGGACAACTAAGAATACAGTTGGTCGGACATACCACTCACAATAATTCTAGTTATTGTTAGTTAAAGTAAACTTGACCAGTTTGTGAGCCATTTTATAACATGAACGACACGCAAAAATTAAGGAGAAACTTAACATTGGATCGGAAAGAAAGCGCCTACAGTCGTAGATGATGCCGCCGAAAATATTTCTTCCTTGATTCTTTGCCGGACCTAATCCACTACCCTAAGGCAATCTGTTTCAAACACCAACTCAGTCCAATTCTTCCCTTTTGCCCATGATAAAGTTTCTTTGACACCTACACCTCCACCTCTTCGGAATATAGATGACTTGAAAAGCGTCTGCAAAGTGCTACCACTACTCAACTTTCTGCGTCCCTACAAACAAGCCCTATGCTTCATAACCCCTTTTCTGTATCAATTCCCCCATCAACATTTATCCTTAATCTTCCCGGGTCTGGGGGGATCCAAACACCAGGAGATGCTACCACAATTTGATCTGCTCCTGAGGCCTTTCCCGAGGGTTTTGTCCCTGCCCAGCCTCTCCATACCCCCTTTGCCATTGCAGCCACTATCGTTGGATGGAAGGCTATCATTTTCCACACAAATTGATTTCTTGCTCCCCATATTGAACAAAAAGAAATAGCCCATATATTTGCTTCATCCTCCCCCTCCACCCAAGTAGTTTAGTCCCTCATTGTCGGGTCTGACCCCATTTTTCAGCTGATCCTTTGTAGTAGTCTATCCCCAAGATAGGAGCCACAACTCCGCATTTGAAGAATATATCATCTTTTGTCTCTTCCGGATCTCCACAAAGAGGACACTAGGTGATTATTGGGACCCCATTTTCTGCCACCCGTATCGTAGTTGGGAGTACATTTGAGATCACTCTCCAAATAAATGTTTTGACTTTAGGCGGGACTCGCAGTTTCCACACCGCTCTCCAACCTGTTGCTTGAGCTGATGGCATCCAGATGTCTCCCAGATCATATAGCGCTCGGTAGGTGCTTTTGACAGTGTACTCTCTTGTTATGGCAGCTTCCCAGTACCAATTATCCTTAATTCCGTACCAGCTAGAAATGAGAATATTCTATTTACCGTGTCCTGGTCGAAAAGTGTTCTCACCTTGCATTCATCCCACGCTCTGCATTCTGTTCTGAACAGCTCAGAGACGCGCATGTTCACTAGAATATTTGTCACTACACTGATTATCTCCCCTCCTATCCATGGGGTTCCTGATACCAGAAAATTTCTTGAACCGATACTCCTACGCGCCTTCTCTCGAACAATTGATCTTCCCTCGCAAATACTTCTCCACACAAAACTCGGGGAGATCCCCGTCTGTGCCTCCATGAACGAGGTTTGAGGAAAGTACTTGGCCTTAAGCAGTCTACTCGGCAGTGACTCAGGGTTTGTCAAAACTCTCCAAGCATGTTTTCCAAGGAGAGACATGTTGAACTCATCAGATTAAGGAAACTCATCCCTCCTAATTCTTTGTGCTTACATAGATCGGCCCATTTACGCCACAAAATTTCCACACTCCTCGAATTTTCCCTCTACCAGAATTTGTTGAACATTTTCCCTATATCATCAATTAACCTTTGGGAGAATAGGAAAACCTGCATAGAATACGTCGGGAGAGACTGCCGAGGACAGTAACCTAATACTCCAGGATGACATTCTCTTCGAGATATGCTCCTTTATGTATGCAAAAGCCCGCGATTTGTTCCTCTCAACCATGTTAGGGATTCCTAGATAGGTGGATGATTCTCGTTCGTCTCTGAAGTGTAATCTAGATATAATATCGTCTCTTTGTGCGAGAGGTGTGTTTGGGGAGAAGAAAGCTGACAACTTATCCCGATTAATATGCTGGCCCGAGGCCCTCTCGTAAATGAGGTGGCACATGACTATTTGATCTACCTCCCCCCAAGATGCCTTGCAAAATAAATAGATGTCATATGCGAACAGAAGATGAGAGACACTGGCGCTTCCCTTGCTATTTTGACACCCTGGATATGTTCTACCCTTGTGAACTCCTGCAATATCAAAGAGAGTCCTTCTGCACAGATGAGGAATCGGTAGAGAGAGAGCGGGTCCCCCTAACACAGTCCCCTTGATGAATTTTGAATTGAGATTACGTGGCCCGACGTGGTAACTAAGTGCATGATAGTAGAAACACATGTTCGGATAAGTTCGATCCATCTATGGTTATAGCCCATAGCTTGCATCATTTGAAAAAGAAAGCTCCATTCCACCCTGTCGTATGTTTTGCTCATATCCAACTTCAGGGCCATGAAGCCTCTATTCCTTTCCGTCTTCCTTCTTACATGGTGTAGAAGCTCGGTCGCTACTATTAAGTTATTTATTATAAGTCAAGCTAGGAAAAAAGCACTCCGGGAAGGCGAGATAACCTCATCAAGCGACTTCTTGAACCTGTTCACCATCACCTTGGATATGATCTTGTATAACACGTTACACAACGCTATCGGTGTATAATCTCCCAGGGAAACTGCACTTTGCTTCTTTGGAAAAAACACTATATTTGTCGCGTTCACTCCTTCCGGGAGGGTACCTGTGGACATGAAGCTCTGGACGGTTTCAACCCTGACTGATTTCAGTATCTGCCAGTTTGCCTCATTGAAACCCGGGTTTAACCCGTCTTGACCCGGGGCTTTGCACGAATCCATCCCGAACAGTGACACCCTTACCTTCTCCACTGTTCTTAACAGGGAAGCATTTTGGTTTGCTGAGATAGACGAACGGACAAGTTCTACCACTTCCCTACCATACACCTCTCCCCTTGTGAATAGATATCCAAAGAATTCTGATATATCAGTTTTAATGCCTGTGCCTTATCCCACTGAATCTCCATCTGCTGTTCTTAGAGAAGCAATGTGATTTGTCCTTCTCCTTTATGTCGCGCTTTTGTGGCAGTAAGCAGTATATAGGTCCCCTTGTTCCAACCACAACTGATTGGACCTCTGTCTCCAGTTAATTTCTTTAGCGAGCAGAAGGTCATTTAGCCTTCCAGCTTCCCTACCGTACTCCTCTATTTCATGGTTGTCTCTTATGCTTCTTAATTTGTATACTGATCTTTGTATGGAACATAGTTCTGCACGCACCCTCTTATTCTCCTTTTGTCCCCATTGGTGAAGTCTGTCCCTTACTTGAGCAAGTCGATCCATAATGTGTTTTCCGGATTCCGCCTCCCAGACTGATGAGGTCACTGCTACACAGTCCGAGTTTAATAACCATTCATTATTAAATCGGAACTGGTGCATGTACTATCGGTAATCCTAAGGGCTTCTAGATAATAGAATTGGGCTGTGATCAGATGTAGAAAATCCGAGGTTGGTCAGCCTGATGTTTCAGAAAATATTTGACCAAACATTGTTCGTTAAGGCTCAATCCAGTCTCGCTTCCTTCCAATGGCCAGTTTTATGACTCTTCTCCCATGTAAACCTGTGACCTGTCAAGTTAACGTCTCCCAGACCACAATCTACTAACATGGCGGTAAAACCCTCTAAAAGCCATTGGGGATAAGGTTGAGATCCTCTAACATCTTCTTGACTCCCCACATTATTCATTTCACTAATTAGGCACAACGGGGAGGACGTTCCTTCTTGTAGCGATATAATTAGCTCCCATGTGAGATGCATGTAATGACTGTTAGGATCCTCATGCACTCCTATTATGTTTACCTTTACCCTATCCCCTAGAATTGTCGATATGTGTGTGCCTTTTTGAGGATGAGATAATTGTTACTCCCATGCCATCCTTCCAGAACAAAGCCAAACCCCCGCTTCTCCCTACCGGATCAACTCCAAAAACTCCCGCAAACTTCAGCCTCATACACAAGCCTTTTAGGCGCACCTGCGTATAATATGTTTCACAGAGAAAAATGTAGTCAGGTCTCTTTTTTACTGTCATGTCCAACAAGAACTGTATAGCCCTTGAGTTCCCAAGCCCCCAGCAGTTCCATGATAGGATTCTCATTAATCTTTATGGGACCTCCTAGCTGGTCCCGCCGCTGCATTGTCTTGATTAAGATCAAAATCCCACCTCGTCCTCCTTGTTCCAATCTCCTCCTCTTCGACCCACAGCTTCCCCTTGGTGTTTCACCCTCCTCGTACACCACATGTACTTCCCTTGGTCGTGCTCGGCTCGTGGTCGTGTTGCTATCTTTCGAGCCCGTCCTTGACCATTGCGAGTTCATTTTTGACCCCGAGCTTTCCTTGTTTCCTTGTTGCACGTTTTTGGTCCATTCATGAGGTATTTGTTCCCCCATTGTGTATTTATTCTGTTTCGTCTTGACTCTCATCCATGGTCCGTACGAATTTGGCTTCTCCCCGTCTGATCCGATCTCCTATTCTGACTGTGCTTCTCTGCGTGCCCTAGTATTCCACAGTTAAAACAGAATGAGGGAAGTTTTTCGTATTTGAAAGTGACCCAGTAAGCTTGTCCTTTGGAATACTCCACACATATTCTCCGTTTCAGAGGTTTATTTATCTCAATTTCTACACAAATTCGGATGTAAGAGCACCAGTGGCCCTTAAAATTTCGTTCATCAAATTTCACCACCTTCCCCAGAACGTTCCCTATCCTTGTCGAGACTTTCTCAGTCTTCAAGTGCGCAGGCATTCCATGCAACTGTATCCAGATTTGAAATTGTCAGAATTGTACATCCTCTGGATGAGTCCTCATTTGTAAACGTTCCAATAGAACTTGAATCCTATTGAATGTCCATGGGCTTTGTTCTAACATGATTGTCATGTCCCTTTCGTCATAAAACTCGAGAATTGACACCCTGTGCTCTGGTTGCCACAAGTTTGCTATAAGGTGTTTGAATGTCTTGAAATCATAAGTTCTATCCACAATGAATTTCCCTACTATGCAAAACATCTCGTCCACTAAATTATCCTACTCGGGTTCCTCAACCACCAGTCCAATGTCCCTTCTTCCTCTATTGAGATATGCTGCCACCTTTCTTGTATTTCATCAAGTCCTTCCGGCTCCGTCCCCCTTAGACCTCCCAAGCCCCCTTCACTCCTACCAAATTCTGGGATCCCTGTTTGAATCCCGATTCCGTCTCGATCTCTACCCAATGTGACCCCTGTGTCCCTCTTCCCTGATACTCCCGGGTTGTCCCATCTCCTCCTCATACTCTTTCTTGGGTCCCCCTCCACATTCCAACCCGCTCCGACTCTTCCCGGGATCTTCGATCCTTCCCATTGTTCAGCCATGTCCCTCTTTTCGCTGTCCGAAGCTCACCCCTTAGCCTTGCCTCCGAGCTCCTCCTCCCTACCTCTGTTTTCCCTTCTTCCTCTACCCAACCATTCCCATCCCACCCACTACCCTTGCATGACCATGACCTCCCTCCGGGCACCGCCTTCCTCCCTCCTAACCTCCCTCTCCGACCGGTTCATACCTCCCCGGCCTCACCCTTCCCTCGGCCCAATCCTGCCCTGATACCATCCTTCTCCCTCCTCTATCTCTTCCTTTGGTCAGTCCCGTAACCTTCCCCTAGAACCCGCTCTTCCCTCCTGCTAAACCCCTCCGTCGTCGCCTTCCCGCTTCCCCCCTGAACCTCCGACCTCGGACCCACATCATATGTAGCCTCTATCTCAGATCTCTCTCTCACAGACGTCGCCACGCCCACTGCTGCACCACCTCAGAATTTGCTGGACCAGTCTGCCCCTCACGAACGTCTCTACCGCGAGACTTCACTAGATCGGTGAGAAAACCCCAATTGCTTAAAAACAAACGAGGGGTACAGACCACAGAGAAAAGAAAAGCCGTCCTTACTAAAATCTTCTTACACTTAATTACATTAACCTGCAATTTTCTCAATAATTAATAATTCAAAAATATTTCTTGGTTCTAGAAAAAAATAAAAAATAAAATATAGAAATATAGAAATGGTGAAGACGGACGAGGAAGTCATCGTAATCTTCCGACATCACACTACAGGACAACAAACAAGGCTAAATATTAGGCGGACCCACTAAAATGAAAAAGAAACAAACAAAAACAGCCTCTGGTTTTGTCCAAACTTGGTGCTTTACACTGCTTGTTTCATTTTACTGCTCATCTTCTCCAACTTATAAGAGCCCAATCTCCCCAGCACAATCCATCATCATCATCATCATACCAAACACAAGTTATTCATTAGCAAGAAATCACACCACTTGTTTCAAGAATCAAGAATCAAGCACTTTGGTGTAATTAGAAAAAGAAGATGAGTTCATCAGCAAGCAAAGCATGGATGGTGGCAGCAAGTATTGGGGCAGTGGAGGCATTGAAGGATCAGGGCTTCGCCAGATGGAATTACACACTGAGGTCTATTCACCAACACACCAAGAACAACCTCAGATCTTACTCTCAGGCCAAGAAGCTCTCTTCCTCATCCTCTTCCTCCTCTGTCGTTTCCAATAAGATCAGAGAAGAAAAGGCCAAGCAGTCCGAGGAGTCCCTCAGAAAAGTCATGTACTTAAGCTGCTGGGGTCCCAATTAAAGCTTCTTTAAATATATTCTGTTACTATACTGCATAGTATGAGTTAAGCTCCAATTTTTGTAAGAAATTGATGAAGATTGTTAATATGAATGTTCAGTTCATTTCCTATTGGGTCTCTGATATATGTTAATTGCATATATTATTTGCTTTGAAGTATTCATCGTCTAAATAAGAAAAATTAAACAGAATAATATTACAAATAATCTCTCATCATGAAAACAAGAAACCATAAATAATAGATTACCTTATGAAAAATGTATATTTGTCGTGATATGTAGTTTTCATCAAGTGATTATTAGTTTTAATCATGAGTAATACTGTAGTTCTCATACAAATTAACTATTGAGGTTTTAAAATGATAAAATAAAACATAATTTCATAATGTGATGTTGGATTCTTCATTGAATGATGATTAGCGTGTATTTCTTATGATTTATAATTTACACGTCAAGGGTGGGTAGGCAGTAAATGAATCTCTCCTTTGTCTAATATGTTAATTGTTAGAGGAAAAAAAACAGTATCTGGTTAAGGAAAAGGATGAATCACCTCTTCAAGATAGGAGCAACTGGTTTTGATTCCTAAAGTCTGGCTTAAGTGGGTTTTATGTTCTACAACTATGCCGCTGACAAAATTCACACCAACCAACCATGTCCAATAATTCACATATCCTGGTGGTTTTATTTGGAGGGCAGTATAGTCAATTGTGCTTCAAACTGAGATTCTGATTTCTTATGTCAAACAAGATGTCGAGATAATGTTTTTAACAATTTGCGCAGATGTAAAAATAACAAGGCAAAATCAAAAGCAGTAAATAACACATAAGATGTTTATCCAGTTTGGTGTTGACTTACCTACTTCTGGGGGCACTTTGCCAGTGGAATTGTTTCACTATGAAGTAATAAGTCACAACATACAAACATCGGTGATCATCACACAGATCACTCCCTATGCTACTTGATGCAACGTACGTGGCTAGGAAGAATTTTTTACCAATTTCGTTGATTCCGAAGAATACCGAAGATGATAGATATAGATGAACACCTCGAATTTTATTAATTCATCAAAATAACTAAATAACAAAAACCGTATGAGAGTGCTTAAATATACACAAATTGCAAAAAAGGAAAACTCTAATTCCTAGAAAGGAAAAAAAGTGTAGAAAGGAAAAAAGTAAAAGAAAGGAAACAACTATTAAAAATTATAAGAAAAACTGCTCATAACTTATAAAACGCGATTTTGACCCTCCAAATGATCTTCGATGGCCGAAATTTTTGTACCACATGGCATAACCATGTGTTTGACTCAGACTGCCGTTTCTGCCCGGAAAACACTAGTCTTTTGTCCAAATCTCACATTTTCGCGATAACTTCGAGTGTTCTACCTTCTGCATACCGACTTCCTCGACCACACCGCATCACTACTATTACAAGTGAAAACCTATCTCAGGGACTCCCCCTAAATCCAAGACCCCGTCTTAGTTCCACTCTACGAGCACTCTCCTTGCTCATATCTCACAAGTCGTTGTTTAACTTGCAAGTGAGACTTCAATCACGCATACACACAGAAACCCGCAATCACTCACACTTGATCTTTCGATTCTGGTAGTGATACACAACGTACTTCGAAGAATACACAGCCTCTCAACCCGCAAGTCCTTCACGTATTAGAGCTCCGTATATGTTGAGCCCGTAGACAGTCGTCCACAAGCACCCGATATCGCGCAAGTGCACGCGACCGTTACAAGTATAACCGGTAAGACCGGGTCGAATCCACAGAGACCAAGCTTATAATGTCAGATTAAATTATGTGATCAATGGTACTTAAATGACAAATTATGTGTTGTGATTTTTAAGTGGTGGAATTTTAAACGGTTAAATAACAAGATGGTTTAGAGAAAACTATTCAGACGAGGAACCATGGATGCTTGGTCACTAGGTTACTAAGAGAATCCCAATCATGGATTATGTAAAACATGAATGTACTGAACCCTATGCAACAATATCTCAAACACCTCCTCTCGGTGTGGTATTAGCCTAGGCTTGGGATATTCACCACCCCTCTCATGTAGGTCAATAACACAAGCCTGCGTTACGCAATTCACAAACGGGGTAAAGGTTCCGAAGAGTTGAACCCTTTCGAATCGAAGCAAGTCTGTCACCCATCGATCCTCTCGGACTCGACAACATGACTCTCTCAAACAATAATCATTCGTCAACGAATATTGCAAGCATTAAGCACTTCGACTCAATCACACATGCACGAAATATTTTAATCCATAATCATAATATTCAAAATAACTTAGTTCGATACCTAGCACCCATGATCAAGGGTATTTAGCCCATAATAATGGTGCTAGAACCAAAATTCATGGAAATAAACGTGATAATCTAGTTAAGAGTAAAGACAAAGAACCCTACAACAAAAAGGTTGAATATTATCGAATGAAGAATCCCTCTTGATCGTTGGGTTGTTACTTGTTGAGTATTTGCACCTTGATCTCCCTTGCATGGATTAGAGTTTCTCTCGAACACTGTGAATCGCTCCTCGATTGATCAGGTTTGTCTTTCTCTCTGCTTTGTAAGTCGTCTCTCCTCTCACTCTTCTCTAGGTGTGAAATAGCGTTGATTCGGCGATATATAATTTCTCTGCGACTAGTAGGTGTAACGATCGTTACACCATCGTTACAGGGCACTGTCTCGGGCTTGTGTAGTGTAACGATCGTTACACGTTACAGTAGGTGTAACGATCGTCACTTCCGCAGCCTCTTTTCCTCTTGTTGTCTTGCTTTCCCGAATCCTCGATTTAGCTTGGTTTTGACCCTTTTTACCTGTATTCTGCACATTCACATCAAACATACCCGAGGGCGTAAATGTGGTACAAATTGGGCTCTTTAAGCCCAGGACGAGGTCAATCCGGCTCTAAATGTGGGGATGGATCGTCGATAAGGGACTCCATGCGGGCCCACATCAGTATATTCTCTCGAAGAAGCCAACCGATGCTACGGGTGGAGCCTTGGCTTTTATAGCAGCTTCCAAATGACTCCCGGAATGTATTAGGGTTTCTTTAATCCTAGAGACCTTGGTTTCCCAAATTGCCCTTGGTGGGCGTTGATCCCCTGATTGCCTCAAAAAGAGATAACATTCCGATCTAGAGAAAATTAGGAAAACAAATAAGGATGCATAGGTAGGCATTAGAATAACTGATCCGGGCTTAGGCCCTAAATAAAAGTCAACAGAAAGACTCGTGCATGCGAATCAACAGGGTATTGTAGAGTTATAGAACAAACATCAAAAGTACGAATAAAGTTTTTATGATTTTGAAGTAACATAAAGCAGATTTCGCACTGCTTGAAGCTTCATCTAACTGGAATCTTCAGCCCTAGAGTCGGTTTCATCTTCTTCTATAGGCGGGTTAGGCATCATTGTGAGTACATCCTCACACACTTGCTTCCGATCCTTCAAGGTCTGGATCACCTATTGCAGATTGGCAACACCTTTTTCAACTTCCTCAATCTTCCTCTTTAGCTCCATGGTAGTGTCATGATGAAAAGCAGCAGAGAGGGGACCAACGCCCACCGAGAGACCGGAACGTGCTCTTCGAGTTATAGCATGTTTCTTGACAAACGACCTGACATTCTCCTTGACCGAGGATGCAAAATCCTTCCTGATTAGATCCGGGGCATGCTTTCCTTCAAAGAGCTTGTGGCTGGTAATAATAGCACCCGGTTTCTTGCCCACTCGGTCAGTATTTAGTAGAACAGATGGATGTTGGTGAATGAGGAGCCCAGATATAAGAGAGGCAAATTCGATTGGGCGTTTCACCGCAAATGACCTAGCATGTCTTGAAAAATGGTCGACAACAAACTGTCCGAAGTCAAGAGAAGAACCGATACTATTTGGAAGACGAGCTTTGCAAGTTTGGCCTTCACCAGTGAACCATTTGAGGAAGGTGCTTAGATTGCTAGCCCAACTCGGTACATCACTAAGTACTTTGAAGTCAAATCGGAGGTAGCAATTGATCCCTTTACTTGCCAGACCCGGTGATTATTTTAACCACTGTATCAAGAATATGGACATGGCCGGGCTACATAGGTTGCCTCCCATAAAGGTATTTACAAGGTCAGAGAAAATTTCGAACTTCTTTCCTCTAACATATAACTTTTGGTACTCCCGGTCTTTGGGGCGTCAAAAGCAATGAGAAAATTGACAATGATTTCCTTGACAAGCTGGGGATAGTAGGTACCTATATTTGTCACAGTCTTGAGAATTCTGCTCTTTCCAGCATTTCCATGATTGTAGGCAAGCCAAATGCTTTAGTGGACAGCTCATTCTCAGGAAAGATAAATCTTTGGACGATGAATTTTCACCTGTTGGCGGCCTCGACAGAGTGAAATGAGATATTTTCAGTGGCAACACAGGGCACATTAATGGCTAGTTTCTGACCTGCAACCGACTTGACTTTCTTGATGACCATCTTCTCATTTGCCTCCTCTTCACTATCCTCATCATGCAGCAGCCTAGTAGGTTGTACACACTTCTTTCCTTTTGATTTCTTCTTGGGCTCCTTGCGGCCCACCTTCTTCTTCTTGTTTAGGGTTTCAACCTTCTTGGACCCTTCAATTCTTCTTCTTTTCTTCTTCTTTTCCTCTACGAGAATCGCAGCTAGGCTTTTTTCTTTGGCATTTTTTTTTCAAGAATGACAAAACATTCTGGGCAACCTCTGTAGCAACGTCTTCAGCGACATCCTCTATAACAATCTTTTGTGCCAGAACTCTGACAGTAGTAATATGTTGCACCCTTTTGTGCGACATCTTTGTGTGTTTACTGATTTGACATTCTCCATATATTCTTCCTTCCACGATCTTCAGATTTGGTATCCCAACAATGGCATGTTCAGAGATGGCCTTTTGCATACTTCGGAGGTTTAAATGTCTGAGTTTTTTATGTCATAACTTGGTCTCTTCTGCCTTGGAGAGTAGGCATGTGGAGTCACAATTGCTTGTGTCGGAGGACCATAGATAGCGGTTGTCTTGTGATCTTGTCCCTGGCATAACGACATCTTGTTCAACATTCTTCACCATGCACCTATCACCTGTGAATTTAACATGAAGATCAAGATCGTACAATTGACTGCTACTTATAAGATTTGCTTTGAATCCATCGACTAGTAAAGCTTCCTTCAAACAGGACACTCTTGGATATTTGAATTGTCCTTTACCAGTGATACGAGTCTTCATCCCATCACCAAAAGTTACATGACAATTTGTAAAAGGTTTGATATTTGTCAAGAATTCACAAGTACCTGTCATGTGACGAGGGCATCCGCTGTCAAAGTACCAGTCAGTAGTAGTCGAGGCACACACAGTGGTATAGGCAATGTTGGCCTAGTATGATTTACCCATCTCCCTCCACTCTAGTCGTCTAGGCTTCTGGGTGTTAGGCATGTGGTGTCGTGTTGACCGTTGCGATCAGTTTCTATAGAGATGGTAGCAGAATGGCCTAATGTGTCCTCTTTGCCCACAATAGTGGCAAATCCATTGCGATTTGTAGACAAGTATCCGGGACGGTTGCAGAAAACGCTGAGTCATCCTAACTACTGTGTGGCAGACTTTTGTCGAAGAAGATGTCATGACATCTTTCGCCTTTCCTATAAGATGTTCATTCTCTTTGGTTAGAACTTGTTGCAGAAAAAACTTGGTCTGAGATGTGGAGTTGTTATGTGTATAGCCAAGTCCTCTCGTGTCTCTGGCCTGCTTACCGATTGAGAGAATTTTGTCTAGGCTTTCTGTGCTAGGATTCGTCATTTTGACTGATTTGGTCGTGTGATATATTTCTCCATTCAGTCAGGCGACTTCCCGGTTTAGCTCGATGATAGTTTCCAGCAGTCTAGACTTGTCATCTGTAAGAGCAATAATCTGGGCAGCTTGTTTTTCTGGAATCTGTGATTCCTCAATCGACTTGGTGTAGAGAATGCAATATGCTTCGTTTAGCTCGTCAGTCCAATCCCCATTAGGTGACATGTTCTGTGTCTCTTCATCGGCATTATCCAAAGGTTCAGGTTTAGTGAATGAAGTAGAGGCAGTGAATGCGACAAAATTGCTTATCTCCTCTATTTCACTATCCTCGGAATCCTCATCGGAGAGGGTAACCGTACCTATTGAGCTCATCAGTAGATATGATGAAGTGGTCAAACCCTCTTCTGGCGTATGATCTCATGGGACCATATACATTAAAATGTACTAGGCCCAATAAGTCACTCGCCCTTTCACCTCTACACGTGAAGGGCGTCTTTGTCATTTTTCCCATCAAACAAGCTCCGCATCTTTCAATCGAACTGAACTCTAATAGACTTAAAAAGTCCACACTTATGAAGTGTTGATATGCCCTCCTCGTTGATGTGTCCAAAACGACAATGGCATAACAGAGTTGGGTTTGAATCACCGGATTCAGACCATTCTCTATTTATGTTGCGGAGTGACCTTTGGTTAGTATCATCTATGCCTTATGCATAGTGACTACTAATTCTTGGAGTTCCTACATAGTAAAAGTCATTTCAGGAGATATCACGAATGATATCGTTCTTGTTTGCACAAGAAACCGAAATTATGTTTCTGCTAAAATCAGGTACATCTGGGCAATTATTAAATGCCAAAACTAAGCCCATTATGCATAGTTAATTCGATGATGTCTACAACAACTGTCACGTCCCTCGTGATGTTGCTTACCCGTAGATTCATCTCTTCTTTGGTCAGGCATCTTCTACTTTTGAGATCTAACACATATAATGTATGATCTAACACCCAATACTTTAGATTTAAGAAGTAGATAGATATGTAACATAAGTTCCTGAAGATGTGGATCCTTCACATCCTTCTTTAACTCATATTGGTATCTTGTCCAGTCATTCTCTTATGACCAACCTGATTAAAGAAAACAGACGTCATCCCTGCATTTTGAATTAGCCTTGGTCTTTTGAACCATGGGTGACTCTTAGTTTCCTTCAATCTTGTTTAAGGGTTTCACCCCTGTTAACACCAGCTTTGGAAAGCTTATCCCTTCCTTTCCTCGGGATTGTGTTTTGATTTGCATTACGAAACATTTTAATTAGTATTGTATAAAATTAAAATGGAGATCAAGATTAAAAACAACGCTTTGATTCTAGAACTTATAGAATCTAAACCAGGATAATTGCGTACCCTCAATTGAAGTGAACGAAGGCTCACCGCTCTAACCGAGTCACCAAGGTAGGATAACTCATCTAATTACATTTGATGTAATATCTGGCTAGGTTCTGTACACAAATGTACACGGCACACCCTATCCGATACCCTAGGTCAACACTAACTGACAATCGTAGTCAAGTTTACCATGTCTCGACTATGGCCCAGAACTAATGTGGCTACTACACGGAGGCGCACGCACCCATAAGCTCAAAATCTTTCCGAGTGTCGAGAATTGGATGGTATCACGCTTGACTTGAAATTATTTGCATTTTTTGTGTTTTTAAACTCTGATTATATATCGATACAATCTTAATTGGAGTCATCGACTACATTCGATGCAAGGATAACTCCAAGTCCGTATTACATGCAATGGGTGATTAAATTTCAATTTTAATCTTTGCATATGGGTGATAGTCTAAACTACATTTGATGTATTTAAACTAATCATGTATCCATATATCCAGACATTCATAAACATGTATAGCTATAGCCCATCCTATAGGATCCTAAGAAACTAGCAATAAACCCTAAAGACTAAGTATTTAAGTTCTTTGCTTGCACCATCCTTGTGGACTACCACTGGCTTCGACCCTCCTTCAGAACTCCCATCGACTCCAGGACTGTTCTTGGCACCAAGTCTTCCTCTTGACTTGTTTCTTGTTTCGTGTTTCATAATTACATAATACATAAAATAATTAAAAATATCACGACACCCAGGTCATATTTAATTACAATTCCAATATAAAGCAACATGTATGTTGCAAAAGCTTGAAATTTAAATAAAACGACCAATCAATTCTAGAGGTCCATAGCTATACATCATGTGGAAAACAACATGTTGTCAAAAAATATTATTAATTCCGATTTTATCTTGCTTAAATGTGGAAAAAATATCTGGTTTATCGAAACTAGACGGTTTAAATTGATTATGAAATTAAACTGGTTTTTCCTTGGTTTATCGAAACCGACCCGGATCTGAAATTAAAAATTAGGGTTTCATAATTTTCTCGCGAACTGTCAAGGATTTAACCGGTTCAAGCCCGAGACCGGTCGGACCGTAACGGCCCGACAACGCATCGCCCGTGGGCAATCGTGGTCGCTCTCGCGGGCCGGCCTGGTTGGCCTGGGCGTCACCCACGGCCAGCCCAAGGGTTGACCATGGTCAACCCTGAGGCTTGACCTGGTCTGCCCCTCGGCGTCGCCTATGGACAGCCCACGGGCCATCCATGGTCGAGCCGAGGGCTACCCGCGGTCGCCCATGGCAGCGCTCATGGTCGGCTCGAGGGCCTTCCATTGTCGCCCAAGGTCTCGACCATGGCTGATCATGGTTCGACCATGATCAGCCCCAAAACCTAATTTTCTTCAGAAAAATTAATTTCATAAACAAAAAATTAAATTTACAATTTTCATGCAATTAAATCCACAAAGCAAAATAAACAACCCTAGGTATTTTATTCATGCAATTCTAACATGCTAGAAATCAATATGCAATACAACCATGCTCTGATATCACTGAAGGAATTCTATGGGTTCCAAAAAATAAATTTCATGCAGCGGAAGCAAAATTTAACAAAGGATTCCACTAGCTTAGATCTTCATGCATATTAATTTTCTGCAATTAAACATGAATAGGATATTACCTTTGGTCATGTTGAAGATGCTTTAATGAATCTACCTGCAGAAAAAAGGTGACTTTTAAGAGCCATAACTTGAGCTACATATCTCCAAATGCCTCGGTTCTTATTGGAGAGTAAATTTTGACAAGTTCTCTACGACTTTCATGTTTTGCACCAAACCAATTTCAAACTTCAAGACCATCTTCAGAAGCAAAACATATTACTCGACAGTGCTGGACAGATTCTCGCGTTTGTCCCGATTTGTTCCCTCTTTGCTCAAATTCCGCATGCACTCAAGGGACTAAACTAACACTTTGGTAATTCCGAATCTCAAATACAAAATGAAATTCTGAATCGTAGCCGAGTCAGGAAGTCGAAAACAAAGTCTTTAACTTGTGTATCGACTTCTTGTGGAAACCGTAAGCAAAGTAATAGATAGATAATAATAACGACACCAGAGATGATTACCCAGTTCGGTGACTCCACACCTACGTCTGGGGGCACTTTGCCAGTGGAAAGGTTTTTCACTATAGGTAGTCAATACTACAACTTCAAGCACCAACTAGCTATCACACAAGCTATTGTCCTAAGCTACTATAGATCTCACCGTGAACAACCTCGACCAGGAGCCTCTCCCCCTGTCTTTGAGATTCCCTCAATTCCACCCTTTGAGCAAGCCTATGCTCGGTGTCGTTGTCTTCTTGGACGACTTTGTGAATCTTCAATCACAAACAAAAACCCTAACCGATCCAAACACTTAGTCTTCGCGACTTAAGGTTTGATCGGAGCAAAGACCCGTTCTATCGAATCTTACTTAGCCTCTCAACACGCCGATGGTGCACGGTTAAGAGCTCTGAGAAATCTTGCAATTGTTATAACAAGAACGGATGATCTGCTAATGGGAAGCCAAGGGCTTTTTATAGCAGCTCACATTCCTAATCCTTCTCGGATCAGGAACAGGAAAGTCAGGAAAGTTGTTGCCGCCTTCCACGACAGCTGGAAGTCGTCTTGCCTGTTTCTGACTTTCTGAATAAATCAGGCAAGTAGAGTTGCCGCCTATTGCTGACGTGTAACTGCCAGCTGGAAGTCGCCTGACTTGTCGACGTCACTTTCTTGTGCTCCAAGTCTTCGCGGCGTCTTTCTTCTTTCGCTCCAAGCTTCTTCGAAATAGGAAAGCTTCAGACTTTCCTAATCTGGATCGTAACAAGTCGCTCCACATGTCATGTAACATGTTGCATGACTTCTTACATTTGCGCTAAAAAATTATGCCAACAATTAAACGTAGCAACAATCTCACCCTTTGGCAATTTTTTAGGCAAACACCTTTTTAAGCCCATCGTCATCTTGTGGCAGTTACGCACATCAAGTGATTTATCTTGTGGCAGTTACGCACAGCAAGTGATGTGACTTCTTACTCCAAGCAGGCACATCGTCGTCACCTTGAGGCAGTTACGCACCCAGCAAGTTATGTGACTTCTGATGCAACTTCTTGTGTGTCTTTCTGGTGTATCTTCTGGAGCGGCTTCTGGAGCGGCGACTTCTGGCGAAACTTCAGGTGTAGCTTCTGGTGTAGCTTATGGCGCGACATTTATGCATAGCTTCTGGTGTAACTTCTGTCGTATCACATTTATCTCCCCCTGTTTGTCTAATAATATTGCCAAAGGCAATTATACAATGAAATTCGACTAAACAGCAGGGTGAAAAGCCAGCTCACACCATGAGCAAAATAAACAGCTCAAACATGAGCAAATATCCAGCTCATCCATGAGCAAAAATCCAGAAATAAAAAGTCATAGTGTGCGGAAAATTAACTCGGACAAACCCTGAGGATTTAAAAGTGTGTGGAACAAAGTTATCATAGTAAATTCAGAGAAATACTTAAAACGACGTGGAGTCGTCAACATCATCTTCAGCAGCAACAGCAACAGAGCGGAGTTCATCGAGAAGTGCTTCACAGGTGACTTTGCGGGTTGATAGCATCGCAATTGACTTCTCCAGATCATCGATCATCTCCACCAATTCTTCCTCCATCCTATTGCCAATTTGTCCTGAGGGTCGAGAGCTTGAACCAGCTCCTGATGCTTTGGCCATAGGAAGTCTGAGGTCCTTCAACTGCTTCCCTTCGAAGTTCTTGAGGTTGATAGCAAGGGGCAGTGGCTTCTTGCCCGGAATACCCGATTCTCGAACAATGTGAGGACATTGTTGGAGAAGGATACCGGTGATCAGTGAAGGAAACCTGATAGGAAGTTTGATAGCACATGATTTGGCGTGCTTGACTAGATGTTCAATAACGTAAGCGCCAAAATCAAGAGAAGACTGCGTACCTATTTGGTAAATGAGTTTAGCCAGCTCGGTTTTGATGCTTGACCCATGCGTAGAAGGTGCCCAATTAGCCAGACCAATGCGGTAGAGAATTGAATATTTTGCTGTAAGCTCAGTAGCCGCAATGGTGTCTTTGACGGGCCAGACCTTCTTCCGTCCTCTAGTGATCTCGACCGCTACTTTGTTCAAGTGCGGGACTTCTGGAGTGACTTCTGGTTCTTCTCTGCCAAGATAGGTATTGACGGTTGAGGCAGATATCTCGAAGCATTTTCCCCGAACGAACACTTTTCTGTATTCAGCGTCTTCTGGTTCATCAAACTCGCTTGACAGGTTGACAATAAACTCCTTGACCAATGCTGGGTAGAATGGCCCAATATTTATGACGGTGTTGGTCAGGCCTGCTCTTCGGATGAGTTCTACAATCGAGTTTATCCCTTGCGCCTCTGTCGAAAGCTCTCTTTTTGGATAGATCTTGCGCTGGTAAACATATTGCCACTTAACTGCATTGTCTACAGAGTGGAAGGAGACATTATCTGTAGGAGCTTTAGGCACATTCTTAGGAAGTTTCTGCCCTCCCATCGCCTTTTTGACTCGTGGTAGCACAATCTGGGTGTCTTCTTCTTCAGATTCCTCTTCTTCAGGAGCAGATGTTGCTACAGAAGTTAGTGACTTCCTTCTAGACTTCTTCGGCTGCTTAGAAGCAGATAGTCCTCCTTTCTCTGTGGCTTTCCTCTTTGGGGTCAATCTCCTCGGTAGTTGAGGTTCTTCTTTTTCATCAACCAACCTTCGTGTTGGTAGCTTCCTTCTCTCAGCCCTTTTGGGCACACCTTCTTCCTTTTCCATGGTTTCAATGTCGTCACTTTCTTCGATGTTGACAAGTTCCTCGAAAGGTTGAGTGACTTCTGGAATGGCTTCATGATTTTCATTAAGCCCTGAATCACTGTCCGAGGCGACATGGGAACTTCCTTCTTTCTGCAAGTCTTCATTTAGAGGAGATTTCTTTGGTGCTGGTGTCGACTTAGAGGGGCTGGATTGGTCCTTGGTGCTAGTGCCTTGACTTTCAGGGACAAGGGTTTCTAGATCCTCCACAGGCAGGCTTACTTCTACCGTGTTTTCTTCAGAGAGGATAGCAGATTTACATTGTGTGGGAGTCGGAGTAGAGAGAGAAGCTTCCTCTTCTTTGTTCGCAGATTCGGCTTGAGTGTCGTCCTTCTCAACGACGTGAGTTGCCTCTTCTGGTGTGGTAGACAGAGGTGAGGTCGTTACTCCCTGAGGCGCTGCCGAACTTTCCCCTGAGATTTTTCCTCCTCGAATCCTTACTCCATGCTTGTTTGTCGTCGATTTGGAGGTCGACAACTTCTTGGCAATTACTTTTGCCCTCATTTTTGCTCGTAGCGCCTTGGAGGCAGATGGTATTCGTCTGCTTCGAGTACCGACCATTTGGCAAAAAGCTAGATAGGATTTGCTCTTGAGAGGAGAGAACAAAATCTTTCAGTTGCAGAAATTTTGATTTGTGGTGCCCTAGCGGTTTTAAAAGGTGGAGGAGGTGCAGAGCCTTTTCTGCGTGGGAGTTGAACAGAACGATTGCTAAATTGGTTGATCGTCAGAGTGTAATCATTCTTAAAATTCAAATAAGACTAACGGGCTTTTGATAATAAGATTTGGGCCCGGCTTGATTTTGTGGACCCTGGTTGGTCCTGATCGAGAGAGAGAGAGAGTAAAATCAATTTAAAAGCTCTCCCTCTTCTTGCTTGACTTCTGGTTACTCCATGTTGGGCCCGAAGACAGTGGTCTACAAGCACTCGATAACGCGCATGTGTATGCGGTCGTTACAAGTTATAACCGGTAAGACCGGATCGAATCCACAGAGATCGAACTAAAACATCAGTTTATATCATGAGACCAAGTATGCAGATAATAACTAATTTGATTTGTCGTTTAATTTATGTAATTTTAACAGTAAAGATAAGATGGTTTATAGGAGACTATTCAGAAGTGGGACCATGGGTGCTAGGTCACTATGCTACTAAGATAATCTCAATTATGTGCTTAAGAAAATGTGAATGCACTGAACCTGATGCAACGATAATACTGACACCTCCTCTCGGTGTGGTGTTAGCCTAAGCTCGAATTAATTGCTGCCCCTCTCTAGGAAGTCACTAACAAGAGCTTGCATTACATTTTGCATAACCCGGGTAAAGGTTTCGAAGAGTTAAACCCTTTTGACTCGGAGTGAGTCCGTCACCCACCGGTCCTCTCGGACTCGACAACATGACTCTAACAAACATTAGTCATTCCTCAATAACTATTGCAAGCATAAAGACTCCGAATCAATCAAACATGCACATAAAACTTATTTCATAATATAAATTTCTCAATGTAATATAGTTCTAACCTAGCACCCATGATTGAGGGTAATTAGCCCATAATCATGGTGCGAGTTCCACAAGTCATACAAATCAGATAAAAGAGAATGGACAAAGAACCCTAAACCAAAAGATGAAAAATCTTAGGAGATGGAAGCCCTTGTGATCCTTGGGTTGCTATGCGTCGTATGATTTCACCTTGATCGCTCTCGAATGGATTAGAGCCTCTCTCGAATGCTCCAATAGCTCCTCGATTGATCCCAGATGCCTCTCTCTCTCTACTGTCGCTTCTCTCTGCTCCAATACTCTCTAGGTCTCTCCAAATTGCGTGGAGTCGGCAGTAAATAGCCCTTTTGCATCTGGCAGGTGTAACGATCGTTACAGTGGTGTAACGATCGTTAGACCATCGTTACAGCGGCGTTACACCATCGTTACAGTCTTCGTTACAGCTCACTGTCTCAGTGTAACGATCACTGTAACGATCGTTACACTGTTGTAACGATCGTTACATCAATGTAATGATCGTCACTCTTGCCGATTCATTGTCTCTTGCTATTTTGCTTTCCCGACTCCTTGCGTTCGCTTAGTTTGTTGACCCTTTTTATCTGTAACCTGGACATTCACACCAACATACCCGAGAGCGTAAAAGTGGTACAAATTGGGCTCTCTAAGCCCGGGACGAAGCCAAATCGGCTCTAAATGTGGGGGCGGATCAATGACAAGGGACTCCATACGGGCCCACATCACTCCAGACAGCAAAGTCCGAGGGTTGACCTCAAACTTTCAAACCTGTTGGCATTAACGCGTTTGTAAAGATGTCTGCGACTTGTTTCTCAGTGGGTAAATACTCGAGCTTTATCTCTTGTCTTCAACAAGCTCTCGAATAAAGTGGTGCCTGATGTCAATATGCTTTGTCTTGCTATGTTGCACTGGGTTCTTCGAGATGTTGATTGCACTGATGTTGTCACAGAACAAAGTCATGACTTCTTGCTTGACTCCATACTCTGCCAACATTTGTTTCATCCAAAGAAGCTGAGTACAACTATTTCCGGCTGCAATATATTCGGACTCAGCAGTAGACAAAGCAATACAATTTTGCTTTTTGCTGAACCACGATACAATATTGTTCCCCAGGTAGAAACAACCTCCAGAGGTGCTTCTTCGATCTGGTGTGCTTCCCGCCCAGTCAGTATCACAATATCCAACCAGAGTAGGAGAGGTATCAAAGGAATATAGGAAACCTAATTCAGAGGTTCCTGAGATGTACCTTATGATCCTCTTTGCATGAGCCAAGTGACTAACTTTTGGATTGGCTTGGTATCGAGCACAGACTCCCACAGAGTAAGCGATGTCGGGTCGACTTGCTGTTAGATAGAGGAGACTTCCTATTATGCTTCGATAAAGGCTTTGATCAACTGATTCTCCCATCTCGTCCTTTGTGCATTTGTCATGTGTGGCAATAGGAGTTCTCTTGTGTGAGGCATTTTCTGACCCGAACTTCTTGACAATGTTCTTTGCGTATTTGCTTTGGGAGATAAATATTCCATCTGACATCTGCTTGATCTGGAAGCCTAGGAAGTATGCGAGCTCACCGACCATACTCATCTCAAATTCAGACTGCGTATGTTGAACGAAGCGTTCCATCATCTTGTCTGACTTCCCTCCAAATACAATGTCGTCGACATATATTTGAGCAATCATGATGTCCCTTCCTTCCTTCTTCACAAAGAGAGTTTTGTCTACTCCCCCTCGAATATAGCCATTTTGTACAATGAATTGGGTAAGACGTTCATACCATGCTCGTGGAGCTTTCTTTAGCTTGTAGACATGGTGCGAAGAGTCATGGTCTTCGAATCCCTTTGGTTGGGCTACATAGACTTCTTCGTTCAGATTTCCATTGAGAAATGCACTCTTTACATCCATCTGATAGAGTTTGAAACGCAGATGACATGCGATGCCGAGAAGAAGTCGTATGGCTCGTAGCGCCTTGGAGGCAGTTGGTATTCATCTGCTTCGAGTACCGACCATTTGGAAAAAAGCTAGATAGGATTTGCTCTTGAGAGGAGAGAACAAAATCTTTTATTTGTGGTGCCCTAACGGTTTCAAAAGGTGGAGGAGGTGCAGAGCCTTTTCTGTGTGGGAGTTGAACAGAACGATTGCTAAATTGGTTGATCGTCAGAGTGTAATCATTCTTAAAATTCAAATAAGACTAACGGGCTTTTGATAATAAGATTTGGGCCCGGCTTGATTTTGTGGACCCTGGTTGGTCCTGATCGAGAGAGAGAGTAAAATCAATTTAAAAGCTCTCCCTCTTCTTGCTTGACTTCTGGTTACTCCATGTTGGGCCCGAAGACAGTGGTCTACAAGCACTCGATAACGCGCAAGTGTACGCGGTCGTTACAAGTTATAACCGGTAAGACCGGATCGAATCCACAGACATCGAACTAAAACATCAGTTTATATCATGAGACCAAGTATGCAGATAATAACTAATTTGATTTGTCGTTTAATTTATGTAATTTTAACAGTAAAGATAAGATGGTTTATAGGAGACTATTCAAAAGTGGGACCATGGGTGCTAGGTCACTATGCTACTAAGATAATCTCAATTATGTGCTTAAGAAAATGTGAATGCACTGAACCTGATGCAACGATAATACTGACACCTCCTCTCGGTGTGGTGTTAGCCTAAGCTCGAATTAATTGCTGCCCCTCTCTGGGAAGTCACTAACAAGAGCTTGCATTACATTTTGCATAACCCGGGTAAAGGTTTCGAAGAGTTAAACCCTTTTGACTCGGAGTGAGTCCGTCACCCACCGGTCCTCTCGGACTCGACAACATGACTCTAACAAACATTAGTCATTCCTCAATAACTATTGCAAGCATAAAGACTCCGAGTCAATCAAACATGCACATAAAACTTAATTCATAATATAAATTTCTCAATGTAATATAGTTCTAACCTAGCACCCATGATTGAGGGTAATTAGCCCATAATCATGGTGCGAGTTCCACAAGTCATACAAATCAGATAAAAGAGAATGGACAAAGAACCCTAAACCAAAAGATGGAAAATCTTAGGAGATGGAAGCCCTTGTGATCCTTGGGTTGCTATGCGTCGTATGATTTCACCTTGATCGCTCTCGAATGGATTAGAGCCTCTCTCGAATGCTCCAATAGCTCCTCGATTGATCCCAGTTGCCTCTCTCTCTCTGCTGTCGCTTCTCTCTGCTCCAATACTCTCTAGGTCTCTCCAAATCGCGTGGAGTCGGCAGTAAATAGCCCTTTTGCGTCTAGCAGGTGTAACGATCGTTACAGTGGTGTAACGATCGTTACACCATCGTTACAGTCTTCGTTACAGCTCACTGTCTCAGTGTAACGATCACTGTAACGATCGTTACACTGTTGTAACGAATGTTACATCAATGTAACGATCGTCACTCTTGCCGATTCATTGTCTCTTGCTATTTTGCTTTCCCGACTCCTTGCGTTCGCTCAGTTTGTTGACCCTTTTTATCTGTAACATGCACATTCACACCAAGATACCCGAGAGCGTAAAAGTGGTACAAATTGGGCTCTCTAAGCCCGGGACGAAGCCAAATCGGCTCTAAATGTGGGGGCGGATCAATGACAAGGGACTCCATACGGGCCCACATCAACACCCCCAACTTAAAGCTTTATCGTCCTCGATAAACGTGTAAGCTTTGCGCAGAATTGACCGAGTGTGCAATACAAGCAAACCTCGAAGTTAACTCCGTAGGGGGAGCTCGGTCTTCTCCCGGGGGTTTTGTAGGAAAGAGCCCCCAACCCAAAAAGACAAACAAAACGATAAAGACTCGACTAGACTACCGTCACAGTTGGAGTGTCAATTCATAGCATGTTCGTGAGCCTTTTCGACGTCCAATGTCCTTATCACTATCACCTGAACCTTTAACTGTGAACACGAAGACATACATGGTCGAGACACTTTCATAAATACCAAAACTTAAGGAGAGAAGAAACCATCGTTTACTAATAATCCACTATCAACGATACACACATGCGTTCACACACGCACCATCCTCAACCTTAAGCTAACCGATTACTATATTCGACCTGAAGTTTTCTCGCTTCCGAAAAAATCCAGGGTCCCGGGCGATTCCACGTGTAGGACTTAATCAAATGGCTTGTCACGTTAGGCTTAGGCTCGGGTAGGAATTTTTTTTAAGAGGATTGAAAACAAAAGGTTAATAAACGCATCAATGCCAGGTTGCTTTTCCTCATAAGCCCCGATACACAATTGCTCCCCGGTGGTTCTCATCCTATCATTCAACTACCCTGCAACGCACATCGAAACCCCTACCTTTTATATCTCGAAATTTACGCCCTTACTCAAGAAATTGTAGCCTTGCAACCTTTGAATTTTAACCCTTTTTCTTTGAAGATCAACTCTCTTCGGAACTGGGCTGCTGTTATTATGAAAATATTTTTTTTTTAATTTTTTTTTTACATATCCTTGCATGCCCAAGTTCGGAGGGTGTTTCGTTGCAAGGCTCTTTCATTGAACCCTTTTCTTTCTCTCTTCTTCTTTTTTTTATTTTATTTTTATTTTTAAAACTTTGCCATTCCCCCCCCCCCCCCCCCCCCCCCATTCCGAAACTTGATCTAGTTGTCCCAACTCGACACCCCCAACTTAAGGAAGCAACTAAGCATTGATGCCACGGGTCAAAATGATTGGTGGAACAATATGCTTCTCATCAACATTCCAACAGGACTTAAGTCTTAACACGACCACAAACACAAAATGACACGGACTCAAACATATTTACATGGCAAGTGTTACTTTGGACTTAGGCAGGTCAAGGGTTACCTGCACCCGGATTGAAGAATCCTGGGTAATGGCCTTGACTCGAGGAGGGTGCTTGTCCGTGTTGCGGGAAGTTAGCCCGTATTAGGGTTGTCAGATCCGTCATCGCCTGTGTGGACTCCTCACTCGCTTTGATCATGCGCTCACATTTCGCTGCCATTTCTTCCTTGTACAGGTCCTCCTCTCGTTGACGCCTGTAGTAGTCCGCCCAGTGCTCTTCATTGGTCCTCCAGTGTTCCTCATTTGTTTCCCAATATTGGTAGAAGTCGTAGCTCAACATTTGGAATCTGGCCTCCAAGGACTCCACGTCCTCGTAATCTTCTTCGGCTTCTACCTCTTCTTCCTCTGTCTCCTCGAGCACCACTTAAGGTTCGTCAGCCGACCGGCTACTTCCTGCTCTGTGAACCGTCTTCTTCCTCTGACCTCCAGGGTTGTCTATCTCTTCGTAAATTTGTTGGAGCTTGATAAATCTCGCCTCCGTCACCACTTCTCTTCTGTCGCTATCCAAGGCACTTGCCTCTGTTCGATCTCCATACCAAATCTTTTCATCAATG
Organism: Geranium rotundifolium; assembly: GCA_963920655.1. Lineage (NCBI taxonomy): Eukaryota > Viridiplantae > Streptophyta > Magnoliopsida > Geraniales > Geraniaceae > Geranium > Geranium rotundifolium. Next base: position 8,659,848 of record OY987315.1, on the reverse strand, counting down.
TCAAGTGGCATGGACAACGCTAGTTGGGTCACCAGTGCCCCGCACAAGATGTCGCCTTTCTCCCTCTTTGCCAATTCTTGGAAATGCGACCACAAGGCGTCTTCCCACGGGGCTCTCATCCCCTTTTTTAAGGCATACAGTATCTTGAGCTCTTTAGCATTAATCTTCTCGATAGACATCCCCTGTCCGAATAGGGAGCTCGAGAGCACCCTCTGCACATACACCAACTCCCGTTCCTCATTCGGGAGTACGGATGCATAATTCCGCCCTCTGAAGGTATCTAACCCGGTCAGCTCGCTCCACATTGCTACCGACTCCGGTTTGTTGTATGCGAAATTTCTCTCGGCTTCCCTAATTCTGTCATCGAAGTCGTAGATGTAGCTGAGGTCGCCCTTTTCAATTAAGAATCTTCGGTTGTACAACCTGAAGTACATGAACCTGTTGTCTTCAATGAACACGAGAGTCGTCAGGAACTCTCGGATCAGGTCTTCGAACGTCGGGACTCTCCAACTGAGCATCCTCGGCCATCCAATCACCTTCTCTTTTCCCTTGAGCGACTCGAGGATTTCAAGTTTAAGCAGTACTTGCTTACTGAAAAACTTGTTGGGTTGAATTTTCTTGTGTAGTTCCTTCATGTAATTCTGTTGCTCCTCACCTGCAAAATTCAAACAAGGATTGCATACCTCCTCTGGGGTTGGTGGCTTATCATGAGGCAGGACTTGCGGTCGACGGGCCAAAATCGCCGAGGTTTGGTTCTCAACAAAATTTGTGGTTTTTCGCTTCTTTGAAGTACTCGCACCGGCTGTAGCTTTAGCCCTCGTGGTTCTAGCTATTTTGGGTGCCATTTGATGCACTTAACCTCTCTTCTTAATTCTAGGGTTCCAAAACTCACCCAAATAACAAGGGTGTGGGGTGTGATGGTTTGCAATAGAGTAGAGAGAATGTAAACGAATAATAGAGCAAACCCTAACCTTTGTTTTGGATTTTTGGCCGGTGAGAATGGCTGATTTTGATGCTTGGAGTCGCCTGAAATCGCAAGTGGTCGGAGTGGGTTTTGGGTGTTTGTAGAGATAAGGGTTCAAAACCCTTTTAATTTCTGCAGAATCGCGCGATGTAACGATCGTTACAGTGGTGTAACGATCGTTACATCATCGTTACATCATCGTTACACCATCGTTACATCGTCGTTACACCCGTTGCAGCTCACTGTAATAGTGTAACGATCACTGTAACGATCGTTACACTGATGTAACGATCGTCACACATCTTGTGACGATCGTCACACTGTTGACAAACGGCAGCGTTTTGGATTTCTTGTACTCCTTATCCTCCCAGAATAGCGCGATGTAACGATCGTTACATCATCGTTACACCATTGTTACTTCCACCGTTACAGCATCGTTACAACTCTCGGTAAGTTGTGGTTTTGGTACTGTAACGATCGTTACAGTGATGTAACGATCGTTACACTTCTTAAAGTGTTGTTTCTTGATTTCTTGCCTCCTATTTGATTGTTCCATCACCTATTACCTGCACACTTGCCACAAACATATCAAAAGCACAACAAATGGTGTGTACGGAGCACACACCACAATTACATGTTACTATATTTACAGTACCGATTTCAAACAACTTGCTACTTGTTGGCATGGGACATGCCTGGGTTGCCTCCCATTAGCGCTTTGTTTAACGTCCTTGAGCTGGACAGAGTGGCACCACTTCAACAAACCTCCTCAAGTTCCACCAATTCAATGGCCCACGCCTCTATCATCCCGACCTTTTCTCCCTGATCGGCTTCATAATAATGTTTCACTTGTTGACCGTTCACAATGAAGGTCGAGTTTTCTCGAGGATTTAAAAGCTCCACTGCACCACTATCAAACACAGTTAGTATTTTAAATGGCCCTGACCACCTCGATTTGAGTTTGCCAGGGTGCAAAGCAAGTCTAGCTCTAAATAGTAAGACTAACTGATCGGGTTCGAATGTCCGTTTAATCAAGTGCTTGTCGTGCCAGCCTTTGGTCTTTTCCTTGTATATCTTGTTGCTCTCATATGCTTCACGCCTCCACTCTTGCACTTCTTCAAGCTCAAGGAGTCGTTTAGATCCCGCTTTTTCGAACTCAAGGTTGCACTTAGCGATGGCCCAAAAGGCTTTGTGCTCAATTTCAACTGGGAGGTGGCACGCTTTCCCAAACACAAGCCGGTAAGGCGACATCTGTAGTGGAGTTTTGTAGGCAGTTCGATATGCCCAGAGTGCATCATCCAACCGTTGGGACCAATCCTTACGCGAGGGACTCACCATCTTCTCCAATATCTGCTTTATCTCGCGATTCGCAACCTCAGCCTGCCCATTAGCTTGAGGGTGATATGCAACAGACATTTTGTGCTTTACCCTAAACTTCTTTGCTATAGCTTTGAAGAGTTTGTTGCGGAAATGCGTGCCCCTGTCACTAATAATAGCTCGTGGAGCACCAAATCGTGAGAAAATGTTTTTCTTTATAAAATGTATAACGGTTTTGGCATCAGCGGCTATACACACTTCAGCCTCGACCCATTTGGAAACATAGTCAACTGCCACGATTATATATTTTTTTCTGAATGACGAGGGAAAGGGTCCCATAAAGTCGATACCCCAAACATCGAAAAGCTCGACTTCCAAGATATTAGTCAGAGGCATCTCGTGCCGACGGGAAATGTTTCCCGTCCTCTGACATCTGTCGCACGATTTCACAAACTCGTGCGCATCTTTAAACAGGGTTGGCCAATAAAAGCCCGACGGGAGTACTTTATGAGCGGTCCTATCACCCCGGTAATGACCCCCATAAGGTGAATTATGACAAGCTGTTAAAATATCGGTTACCTCTTCCTCCGGGATGCATCTTCGGAGGATAGAATCTACTCCGCGCTTGAACAAGTACGGCTCGTCCCAGTAGTATTGTCGGCAATCATGGATGAGCTTCTTCTTTTGCTGGCTTGACAAGTCAGGAGGGAGGATTTTGCAGGCTACGTAGTTTGCAATGTCTGAGTACCATGGCATGGTCACCTTGATCCCGAAAAGTTGTTCATCTGGGAAGCTGTCCCTGATGCTCGCCTCCTTGTCATCTGCCTCATTCTCCAGTCTGGACAAATGGTCAGCCACTTGGTTCCTTATGCCCTTCCTATCCATTATTTCAATGTCGAACTCCTGCAACAATAACACCCAACGAATCAGTCTAGCTTTCGCTTCTTTCTTAGACATTAAGTACCTGATTGCTGAGTGATCGGTATGGATAATGGTTTTGCTCCCCAACAGGTATTGTCTAAATTTCTCCACAGCAAAGACCACCGCCAGGAGTTCTTTTTCTGTCACCGTGTAGTTCTCCTGCGCATCATTCATAGTCTTGCTCGCATAATATACAGCTTGGAATACCCCGTCTTGCTTTTGTCCCAACATTGCACCTAATGCATAGTCGCTCGCGCCACACATCACCTCAAACGGTTTACTCCAATCTGGAGATATGACAATCGGTGCTGACACTAGCATTCTCCTCAGTTCCTCATTGGCCATAAGGCAATCAGCAGTAAAGTCAAACTTGGCGTCTTTCTCCAATAATGTGCACAGTGGTTGTGCTAATTTGGAGAAGTCTTTTATGAATCTTCTGTAGAAACCGGCATGGCCCAAAAAGCTCCTCACCATCTTCACCGAATTAGGAGGTGGTAAGCTCGAAATTACCTCAATTTTTGCCTTATCGACTTGGATGCCTTCTTTGGATATGTGATGACCGAGTATAATGCCTTCCTTCACCATGAAGTGGCATTTTTCCCAGTTTAACACGAGGTTGCATTCTTCACTTCTCCTTAGCACCTGGTCCAGATGACTCAGGCATCCATCGAACGACTTCCCAAACACTGAAAAATCGTCCATGAAGATTTCCAAAAAATCTTCGGCCATGTCACTGAATATCGCCATCATACATCGCTGGAATGTGGCCGGTGCGTTGCATAGCCCTAATGGCATCCTCTTGAAGGCAAATGTACCATAGGGGCATGTGAATATGGTTTTCTCCTGGTCCTCAGGTGCTATATGGATCTGGTTGTATCCGCTGTAACCGTCCAGAAAGCAGTAGAACTCATTTCCCGCTAATCGGTCGAGCATCTGATCGATGAATGGAAGCGGAAAATGGTCCTTTCGGGTTGCCTTGTTAAGCTTCCTGTAATCCATGCAAATTCTCCACCCTACTACAGTTCTTGATGGAATCAGTTCATTCTTGGCATTAGCAACGACTGTCATCCCCCCTTTCTTGGGGACACATTGCACAGGACTAACCCACTTACTGTCAGATATGGGAAATATTATTCCTGCGTCCAGCCACTTCAAGATCTCCTTTTTGACCACTTCCTTCATCGCTGGGTTCAACCGCCTCTGGTGCTCCACTGATCCATGTTGTTCATCTTCAAGGATAATCTTGTGGGTGCAGTACGTTGGGCTGATACCCTTTATATCAGCTAAAGTCCATCCGATGGCTCCTTTGTGCTTTTGCAGCACAGATGTCAACTGCTCTTCCTGCCATTCAGTTAATGATGATGATATGATGACCGGGAGCTTGTTCCCTTGGCTTAAGAAGATGTACTTTAAGTGGGATGGCAGTGTCTTTAGTTCTAGAGTGGGCGGCTCAATCACAGATGGCACTTTTGGTGCACTAAGCGTATCCTCTCCATATAGGGGTTCCACCACTCGAAAATGCATGGCCTTCGCTTCTTGATGGATGGCCTCTCCAACTACCACATTCCTTTCTTCCTTCTCTGTTTCTTCATACTAATCTCGGTATTTGTCACTGCACATGAGCGGGACAAGAGCATTAATTGCTTCAGGCAAAACCGAGATAAATGAAACACTTACCTCCGGGTCAGGGGTTTTCAACGTTCTGTGCACATCAAACACTATGGTTTGGTCCCCCACTGTCATCTTGATTAATCCACTCTTCACGTGGATCACGGTATCGGCAGTAGTTAAAAAGGGTCGCCCTAATATCAGTGGGACTGCTCGGTCTGCTGGATAATCCAAGATTACAAAGTCAGCGGGAAAAATGAACTTTCCTGCCCTCACCAAGACGTCCTCCACCACTCCATCCGGGTATACTACCGACCTATCAGCTAGGTGCAGGGACACCGAAGTCTTCTTCATCTGACCGATCTACAAGGTATTATAAACAGATAGTGGCATTAGATTTATCCCTGCTCCTAAATCACATAAAGACACAAGTGCCTGATGGTGACCTATCCCAACAGGGATAGTAAAACTCCCTGGGTCTTTCGCCTTCTGAGGCAACTTGTTCAGAATAATAGCACTGCACTCTGCATTCATCTTCACTTGAGTGCATTCCTGAAGCCTGGATCGGTTGGACAAGATCTCTTTGAAAAATTTGTGGTACTTAGGCATCTCATCCAGTGCCTCCACAAGTGGAATATTAATGGTGATCTGCCTAAGCACATCAAGGCACTTTTCAAATTGGGCATCTGAGCACTTGTTTCTCGGCTTCTTTACCCGTTGTGGAAATGGTGGCCTTAACACTACCGGAGTAGTGAGGTGTTGGTCTTGTGGATCTGCATCCTCCATTGCTCCGTCAGGAATTTGTTCTGTTTCATCGAGCTCTTCTCCTTAACTGGACTCTACCTTATCCTGACTTTCCTCTATGTTGGGGTAGGGTCTGGCAACTGGGTCCCACTTCTTGACTGGACTGAATTCTTCGAGGTGTTGGGGTAGGGTCTGGCAACTGGGTCCCACTTCTCAATGTGATAGCATTCACATTATGGCTTCCCCCATTTCTTGGGTTCTCTGTGTTGCTCGGGAGTGTACCTGGTGGTCTTGGAGTCACCATCTGAGCCAGAGTAGTCTCGATATTTCTGATCGATGCACTCATGCTAGTCACATCTTGTTTTAGCTGGCCTAACTGTGCCTCGTGGTTCCTTGTTATGGCATCTTGACTTTTCATGTAATTGAGCATCATCTCTTCCATCGTTGGCTTTGCAGAGCTGCCTTGGCCACCTTGAAACCCGGGGGGTTGGCTTGATTGGACCTGGAAGTTTCCCCGGTTGTTTTGGTTCTAATTTCTCTCGAATTGTGGCTGGTTATGCCCGGAATTTATGTTCTGCTGACCAGAGTTCTGACCTGTGTTCTGATTGTGACCTTGCCATCTCGAAGAATAGACCGGGTTGAATCTTTGGTTTTGCAGTATCTGCTGGTTGATGTAGGCTACCCCGGTAGTATAGTATCCACAACTTTCAGTGTCATGGTTGTCCACCTTGCAGATGTCACAATATTGATGATTCTGCTGAACCTCAGTTTGTGCTACCTGCGCTTGAGTTTGCTGTCCTCCTTGAATCATGAGCAACATGTCATTGTACTTTGTTTGTAGGTCCAGAATTGCCTTACTATCATCAACAAATGCAGCTTGATGTGCTGGAGCTCTTCTTTCCTTATGGTACATGAAGTTATTGTTCGCACATAGCTCAATTTGAGCGTATGCATCTTCAGGGTCCTTACTCATCAGTGGGCCTCCTCCTACGGCATCTATAATCAACTGGGAACTCGAATCCAACCCATTGTAGAATAGCTCATTCTGGACATACAGGTTTAGCTGATGATTTGGACACTTTCGCAGCAGTGCCTTTTACCTCTCCCATGCATCATGTAGGGTCTCCCTATCAAATTGCTGGAACCCAAAAATCTCTCCTCTGATTTTAGCTGTCTTCATGGGAGGAAAATATTGGCCTAGGAATAGTCTCTGGGGGACTGGCCAATTCTATGTATTTTCGATTTTTAAAGACATAAACCATTCATTGGTTGCTCCGGCCAGTGAAAAAGGGAACAGTTTGTACCTTAGCAGATCCCTTGGCACTCCTACTCCAGTGGCATCACATATCTGTTCAAACCTGCGCAGATGCAGGTTCGGGTCTTCTTTCGACAACCCGTTGAATTGACTCATCGCCGTTAGCATGCTCAGGTGCACCGACCTCAATTCAAACAGATTCGGGTTGTATTGTGGTGCTCCTCTTTCTTGCGCTTGATTTGCGTTGAGTGGCTGAAAGGGTGGCACCATGCCTCGAGGGATCTGACCATCGTTGCCAACATTAGCTGCTGCTTGATTTCGATTGGCTTGATTGGCCGCCTCCTCGCCATTTAGACTCATGTTGTCTGAGTCTTGTTGTTGCGTGCTTGGCTGACGGGTTCTTCGTCGAGCGTTAATAAGCCTGCACGCCGCTTCAATTTCCGGATTGTACGTAAATTCAGGTGCTCCTGAAGAACGGGTCATGCACGTTCGCACCTACTGTATGAAATCCAGACAACTGAACTTTAGACCAAAATAATAAAAAAAAATAAAAACAATTGACGACACAATTTAAACTGATATTTAAATGTTAGATCCCCGGCAACGGCGCCAAAAACTTGTTGGGCCCGAAGACAGTGGTCTACAGGCACCCGATAACGCGCAAGTGTACGCGGTCGTTACAAGTTATAACCGGTAAGACCGGATCGAATCCACAGAGATCGAACTAATACATCAGTTTATATCATGAGACCAAGTATGCAGATAATAACTAATTTGATTTGTCGTTTAATTTATGTAATTTTAACAGTAAAGATAAGATGGTTTATAGGAGACTATTCAGAAGTGGGACCATGGGTGCTAGGTCACTATGCTACTAAGATAATCTCAATTATGGGCTTAAGAAAATGTGAATGCACTGAACCTGATGCAACGATAATACTGACACCTCCTCTCGGTGTGGTGTTAGCCTAAGCTCGAATTAATTGCTGCCCCTCTCAGGGAAGTCACTAACAAGAGCTTGCATTACATTTTGCATAACCCGGGTAAAGGTTTCGAAGAGTTAAACCCTTTTGACTCGGAGTGAGTCCGTCACCCACCGGTCCTCTCGGACTCGACAACATGACTCTAACAAACATTAGTCATTCCTCAATAACTATTGCAAGCATAAAGACTCCGAATCAATCAAACATGCACATAAAACTTAATTCATAATATAAATTTCTCAATGTAATATAGTTCTAACCTAGCACCCATGATTGAGGATAATTAGCCCATAATCATGGTGCGAGGTCCACAAGTCATACAAATCAGATAAAAGAGAATGGACAAAGAACCCTAAACCAAAAGATGGAAAATCTTAGGAGATGGAAGCCCTTGTGATCCTTGGGTTGCTATGCGTCGTATGATTTCACCTTGATCGCTCTCGAATGGATTAGAGCCTCTCTCGAATGCTCCAATAGCTCCTCGATTGATCCCAGATGCCTCTCTCTCTCTGCTGTCGCTTCTCTCTGCTCCAATACTCTCTAGGTCTCTCCAAATTGCGTGGAGTCGGCAGTAAATAGCCCTTTTGCGTCTGGCAGGTGTAACGATCGTTACAGTGGTGTAACGATCGTTAGACCATCGTTACAGCGGCGTTACACCATCGTTACAGTTTTCGTTACAGCTCACTGTCTCAGTGTAATGATCACTGTAACGATCGTTACACTGTTGTAACGATCGTTACATCAATGTAACGATCGTCACTCTTGCCGATTCATTGTCTCTTGCTATTTTGCTTTCCCGACTCCTTGCGTTCGCTTAGTTTGTTGACCCTTTTTATCTGTAACCTGGACATTCACACCAACATACCCGAGAGCGTAGAAGTGGTACAAATTGGACTCTCTAAGCCCGGGACGAAGCCAAATCGGCTCTAAATGTGGGGGCGGATCAATGACAAGGGACTCCATACGGGCCCACATCACTCCAGACAGCAAAGTCCGAGAGTTGACCTCAGACTTTCAAACCTGTTGGCATCTAACGCGTTTGTAAAGATGTCTGCGACTTGTTTCTCAGTGGGTAAATACTCGATCTTTATCTTCTTGTCTTCAACAAGCTCTCGAATAAAGTGGTGCCTGATGTCAATATGCTTTGTCTTGCTATGTTGCACTGGGTTCTTCGAGATGTTGATTGCACTGATGTTGTCACAGAACAAAGTCATGACTTCTTGCTTGACTCCATACTCTGCCAACATTTGTTTCATCCAAAGAAGCTGAGTACAACTACTTCCGGCTGCAATATATACGGACTCAGCAGTAGACAAAGCAATACAATTTTGCTTTTTGCTGAACCACGATACAAGATTGTTCCCCAGGTAGAAACAACCTCCAGAGGTGCTTCTTCGATCTGGTGTGCTTCCCGCCCATTCAGCATCACAATATCCAACCAGAGTAGGAGAGGTATCAAAGGAATATAGCAAACCCAATTCAGAGGTTCCTGAGATGTACCTTATGATCCTCTTTGCATGAGCCAAGTGACTGACTTTTGGATTGGCTTGGTATCGAGCACAGACTCCCACAGAGTAAGCGATGTCGGGTCGACTTGTTGTTAGATAGAGGAGACTTCCTATTATGCTTCGATAAAGGCTTTGATCAACTGATTCTCCCATCTCGTCCTTTGTGCATTTGTCATGTGTGGCAATAGGAGTTCTCTTGTGTGAGGCATTTTCTGACCCGAACTTCTTGACAATGTTCTTTGCGTATTTGCTTTGGGAGATAAATATTCCATCTGACATCTGCTTGATCTGGAAGCCTAGGAAGTATGTGAGCTCACCGACCATACTCATCTCAAATTCAGACTGCATATGTTGAACGAAGCGTTCCACCATCTTGTCTGACTTCCCTCCAAATACAATGTCGTCGACATATATTTGAGCAATCATGATGTCCCTTCCTTCCTTCTTCACAAAGAGAGTTTTGTCTACTCCCCCTCGAATATAGCCATTTTGTACAAGGAATTGGGTAAGACGTTCATACATGCTCGTGGAGCTTTCTTTAGCTTGTAGACATGGTGCGAAGAGTCATGGTCATCGAATCCCTTTGGTTGGGTTACATAGACTTCTTCGTTCAGATTTCCATTGAGAAATGCACTCTTTACATCCATCTGATAGAGTTTGAAACGCAGATGACATGCGATGCCGAGAAGAAGTCGTATGGCTTCCAGTCTGGCTATCGGAGCAAAGGTTTCTTCAAAGTTGACTCCTTTGACTTGTGTGTATCCTTGAGCCACAAGTTTTGCTTTGTTTCGAGTGATGTTTCCTTGCTCGTCAGACTTGTTTTTGAATATCCACTTTGTCCCGATGACATTGACATTGTCATGCTTGGGTACTAGTTCCCAGACTTCATTCCTTGCAAATTGAACCAATTCTTCTTGCACGGCGCAGACCCAGTACTCATCATTGATGGCCTCTTGTATATTCTTTGGCTCAATTTTGGAAATAAAGCAAACGTTACCTATCATCTCGTTGTAGTCAAGAGAGGCCTTTTTTCGAGTCCGTACTCCCTCATTAATGTCTCCAATCACATCCTGGGGTGGATGATTCTTCTGAATTCTTCTTAACGGAGCTCTTTGCCTTATAGGAGATGCCTCTTTATCTGGGATGATTGGGCTTTTGTCTTCAGACTCTTTGTTGGCGCTCATCGCCTTTGACTTCTGGTATGACTTCTCCTCTGGCTTCTGGTCTGACTTCTCCTGAGAGATTTAGGACTTCTTCGTCCTCGTCACTGGGTTGCTCGTTACTGTCATCGATCACGACATTGATGGATTCCATGATAGTCCGGGTGTGTTTGTTGAATACACGAAAAGCCCGACTATTTCTGGAGTATCCGAGGAAGACGCCTTCGTCGCTCTTAGGATCAAGTTTGCGTCGAGGTTCCCTATCTGCAAGTATGTAGCAGATCGATCCAAAGACATGGAAATATTTGACATTCGGCTTTCTCCCCCTCCATATTTCATAAAGAGTGAGCGAAGTTCCAGGACGGAGGGTCACTCTATTATGAATATGGCATGCCGTATTCAAAGCTTCAGCCCAGAAGTGCTGCGGGATGTCTTTGGCTAACATCATGACTCTTGCCATCTCTTGAAGAGTGCAATTCTTCCTTTCAACGATCCCGTTTTGCTGAGGAGTGATGGGAGCAGAAAATTCGTGTGCAATTCCTTCAGCATCACAAAAGTTTGCGAAGCTGATGTTCTCAAACTCCTTTCCATGATCGCTCCGAAGTCGGACGACCTTCCCAATGACTTCTCCTTTTTCTCGTTGAACTCTTCGACATAAGGCTTCAAAGACTGAGAAGGTGTCTGACTTTTCTCGAATAAAGTCTACCCAGGTGTATCTTGAGAAGTCGTCTACACATACAAATATGTACTTCTTCCCTCCTAGACTTTCCACTTGCATGGGTCCCATAAGGTCAACATGAATAAGTTCTAGAACACGAGAAGTAGTAAGATGTTGTACCTTCTTGTGCGACGTCTTGACTTGTTTCCCAATCTGGCATTCTTCACAGATGTTTCCTTCAATGATCTTGAGGTTGGGGACTCCAATGATTGCTTCTTCAGAGAGAATCTTTTGCATACTCCTCAAATTGATGTGACCAAGTTTTTGATGCCATAGTTTTGTCTCTTGAGCTTTGGATAAAAGGCACTTGATTGGCAAGGTACTGACTGTTGGAGACCATAGATAACAGTTGTCAAGGGACCTGTGGCCTGTCATGACTTCCTTCTGTTGTTCGTCTTTGACCGAGCACTTGTCACGAGTGAAGTGGACATCCAGATTTAAATCACATACTTCTTTGAGCTTTCAGCTGGTTGATCTATTGTGGAGGAAGTGAAAGCAACATAGTTACTTGTATGCTCAAGGTCACTGTCTTCCTCATCTTCATCGTCAGTTAGAGAGACATTGAATCCCTTCTTCTATTTCTTTAAGAAGTTGGGACATTCTCTCTGCATGTGTCCATACCCCTTACATTCAAAGCACTGAGCTCCTTTACCTGATCGTTCTCCTCGTCCTCCATCGTTGGTTGTGTTTTCGAGCTTCTGAAACTTGTGTTGTGGCTTGTCTCTGACTTCTCGGGTGACTTTTCTTCCTGTCATCTGGCCAAATCTTTTCATGACTTTGCTGTAGTTTTTGGCCAGCATGGCGATAGTTTCCTCAATGTCACTATCCGAATCAGAGTGCGTTGAGTTCTTCTGCTTTTGAGTAGAACTTTTGAAAGCCACGCCTTTATGTTTCTTCCCGATAAGAGGTAGGGAGAGCTCGAAAGTCATTAGTGAGCCCATGAGCTCATCAAACTTCAGTGTCTTCAAGTCATGGACTTCTTCGATGGCGGTGATCTTCATCTTGAATCTGGGACTTAGAGCTCTCAGCGTTTTTCTGACCAAATCTTCATCGGTCATAGGCTTGCCAAGTGAATATGATTCATTGGCCAGATCCTTGATGCGCACATTAAACTCCGCAATAGTCTCGTCTTCATTCATGGTCAGAGCCTCAAAGTTAGTCGTGAGGTACTGTAACTTCGGCTCTTTGACTTTGGAAGTACCCTCGTAAGCAACATCAAGCGTGTCCCAGGCAATTTTGGCACTTGTGCATGTGTTGATGAGTCGAAACACATTCTTGTCTACTCCATTAAAAATAGCATTGAGTGCACGAAAATTACCTAGGGCGGCTTCATCTTCTTCCATGCTCCACTCCTTTTCTGGTTTGATGCTAGTTTGATTTCCATGAGCATCAGCATAGTAAGATTCCTCCCATCCATTGATGATAGACTTCCAGGTTTTGCTGTCGAGGGACTTCAAGAAGGCACACATCTGTGCTTTCCAATATCCATAGTTTGTTCCGTCGAGCACCGGTGGACGATTGACAGATCCTCCTTCCTTCGAATCCATATTAGCTACTCAGAATTTTGCAGGAAAATCACCTAAGAGATTAAGGTGCCTCCTCTGATACCAATTGAAATTCTGAATCGTAGCCGAGTCAGGAAGTCCAAAACAAAGTCTTTAACTTGTGTATCGACTTCTTGTGGAAATCGTAAGCAAAGTAAAAGATAGATAATAATAACGACACCAGAAATGATTACCCAGTTCGGTGACTCCGCACCTACGTCTGGGGGCACTTTGCTAGTGGAAAGGTTTTTCACTATAGGTAGTCAATAGTACAAATTCGAGCACCACTAGCTATCACACAAGCTATTGTCCTAAGCTACTATAGATCTCACCGTGAACAACCTCGACCAGGAGCCTCTCCCCCTGTCTTTGAGATTCCCTCAATTCCACCCTTCGAGCAAGCCTATGCTCGGTGTCGTTGTCTTCTTGGACGAAGTTGTGAATCTTCAATCACAAACAAAAACCCTAACCGATCCAAACACTTAGTCTTTGCGACTTAAGGTTTGATCGGAGCAAAAACCCATTCTATCGAATCTTACTCAGCCTCTCAACACGCCGATGGTGCACGGTTAAGAGCTCTGAGAAATCTTGCAATTGTTAGAACAAGAACGGATGATCTGCTAATGGGAAGCCAAGGGCTTTTTATAGCAGCTCACATTCCTAATCCTTCTCGGATCAGGAACAGGAAAGTCAGGCAAGTTGTTGCCGCCTTCCACGACAGCTGGAAGTCGTCTTGCCTGTTTCTGATTTCCTGAATAAATCAGGCAAGTAGAGTTGCCGCCTATTGCTGACGTGTAACTGCCAGCTGGAAGTCGCCTGACTTGTCGACGTCACTCTCTTGTGCTCCAAGTCTTCGCGGCGTCTTTCTTCTTTCGCTCCAAGCTTCGTCGAAATAAGAAAGCTTCAGACTTTCCTAATCTGGATCGTAACAAGTCGCTCCACATGTCATGTAACATGTTGCATGACTTCTTACATTTGCGCTAAAAAATTATGCCAACAATTAAACGTAGCAACACAAAACCAAAAGAATGTGCTCTCTATCAAGTCCACACAAGCGACGCGATGATCTCGGGATCAAGACCTTCAAGCAAGACTTACTAGTTCTTGCTTAAAGGAGGCAAAAAGAGAAGAAGAGAGAGAGAGGAGGGGAGCCGGCCGAATTAGGGTTAGTAGGAGAGAGGGGGATCGAATGTAGGTATATATAATTATATTCCTTAATTCAATCTTTTCCATTTTAGGTTTGGATTAATTTTAATTATAATTAAAACTAATAAACCACAAAAGAGCCTCAAGCCCAATCACTTAAGCCCATTTAATTATATCTTGTAAAACCCAATAAGAATTAGGATTATAATTAAATTAATTAATTTAATCAGCACATAATTCACTTAGACCAATTTCCTTAACCGTCCGGTTACAACCTAGACTGTAAATTGTCTAATCCGTTCTAGTTTAGTTTGACCGTTTCGGTCTAACTAAAACAGGAAAGTGAATTTTTTCCTAATTCTCATATCTCTCTTATTTTCCATATTTGTTCTTTAACTGTGTGACCCTCTAGGCTCACGACACATTGGTAGATCGGCACAAAATTACCATTTTGCCCATTCCATCATAAGTGGTCTCTAGTAAGACATTATGATTACCCAACGTTCGTGATTAACGATGATTCGATTTAACCTCATATCTTCCATGTCACTATCCCTTTATCAAATGATATCCAGATTGATCATAAGGCACAGAGTCCTTATTTAATCAATCATCGTTTCTTGAAAACCTGATACTACGTATCTCTAGCATGGCCATGCATTTCCTTTCAGTCATACTCATCAAGTGGCCCAAACAGATATCATTCTCATGCCTGAGCATGAGGGATAAATCCCTTAGCCATCTTACTCGTTCACTCATGTAATCCGACATTGAGCCAATCAGAGCCCTTATGATTACACTTTTACAGATAATGTTAGGCAACGTCAAACTCAATCACTAACTACATAGTAACTACAAAGACTCCTTAGTCTAAGGATACGTTGACAAGTTACGATATGCGAGTATGCTCATGACATCATCTATGGTACATACTCACCATCGGGTCGTCCAATATCATTCCCCGAATGATATTTCTGATCTAATTTCGGCACTCGCCTTGTCATGATTAGTAGAGCATGATCATATAGAGTTATTGAAATTTTGATCAGGTAGTTGTGCAAGATGCCACACACAATGTTATGTAGAAAGTTATAACACCGTGTATGACAACTTGCGTAGATAAATCAGGACAGTAAATATAAAACGTAATAAACAACGACATAACAAATTGTTTACCGAGTTCGGTGCAACGTCACCTACGTCTGGGGGCTCTCAGCCTAGTGGAAAGGTTTCACTATCAGCAATACGTCAAAACATACAAGTACCTATGATCATCCCAAGATATATACTTTATGCTACTTATTACACGTGCAAACCTATCTCAGGGTCTCCCCTTGAATCAAAGACTCCGTCTTGATTCCACTCTTCGAGCAATCGCCTCACTCTGTCGGTTCAAGTTGTCGTTGAACGCTGTGGTTGCGTGCAATCTTTACTCACGCGATCAGTAAACCCTCAATCACCTAACTCTCAATAGTTATGGTGATACACAATATTCTTAGCACAATCTACAACCTCTCAGCCCACAAACCTTCACGTCTAAGAGCTTTGTAAATTATTGCTAGGAAACCATAAAAGACCACACGATTGCTAAGGGGATAGCCTAAGCTTTTATAGCAATCGAGCATGAGTACTAACCCTAATGGGTTTCCTCTTTATCACCGTCTTTATTCTTTCCTGAATCGGAGACGCGCTGGAACTCTGCACAATTCCTAATCGTAGTCGTACTTTTGTGAAGACCAGAGACTTTCCTGATTTCCGTCAAACAGGATGTTTGCTGAAATGTCGCTAACAATGTCATACAAGATGTCGCATACAATGTTTCGACATTATTTATGACATCTTTTCTAGTTCCTTAAAAATAAGCCAATCACCAAAAACGTCGTAACTACAGTTATCCTCATACTGGTCGCTTCTGATGAAGCTTATATGACTAGAGACTCATTAAACGTGACTCTTTCCGATCTACAGTTCTACTATTATTGTTGATACACATAATGATATAGACCAAGTCACATTTAATATATTGCTATAACACACTAGTAATATAATGTCGTTTTATTTATTACGAAAGATGATCAAACATTACAATGTAGATGACTTATTACATTGGGCTAGGGCACAACTCTAACACCAACAAAGGTTTGATATTTGTCAATAATTCACTAGTACCTGTCATGTTACGAGAGCATCCACTATCAAAGTACCAGTCAATAGTAGTCGAGGAACACACGGTGGTATCGGCAATGTTGGCCCGGTATGATTTACCCTTCTCCCTCCACTTTAGTCGTCTAGACTTCTGGGCGTTAAGCATGTGGTGTCGTGCTGCCCTTTGCGACCCTTTTCTATAGAGATGGTAGCAGAATGGCCTAATGTGTCCTGTCTTATCATAATAGTGGCAAATCCATTGCGATTTGTAGACAAGTATCCGGGACGGTTGTGGAAAACGCTGAGTCATCCTAACTACAATGTGGCAGACGTTTGTCGAAGAAGATGTCATGACATCTTTCGCCTTTCCTGTAAGATGTTCATTCTCTTTAGTTGGGACTTGTTGCGGAACAAACTTGGTCTGAGATGTTGAGTTGTTATGTGCATAGCCAAGTCTTCTCGTGTATCTGGCATGCTTACCGATTGAGAGAATTTTGTCCCGGCTTTCTGTGCTAGGATCCATCATTTTGACCGATTTGGTCATGTGATCTATTTCTCCATTCAGTCGGGTGACTTCACGCTTTAGCTCGATGATAGTTTCCAGTAGTCTAGACTTTTCATTTGTAAGAGCAATAATCTGAGCAGCTTGTTTGTCTAGAATCTGTGATTCCTTAGTCTACTTGGTTTAGAGAATGCAATATGCTTCGTTTAGCTGATCGTCAGTTCAATCCCAATTAGGTGACATGTCCCGTATGTTTTCATCAGCATTATCCAAAGGTTCAGGTTTAGTGAATGAAGTAGAGGCAGTGAATGCGCCAAAATTGCGTATCTCCTCTATTTCACTATCCTTGGAATCCTCATCGGAGAGGGTAATATAATACCCCTTTTTCTGTTTCCTAAGGTAATTAGGGCATTCTGTTTGGTAGTGTCTGAATCCTTTACATTCATGGCATTGTATTCTTCTACCTTCACTGGTTCCTTCACTAGCTCTATTGTCCCTGTTAAAGTTTCCAATTCGTTGGGATTTATGCGGGACTTTGTTCTTGACATCAGCTGTGACATTTTTCCTGTCATCTGCTATGAAATTTTTTCCAGACATCTTATTGAATCGCTTCACGACTCGATTATAATTTTATGCTAGTAAAGCTATGGTAACATCAATTTCATCATCTGAGTCCGAACATACCTTCTGATCTTGGTTTTGCATGGAGTTTTGAAAGCAACTCCTTTTCTTTCTTATCAATGTTTGGAAGAGACAACTCATAAGTCATTAGGGACCCCATTAGTTCATCAAATGGAAGGGTCTTGAGGTCGTGAAATTCTTCGATGTCAGTTATATTCATCGAACTCAAGGCTCTTAGATTTTTTCTCACAAGTTTCTCATCTGACATCGGTTCACCCAGAGAGTAGGATTCGTTGGCAAGATCTCAAATTCGCACATTGAATTTAGATAAAGTTTCATCTTCTCTCATGATGAGAGCTTTAAAATTTGTCATTAGGTACTGGAGCTTTTGTTCTCGAACCTTGGTGGTTCCCTCATAAGCTACCGTCAAGATGTCCCATCCACTTTTGGCAGTAGTCCAGGTGTCGATCAACCTGAACACATTCTCGTCTACGACGTTATAGATAACATTTAGTGCTCGAGAATTTCCTAGGGCTGCCTCATCTTCGGCGTCAGTCCATTCTTTCTCTGGTTTAAGACCCGTAATATTTCCCTCAGCATCTTGATAGCACGGAGCACTCCACCTATTTATTATGGCATTCCAGTTCTTGTTGTCAATAGATTTCAGGAAGGCGCACATACGAGCTTTCCAATATCCATAGTTATTCCCATCCATATTAGGTGGACGATTGACTGAACCGCCTTCTCTAGTGTTGTCCATGTCTGACAATCAGAATTTTGCGCCTAGAAACTCACCTAAAGTTGTAGGTGCCTCCTCTGATACAAAATTGAAATTTTGATTTCTTATGTCAAACAAGATGTCAAGAACAATGTTGAGACAATGTTCTTAACAATTTGCACAGATGCAAAAATAACAATGACACAAAAGATGTTTACCCAGTTCGGTGCTGACTCACCTACATCTGGGGCACTCTGCTAGTGGAATGGTTTCACTATGAAGTAATAAGTCACAACATACAAGTATTGGTGATCATCACCTAGATCACTACCCTCTACTACTATTACAAGTGCAAACCTATCTCAGTGACTCCCCCTGAATCCAAGACCCCGTCTTGGTTCCACTCTACGAGCACTCTGCTTGCTCGAATCACACAAGTCGTTGTTTAACTTGCACGTGACACTTCAATCACGCATACACACAGAAACTTGCAATCACTCACACTTGATCTTTCGATTCTGTTAGTGATACATAACGTACTTCGAAGAATACACAACTTCTCGACCCGCAAGTCCTTCACGTCTAAGAGCTCCGTATATTCTACCGAAGAAGCCAACCACTGCTACAGGTGGAGCCTTGGCTTTTATAGCAACTTCCTAATGACTCCCGGAGTGCATTAGGGTTTACTTAATCCTAAAGATCTTGGTTTCCCAAATCCTTGTCGCCGAAGATATTTGCAGAATCTCTACCTTGGCGGGAAGTTTTCCAGTATCATTTGACAATCAAGACTTCTCAAAAGTCTTGTACACGGCTGGAGATCTTCCAGATTCACAATCGCCGAATATCTTCATAATTACGGAAAATATGCACTGCTTCGACGTACAATATGTCGAGCAAGATGATGCAAAATACATCTTGACATCTTTTCTGGTCATACGCTGGACATTCTTCTTGACTAAAAAATAAGCCAACTAACATCGTAATGACACAAATTATTGTAGAAAAGAAAAAGGTGGTTTTGGCTCCAATACGCTGGGCTGAAATCTTTATATAAATAATTCAGATATCCTTGTGGTTTTAGTAGGAGGGTAGTATCAATTGTGCTTTAAGCCATTGTAGAAAAGAAAAGGGTGGTTTTGGCTCCAATCACATATCCTGGTGGTTTTATTTGGAGGGCAGTATAGTTAATTGTGCTTCAAACCATTGTAGAAAAGAAAAAGGTGGTTTTGGCTCCAATACACTGGGCTGAAATCTTTATATAAATAAACCGTGTGCCTATAATTTTGTATGTCCCATGTTGCAGTATAATCTCTGTCATGAGTCATCAAGATTTGATTAATTGCTCCTACAGTATGGGTGATAAAAGAAGGTAGCAAGAAACAACCTCCAAATCCCCAAAACCACGGGCAAATGAATCTAAATAAGCCTCTGGTTTTCTCAAACTCTTGTCGTGTTCTGCAATTACAATTTATATATATGTTCACACCACTCACTTCATTAACACATTGTCACACAATATTATCTACTACTACCACTAAGAGCCACCTAATTCAAGAAGTCTAGAGATCGATCTTGTAACATCAAAGAAAAGATGAGTTCAGCAAGCAGATCGTTGATTGTTGCAGCGAGTGTTGGAGCAGTGGAGGCACTCAAGGATCAAGGTTTCGCCAGG
The DNA here is from genome assembly GCA_963920655.1 of Geranium rotundifolium. Classification (NCBI taxonomy): domain Eukaryota; kingdom Viridiplantae; phylum Streptophyta; class Magnoliopsida; order Geraniales; family Geraniaceae; genus Geranium; species Geranium rotundifolium. The sequence goes on along the minus strand of OY987315.1, from coordinate 8,640,322 downwards.
TGGAACTACACGATAAGGTCGATACAGCAACATGCCAAGAACAATCTGAGGTCCTATTCTCAGGCCAAGAACCTCTCTTCTTCCTCTTCCTCTTCCTCTTCTTCCAAAGCTAGAAGACAAGAGAAGGTGAAGCAATCAGAGGAGTCTATGAGGAAAGTTATGTACTTAAGCTGTTGGGGTCCCAACTGAACCTATTTTCAGGAACATTTCTATTCTTCTTTTGTAAATTTTATTCGCAGCTCCAATATAATACCAAAAGCTTCCATTTTTCTATATAGTACTGTTTTGTAATGATGTCTCTTTGCATTTGCTTTATCAATGAACTCAGGAAAACTCTTAACTCATTTGTCATCAAACATCCGGAAAAAAAACTAGAATATAGCAAAATTCATCTTGTTCTACACAAGTTGTCTTAGACTCCCCTAATCAAAATCAACACTGTCGTACAAACTCCACCGGCAATGCCAATGTCTAATTAATATAGAAATTCAATTCCCATATGGCAATTTGGTCCCTTATGGCAACTCTAACCTTAGATCCCAAAGCCCCAAAATGGTGACCCAGTTATAATGAATAGTCAATGCTCAAACCAATAGGTTTTTAACCAAAATCTTCATAAATATCGACAATGTCATATCAATACATTTTTTCAATATTTTGATGGTAAAATGATTTTAAATAACTTTTTTATAATTTTTATAATTATAATATCTAATAAACTGTGATTATTGATAAACTATTTTAATATAATTTTATTCATAAAATTGTCAAACTAAATTGCTTAATTTACAAAAGATTAAAATTATAAAATAACTACTACTAAATTCAAAAATTTAATAAAAACTTTCATTGGCTGGGTTGTTAAGTATTTACGGTAACAACAGGATCATGATTCAAGTTTTGATGTAAGCATTTTTGTAAATGTTAGATTATATTTACATTATGATTAATGCACATTATACTTAGCTCATTTATAATAGAGTTTCTTTTTTTCACACATATCACGGTTTTTCTATACACTCCATAAATAGAGATCTCTTGTACATCATAATAGCACATCAATAATATAATCCTTAATATTTGTATCATGGTATCAGAATAATAACTGATTCTTGGTTAAATCTTTAAAAAAAATTCGCTTTACTCACTCGTCGATTATCTGTAATTTTAACAGGTGAGCGAGGCAATTCAATCGCTTATACTAAAAAAATAACTTTCCGGATTACGGGATGTACTTTCCGAGATCTGGCGCCGTCATCCTACATCCAGCATCCACACACTATGCATTTGCACATCCAGCATCTGAAAGTGAAATTCACGCGTCGTCTCCTATGAAACTTGTTTTTCCTGTCTCGGTGTTCTATTCATCCCGTAATCTTGAAAGTACATCCAATAATCAATAAATATCGTAATCTAGACATCCCATGATCTAGAAAGTACATCCCGTAATTCGGATATCGTGTCATCCAAAAGTACATCCCGTAATCCGGAAAGTACATCCCATAATCTGAAAATTACACCCGTAATCTGGACACCGCACAGGAGAGTATCAATGAAATCCATCATCCGCCATTTGCCATCTACTCGTGAAATCCTCTTGAAGACTCCAATTCTCAAGGAGAGGAAGAAGACCGGAACACATATTATCTAGCTTCAAACTCGATTCTTGCTACACCACATTGAGTTTGAGAGACTGTTAGATTAAAAAGTTTTCCCCTAATACCCCTTAAAAAGTTTTCTCATTGGCACCTCCTAAGTTTGACATTTTTCTCAGTTTGCCTCCTCTACGTTAAGTTTTAACTGACTCTATTTAATTTTGAGGGTAAAAGGGTCGAAATGCCCCTACTTGTATTTTAAATTTTCAATTGATGTCATTCTCCCATGTCCCATTTATCTCTTCTTCCTCCCCCTCTCTCTCTCTCCTCTAGAACCAATAATGATGAAATGGGTCCAAAAACAATTTGAAAATTTAAAACACATTTAGGAGAATTTTAGTCGTTTCACACTATTTTTAACATATTCTAGCAGAAGTTAACAGAAAATAGAAAGTGAGATAAATTGCCAAAGTTGGGAAGGGGGGGAGGGATGCAACTGAGAAGAATAATTATATGGGGTGTTACGTGAGATTCTTCTTATTCTAGGGGTGTTGTGTGAAAATATCCCAAAATAAAATAAAGATCGTGATTAAGGAATCAAGAGTCGGTGAGAAGCGAGGGTGCATTGCAGGCCTAAATATTCTGAATAGAATTAAGGGGTAATTCCATGCCAGTACCCAAACTTTTCAAATCAGTACCCCAAGTTTGAAAAGTTTTTTGCCAATACCCCAAGTTTAATTAGTTGCAGATAAGTGCCTAATATGTTAAATTTAACAAATTTGGGATGTAAAAAGATCAAAATGCCCCTAATGATTATAATAATTAATATTACATTGAAACTTTCGAATTTAATCTCTCTCATACGACCTCCATTTTGGGCTCATAGTATATCAAATCAAAGAGAACTGGAAGATAAACAACTTTGAATAATATTAAAAATTAAATAAAAATTATTGATAATTAAATATTATTATTTATTATTTTAATTTAATTATTAATATTATTCTTCAAAATTGTTTATCTTTCGAATCTCTTCGATTTGATATTTTATGAGCCTAAAACGGAGGTCGTACGAGAGAGTTATTCCATTCAAAAGTTTCAATATAATATTAATTATTATAAGCATTATGGACATTTTGGTCTTTTCACATCCCAGTTCTGTTACAGTTAACAGATTAGGTACTTATCTGCAACTAATTAAACTTGGAGTACCGGCAAAAAACATTTCAAACTTGGAGTACTAATTTGAAAATGAGGCAAAATTGAGGTACTGACATGAAATTACTCCTAGAATTAATGATAGCATTTTCGCCGTCATTCTTAGGGTAGTTCCATTAGATTTATAGTTTTTCCAAATTTTAACGGCGCTTCCTTTGAGTTTGAGAGATATAGGGTCATGAGGAAGGCCCTGAATGATTAATAGATTTAGAGGACTTCTTCGACTCTTGGAAAGTGATTATTTAACAAAGTAGGGTACCATTTTAAATAATTAAGAACCTATATTTTGGGACCACATCTAGTACACTTGTTAGAACACACACTAAGGGGAGGGTATTTATTTAACTATTATCGTAGAGGGCACAGTAATTGCTACAATAAAATCAAGAAATATTGAAATAGAAATAAAATATATTTTATGATTGGAATTTGGAGGTGTTAAGCATGTTGGACAAAATGGATAAAAGTTTATAATTTCCTTTAATTGGTTACTTTTCAGGGATAATATATTCCCAAATATATTTTTCAGAAATAAAACGTACTCAAATTCCATTAAGAGGAAAAATCACTTAATTGAAAAATAAGAGAATATTCCGAAATATTAAATCTTTCTCTTTAAGAAAGAAATTAGTAATTATTTCTTTCCATTTTTCCTTTTTAGGTTTCGACCTTCCCTAAGCCTACAAATACATAACTTTGCTAGATACAAACACACAACGAAAAATATCCTAACCGACCACCTCTCTAGTTCGTTCTTCCCTAATTTTCTCTACATCACGATTCTGAGTTCGCCTACGATCGTCGTTGTATCCTCGAAACAATTTGCCCATATAGGGTTAATATTGTCTTAAGAAAAGCGGATTACCGTAACTCGACGATAATCTTTTCCTCCTTCATCTGTCAAATACCGAATCACAGGTCAAATGATAATTATTTGTATTTCTGTTGAGGTGTTCAATGAATAAAATTATTCTATTTCATATGTTCGTCTAGAATTATCTTATTTATATCGCATGTTTGATGTATTTTTTTACTTATGAATTTGCGTTTATGGAATAACAACATATCTAACAAAACTCGATTCTCGCCCCAATTGAATTATGAATTGACCTACATCTAACCACAAACTTCTAACTTAATCATTTATATTGGGGAAAAGTTCACTTATCTCCCATGTAATTAAGCGATTTTCACTTAACTTCCCCAAATGATAAAGTCGTTTTGTAAACCCCTCAACTTTACTAATGTTTTCAGTTAAGCCTAACGACATTAGTTTTTTGTCAAAAGTCAACTATTTTTTATGAAAATGACAGAAATAGCCTTAGACCAAAAATATTAAAATTAAAGAAAAAAATTAAAAATCTCCATAGCTCCTCTCTTCTTCTTCTTCTTCCACCTCATTGCACCTCCCGTGGCAGATGATTCAGTGCTCTGGAATTCAGACCTCATAGATACACAAAGTTTCAATTTTTTTGTTTCAATCAAATCAATACAAAACATGCTCAATCAATCTCCAATACAATCAAACAAATTATTGAAATTCTGATTATGACAGTCAGACAAGATGTCAAGAACAATGTCAAGAACAATGTTGAGACAATGTTCTTAACAACTTGTCAGCAAAGAGATTCGGAAAAACCCAATATAAAACATTAAATAGCAAACAGCAACACACAAGATTGTTTACCCAGTTCGGTGGAATCTCACCTACGTTTGGGGGCTCTCGTCCAGTGGAAATGTTTCACTATATGGTAATGAGTCAAAACATACAAGTATACATGATCATCACACAGATCAATACCCTATGCTACTATTACTAGTGCAAACCTATCTCAGGGACTCCCCCTGAATCAAGACTCCATCTTGATTCCACTCTACGAGCACTCACGCTGTCCGGATGCAACAAGTCGCTGTTATGCACTTGTACGTGAACCTTCAATCACGCATTCACATAAAACCCTCAATCACTCACCCTTGATCTTTCGATTCTGGTAATGATACACAAACTTCCTTTGTGGAACACACACCCTCTCAGCCCACCGGTCCTTCACGTCTAAGAGCTCTATGTATTTCACCAAAGAAACTACAAGAAGTCGCTCGCTGCTAAGGGTGGAGCCTAAGCTTTTATAGCAGAAGCAAAACTTAATTCCGGAACGCATTAGAGTTACCATAATCCTAGTCGATTTAGGTTTCCCAAATTCTTAATGCCGATATCTTCTTAGAGTCTCTATCACAGCATGAAGCTTTCCAGAATCATGACTTGATCAAGACTTACCAAAATCCTTGTACACAGCTGGATCTTTCCAATCGCAATATGTCTCCTATTTAAGGAAACTTTTCAATGCTAAGATCCCCAAATGTCACATAAGATGTTGAGACTAAACGTTTGACATCTTTCCACGTGCCAGAGTTTCCTTTCTTCTTTTCCTGCCTTGATGGAATTTCCTTTCTTCAGTATTTTTCCCAGCGCTAGAGTTTCCTTTCTTCTTTTCTTGCCTTGATGGAATTTTCCTTCTTCAGTCTTAGTCGGTCACGCCTTAACTTTTATTTCTTTATGCTAGCGAATATATTGTCAAATTTGATTCCAGCGAGGCTTCCTTGGAAAATACGGTAACTCATCTAAACTGGCCTAAATACACGCCAAAAGATGTCTTACCAGAAGTTGTAACATTACATCCGACATCTTTCATTCTTGCACTAAAAAAATACAGCCAGCACTAAACATAACAACAATCTCCCCATTTGGCCATTTTTTGGGCAAGCACTCTTTGTCTCACACACATTCTTACTTACTTCTCCCCATGATTGCCTCAAAAATGAGACAAAGGCAATAACCAAATCATATAAAAAGAACACAAAATATTCCTCCGAACAACAAGGCTTGAATATCATGAACCAAGAAGGATTGGGAAACATATTAGAAAGAGTCACCTCCCTCAGATTTACCATTATTGTTCCCCTCACCAACTTCACTTTCTTATACCATTACTCTGTGGAGACTCGTCAAACGGATATGAAGTAGAGACATTCTTCATAACATTACAGTAGGATGAGGAATACCTTGATTTGTCTTGAGAATGCCTTTTAAAGAGATGCCTGTATATCAACTTCTTTCACTTGTTTTTCTTCGTGTGGTCTCTGCGGATCACTTTTTCTTATCTTTGGCGGCAACAACATTAGAAGCGCCATTAACATTGACAGATGAATGAACAACTTTCTCCATAGCAACCTTTCTTCGACATACTTCGCTTAAGGTAGATTGAAATTTCGCCACGAAGCTATATACCCAAATGAGACTTGGTTTGTCTTAGGCCCAGGTTCGATTTAGAGGCCTTCTTTGTTCAAGAGGGGAGGAAACAAATCAGCAAATCTCCCCTCCAACACTAATGCAGAGTCCAAGGGATGACCTAAGACTCTCGACTTGATTTTCCCTTTGCCTTTGAGAAATCCCGTTATCCTTATTCTGCTAGATCTGAATTCTCAAACCGAGATTAAGTTCAATAAACATGCTCATGTCGAGTTCTGACTTTGTTGGCTGCACAGCTTGTTTCGACATCCTGCTCGACATTCCAGCATACATAATTTTCTCGACAATCATAAGGTTGTCATTCTTCTTATGGATACCCAAGGTTTTATCACCTTTGCCCCTGACACAAACATTCATTTCTCGATAATTCATAGGGGCTTTTGGACAAGTGTGAGTTCCTCTTAGAGATGGTATCAACTCTTTAGATAGAATAATGTTCTCTGCTTTGTCTTCAACATTTTTCCTGACATTAGCATTCTCAGAGAAACTATCATCGTTATCAGTATCACTAATACTTTTGGAGTCAAACTTGCGTCGGGGATCCCTAACAGCAAGTATATAACATATATAGCCACAGACATGGAAATGCTTAACACTTGACTTTCTCTCCCTCCATGGTTCATAAATAGTAATAGTAGTACCTGGACGGATAATGGCTCTCTTATGAATATGGCAAGCCGTATAGTGGAGAGGAATGTATTTAGCTAACATAATTACTCTTGCCATGACATGAAGAGTCTGATACTTCCTTTCCACACTTGTGAGTGTATAGTCAAGCAAGTAGTCTACACTTGTGAGTGCATAGTCTAGACGTGTGGGTGTATGAAGAGTAGTCAATACACTCACAAGTTTAGACTATACACTCACAAGTGTAGACTATACACTCAGAAGTATAGACTATATACCTACAAGTTTAGACTATACACTTGGAATCCCACATCCCTTAGATGTGAAATTTTTTGTTGTTTATATTGGTTTGTCTTCTTTCCTCTATCAGTTGTGTGTGGGCTATTTAGGGGTAACTTGTGGCTACGGCCAAACCCACACGCGCGCCGCCGCCGTCCAGCCGGATCGGCCCGGCCGGGCTCCAGGCTTCGGTAGAGCACCTGGGGTGTGAGAAAACCAACCTTTTGGAAAAATAAAAGGGTCGACATTAAACTTAGAATCGCGACATTACACCCAATATAAATATAGTGAAAGTCGTTTATGTTTCCGGCCACAAATAAATTTAGTCTGGTTTATACTCAGAATCGTGACATTATACCAGATAGAAATGAGTGGACGACAATCAACGCGAAAATTGGGAGGAAATTCCCAAAATACCCACACGGAGTGCGTTAGGTTGGGATTTCCGTCAGTTTGGGGTTGGTGAGATTGACTGGATTGGATGGTTGAGATAGATTCGTTGGGTTCGGACGCGTTGGGCATTTGTAGTGGAGTGTGCCCCTATATGAGTGTGCGTGTGTGTGTATACACACACACGCATGTCCACGATTTAATTCATATATGTGTGCTAAGAACGATTATGCATGCTTATAAAATTGATAGATGTGTTTATATATTTATGTATATGTTAAGGACGTTATAACACATGCATGCGTATTATTATATTATACATGAATATATGAATATAAATGCTAAGTGTGATATGAGTATATGTATGTGTATACTCCAAGTTTACTGAATGGTTATGAGGACGAGATGCTTTTGTGGTGGTGTAAATTTGACGCATGAATTTTCACATCAAATGAAATTATCTGATTTGACATAACTGGTCAAACAAGATGATGACCTAATTTATTCAATTGATGAATATAATGGTCTATTGTTGCTCGATGCATGATTAATCGATTCTATTTTCTTTTATGAAACACGTAAGAACGATTCAATCAATGTTATTATGTAATCGATATGTTTCCAAGTGAAACACGTAAATATGATTAACATGGAGCAATGATGTGAGCCTCTAACTCAGTTGATCCATTTCTATCTATAGAACGCGTAGGGACAACTCCAACCAGCTTCTAACGTACAGGAACTCGTTGGTTATGTGGGGGAACTACCTTCCTCTACGGGTAAAACCTAACGTTCAGTGTAGTAGAACTTTGTTCTCTACGGGTAAAACCTAACGTTCACGTTATTTAATTCGATCTTATTTTTGTTATTCATTGTATCATATATGGTTGAAAAAAACACGAAAGCAACTGAAGTAACGCTGCCAGCCAATATGTGGCTAACATGGTGGAGGTTTAGAGGGATCCCACAAAAGAGCAAGAAACCTCAAGGAGGCGTTGCTAAGAAACGCAAGTCTAATGGTAAGTGCTTCAATTGCAATAAGCAAGTGCTTATATCTTCCGAATGTAGAATGCTGAAAAAAGGCAAAGAAGCTTGAAGCTGACGTTGTCATGACACAAGAGATATATGACATTCATTTAAGTGCTCAGTTGAAATTTGAAAATTATATGTAATTTCAGTAAATTTCAAAGTTATGTATAAAATAAGAGAAACATTTCTTATATTTATGTCATTAACTCACTTAAATACATATACAGTAGAAACAAGTTCATGTTTGTGGAAAGATGTTCTACTGAAGGTGGAAACACGTTCCATTTATAATGGAAACACAAACCGACCATTTTCCAATTAGAATGATAAAAAATATATACTACTTAAGCAAATTATTCTTTGGAATACTATGGGTTTAATTATTTATATTGTGATGTTAAGTCAATTTGATTCGGTTCATAGATGAACACGCACGAACAAATTGAAAGACTCTAGTGTTAATTTTGAATAACATGGTTTTCTACGAGAAAAATGCAAATTGAGTTCTTATGATCCAACTCTAGACGAGAGCACGAAAGAACGTATTGAACAGTATCATATGCTTTAATTGATACACGTAGAGTTTAATCTATGCATAAACATGTTTGAACGATTATTTTAAAAATCAGTAATTAATCGATTCTATGAGACATGTAAAATAGATTAAACAATGTATATGTTTCTTTGTGAAACACGTGAGATCAACATATATTCAATTTGTTGATTGTAGGTCGTTATGATCCATAATGTTCGAGAACATAAAAGACACAACCGAATGATCTTTGCGATCAATGAAAACACGTTGCGAGAACACATGTGGATAAATTGAATGTTTTCAAGTGTTCATAATGTGTGGAATTAAGTTAGAACAATTATTTCCATTGTCTAGACTTGATATGTGAAATTGAAATTAAAACATTTTAATTGATCAATTTCATGGATGTTTGAAAAAAAAGTAGTTCTGCAAAATGTCACTCACGTATCGTACATTCCCAAGAGAATTGTATCCGACAACCTCTTAAACTCACAAAGCGTTAAGATGGTGCAAGGCTGGAATGAGTTTTGACTAAGTAAGGGATGCATGTGAAGAATTAATAAATCATTTCATGCAAGTCCAAATTGAGGAATAAAATAGGAGGGACGCTTCTTATGGTTATTTCAACAAGTTATTTATGGATGACATGTAAACTTGGACAAGTTAACTACGCAGCGATGCGTAGGTTAGCAAGTATAGAAATTTCTAAATTCTAAGTGTGAACTTATGATAAATCAAAACTTACGAGATCTTCTTTCCTTATGTCGCAAAGAAAGACATATGATTTAACCAATTATGGGTTGTCACGATACATGTGGGGGAAACTGTATGTCAGTTAGTCACTTTTTAAATAAAGTAACCCCACAAGAAATTAGACAAGATATTGTAGGAATTATGGAAAGGAAATGAACCTTTCTAATAATTGCCTAAGAATGTGGGGGTACCTTGCCAAGGTAACAACCCTTTACAAGAAGTAATGAAATAGATCCAAAACGATGGATTGTGTTTTCATTGCATATGCTTTGCATAGTGTTATCGGTTCTTGGTGTATGAATCAAACAGATTCCAAAATACAGAAGAACACGATGATGGAGTTAAAGAATGTTTTGTTCTTTGAACATGTGAGTCCATGAATTAAAGGAATCTTAAGAATACTAAGGTATGTACGAGGAACCCATAACTATGGACTATACTATGCAAGAGAACCTGTCGTGCTAGAGGTATACTCTTATGCTTGTTGGATATCTAATGTAAGGGATGCCAAAGAAAAGAGGATAAAGGTCTCATTCCTAGCAGGAGGAGTTGTGTCACGGAAATCCCTACGACAAACGATAATAACCAGATTAACATGTAAATCTGAGTTTGAAGTTTTGGATAAACCTGTGGAAGAAGCCGATGAGCTATGTAACTTCCCAGAGGATATTCCTGAATGGTGAAATCTTGTGCCTAGAATATGTATGCATTGTGATCTCCAAGCAACTATCTGTAGTGCACAGAGCTTAGGGATAACGGTAAAGATCGACACATGTGTCGTCGACATAACACCGTTAGACAACTAATCTCTACGAAAATTATCTATGTTGACTTGGCAAGGTCAAAGGATAATATTGTGAATCCGCTAACCGTTGGGTTAAATGGAGATCAAGTTGATAAACATCGAAAGGAATGGGGCTCAGGCCCATATAATTAAGGCGTCATGTGAAGGAAAACCCACTCTAGTTGACTAGAGATCCCAAAATTTAGGTTCAAAAAGACAACCTAATTGCATGAACCTTGTGCGGTCACTGTGGGGGAAATCCCGAGACTATTCCTATGATGTCAAACAGTGACATAAAACAGATCAGGTTAAGTTATGCTTTTAATGATACTTTGTTCATCCCAAGGTTGAGCAAAAGATATCACCTATGTGAGAATAAAGTGGGGTCGCTTCAAAAGAAACTAATAGGGTTTAGTTCTCTTAAGCTCTTGCAGAAGCAGGGGGTCCTCATGACCATAACAAACACAACCATGAGAAGCATAAAGAAAAAAATTGTCATTATCCCTAAAAATAGAGTTCATTAGTTAGGGAATAAGATTTTGATTTTACGATAGTTAGATGTAACAAAGTGTCATTATCCCTAAAATCATCATCGAATAGCTACACACAAAACTAGGTGATTTGCACGTAACAACACACACACACACACACACACACACACACATATATATTTATTTATTTATTTATTTTCACTTGAGTGATACATAAGAATTATAAATTTTTCATCGGTACTAATTTCATTAACTTCCTTTAGTTTTTTTTTAATTGTAATAAAAATATCAAATTACCTCTCAATATTTTTAAATCTTTCAAAACCAATATTCACTAAACAATATTCAAAACTGAACTAATTTCCTTTATGGGTTTCTCAAAAACCAAACAAATAAATCGAGAAACCCAATTTTCTCCTTAAGGTCAAATTCTAACTTGGTTCTCAAAAACCAAATTATTGTCTATTGTTATTTTATCTTTTCTAAATTCTGATTTTGGTGTAGGTTTTTTGTTCAAGCAAACCGCTTTCTTCAGCCGAGAGTAATTGAGGAGCTCCGAAATTTTGTCGAACAGTACACCCTTCCTCCCACTTCTTCATCATTTTTTTAAATTAGGGTTTTCGATTTGATTCATAAAATAAAATCAAAATCAATTAAGTATATGTATAACAAAATCGAAAAGGTTGAAGTGTGGGGTTGAGTTAGATTCTACAAGATTGTGGTCGTCGAAATATGTGAAGAGTTAACCAAAGAGGCTGGTGAAATGGGTTAGCACTAGAGGAGGTTGAGGTGTGTATGGTGTGGGTTGAGCTTATCGATTGTTCTTCATTATTAGATTGGATGCAAATTGGAAAAATCGGAGAAAACCCAAGTAGAAAAATTGTAGTTGCTGACGATGTTGATGACGAAGAGAGTCTCTTCGTGGAGTGGACCTAAACCAGCATCAAGATTCGTTAACGAGGTTGAGTTGTTTGGTTTTGAAGGGTAAGATATGAACGAGAGAGGATAGGATTTAGACACAAATGAATCTAATCAAGCTTTCATGTTTCGATACACAAATATTTTCACGGATTGAAACCAAAATTTGAGATAAAATCAACATGATTTTTTAAAAAAATTATAATAATTTTTATAAAATTATCGGAGATGCTCATATCAGGTTAAAATTGTTGATTATATTACAAGAGAGAAGAGAAGAGGGGTGAGAGAGATGAGGAGAAAGAGAGAGGCAAATGATATGGTTTGAAAATTTAAAAGATATTTAGAATTATTTGGGTCATTTTATTAAAACTAAAATTTAAGAATTAACGGAAGTTGACGGAATCATGATTTTTTTTAATATTACATCACTTTTCTTATCTACCCTTAAACTTACTCTACTCAAATACTGTAATAAGCCTCAAATCTTAGTATGAAGCCAAGGTTTAAGTACTGCAAACCACTAGACCAACATAAAAACTTACGCACCCTCATCCTTAAGCTGCTATATGTACACATTATAAACACTTTAGGCCAATTCTAATTGTGTCGATCACAACTCACAAGGCTCTTATTGAGATTAATGCGCAAGCCAAGCCATTATTTTACTTTTTGGCAAGAAAATGGTTGATTCATTCATGAAGAGCAAAAAGTGATTAATAAAGTATTGTTTTGAATATTAATTTTGAAATTGGGCATAAAGTATTTATATATTTTTAATTATTTGGAGATTTTTTTAATATATTTGGAAAGGAAAATGATACTTTTGTGCACATAAATATACACTTTTCTCACTTTCATAACCTACATTTTTTTTCTTTTTTCAGTACTCTGAATTTTATTTTGGGACAACTTACCCCTAGAATTTTGAAATACCAAAATTACCCCTGGAATTGACCCAAAATTAAATCTGGTCTAATTGAGAGAACCGGCCAATTTTTAAAGAGTGTAAAAAGACGAAATTACCCTCAACTACATCAAATTTTCAATCTTATGCCACTAAAAGGCGAGAAAAGGTCGCCCTTTAATCGTTCAAGTATTTGTGTTTCCGGCTTTGCCGGGTCAAACTCTCGAGTATTGACTTGTGGGTATTTAAGTGGTCTAGTTGATGGTTCGACATGTGGTAAAATTTATTGAAATTACTTAAGTTTTAAGTTCTTGGGTTCTCGATTATACTGACAATTTGCAATTAAAACGAACTTCAAACACAAGGAATACACTAATCGAGAAGTCTTAACACACAACAATCCACGAATATCCCTTAAATATGCTAGCCACCACTAGTGCTAGACAGATGGCGATAAACCATTTCAAGTTGAATGAACATGCAAGAGCAATGTGAGCGATCTAAACCTTAAATGCTTATCCTCTCGGGTAAGTCTTTCCTAACGTCAACTACCCTATCGTGATGTTATATTGACGTTAGGAAGCAATAAGTGCAACTATTTTCGAGCCGAAGTAAGAAGCTAGGCTTCTACACTTTGAGCCTACTTATGTCTCTACTCAACCTTCCTCTCGGACAAGTTTCAAGTTAACTTTCGTATACCCTAAATATCACACATTCTCACATGCAAACATCTAGCTACACTCAAGTCCAAGATTAATATCTATATTATCACAAATTCTAACCCATAATAATATAACTCGTCATCAAGCATTCAAATAAGCAAACTCACACACATATGCTTAAACATGAATTTATAACTCAAACTTGAAAAGTTTCAATCTTCATACAATGGTCTAACACCCATGGTTGTAAGTGTTTAGCCTACAACCATAGTGCTAAGAGTGAAATGTAAGGGAAAACAAACAAAGGAAACTAAGGGAATAAGAAAGAGCAAACTATGGCCCATGTTGGGCTTAAGATCTTCAAGTGTAGTTTTGTTGCTCTTCTTGGGGAATCTCCTTACTTCAATGCTTGATCTTGGTGGATTTGGAGTTGTTTGGCTTCTTCAATGGAATAGTGTTCTTGAGAAAGAGTTGGTGGCAAGCTATGTAGAGAGGCTGAAAGTCTTGAGTGGTGTGTAAAAAATGTGGTTCTAGGTCAACCTAGCTCTTGGCTATTTACAAAAACGCAGATATTGCCTATGTCACGATCATCCCAAAAGGCATCACGATCGTGACATCGTTTGAAATTTCAGGATCGTTGCATTTGCTGACACGATCGTCGTTGCCCTTCATTTTGGCTTGGTCACGATCGCTCCTAAAGGTGTCACGATCGTCATTGCTCCTAGAGGCGTTTGATGAATCCTCACGATCGTTCTGGTGATCGTGACAAAGCCTCTGCTGTCCCAACTTTGTAGTGTCACGATCGTGGCATTCTCTTTTTTTCCTGCTCTTGGTTTCTTGAGCTGCAAGCTACCTTCTCTTTTGCTTCGGTTTTGCTTCCAACACCTTCCAAAGTTGTCACTGCACATAATTCAAGTCCACGGTAAATCTCCGCACTAAATAGCCCTTAAATGACCGAAACGAGGGGAAAACGCGCTAAGATGGGGGGTATTTGGGCTCATTAAGGAGCATAAATGTCCCGCATCAAATCACTCCACACTTAGAAACTTTTTGTCCCCGAAAAGAAAAACAAGTGCAGATTTGCCGAGTTAGGTTCCCTGTGACCTTCTCACGTGGGGGGAGCTCGGCTTCTCCCGAGGGTTTCAAGTCCAACACCCTCAACTAAAAACATCTAAAACACAATTAACATGATTGTTGACAACTTGCTTAACTCTTAGGTTTACTTGAGCACTTACAATGACAAAGAGTCTCAGATCAACCAACATGGGAATAAGATTATACATGACAAGGCATATAAGCTAGTGAAGGCATATGACAAACAAAACACGGGAAATGCATGTTTACTAATTTTGAACCAATCATTTACTTAAACATTACGCATCATAGCACTTCTTGCTTCACTTCAAATCCCTTTCCCCTCGTGCGTTGGTGTTCATAGGCTAGTGAATAAACCGGATCCCCTTGATCACATGGTTGGAGACATAAGGAATTAAGACCACACACGTAGGGCTTTTGTGGCTTGTAATGTAGGCTTAGGCTCGGATGGTAAGTTTAGTAGATCAAAACAGTGTATCTTGCGGTGCACCACCACAAAGTTGCCTCGTTCCTCACTAATCACCATTACATCAATTCTCTCTCCAAACTTGTTCTCCTCCTAGGATGTCCTACCCCTCAACTCACTCGATTCCTTTCCCTTTTTCTTCCCAAATTGTGGCTCTTATTTGTGAAAATGTAAAACTTGCAAGGTTTAGATTTAAAATTCGAAATGCTCTTTTTTGCTTGAAGACTACTCTCTCGAATTTGGGCTTTAATTCTCTACTTCATTCTTTTTTTTCTTTTCTTTTTTCATTGCTTTTTTCCCTTACTTTTCTTTTTTGTAATTTTCTTTGATTTCTTGACTTTCTTGCCCAAATCCGAGACTTTTTCATTGTAAACATTTTCAAATCAAGTTTTGATAAAACATTTTCTTCGAATCATTGTGATTCGACAAATCAAGTTCATATCCAATTTCCCCCCAATCCTAGTTATGCACTTTTATTCCAATACATTGGTCTACTCTACCATGTATATGTCCCCACGCTCAACGAAGCAACTAAGCAAGTAAGTGCACGGGTTCAAATTTCCTTAGGATATAAAAATAGAAGTGGCGCATAGGCTTGTATTGTAGGGTCTTGAGAAAAAAGCTTTTTGGCTCTAAAGGGTACTAAGGATAAAATGTCAAGGTAGCTTTTAAGGCTCAAACGGTCCAATGAAGGCCTACGGTCTCCTCCCCACGGACTCTAACCCTAGGTCCGAAACCGAGCGTGGTCGAGTTGCTAGTTCTAAACACGACACATGAGTGAGGATGTAAGAAATGTTATAGTTGCGCAATATAATTAAATCGAGGTTTAAAAATAATATGCATTGCTCATGTGAAGAATCTCATTTAAAATCATCCGAACCTATATACCTATCATACACAATCATCGTTCTCAAGCTAGAAGTAAGGTCCTCATTGATATTTTTCCAAATGGCTCAGAAACGCAATTCCTCAGTAAGCAAATGATCAACCAAAAACAATCAACAATTCGATGCTCACAAGCAATATAAAAACTAGCATCATCATCAAGAAATGCACCAAAAAGGTGTCCAATAAACAGTAATTCTAGGGAGCCAACCCCGAGAGAGCTCCCAATCAAAAACATCATCCAAGAAAAAGTTTCAACCAACATCATTGTTCCAAAGGAAAATCAAACTAAAACAAGCTACGAGCAAGGAGAGGTTATACCTCTCAATCATCATTGTCGGGAATGAAGTAAGCATTTGGGTCGTCCTCCTCACCGTCGGGTTTAGCCTCGCTAGCTTGCTCGTGAGGAGCATATCCGCCTTGCGGATCGAAATAGGCTTGTTTGGTAGGCCCTTCGCATGTACCCAAGAATCTCTCTAATGTCCTGAGCCATCCCGTCATATCGCGCTGTGGTCTCCTTGTGGTAGTCTTCTTGATTCTTCACAACCGTGTGAATCCGGGTGTTCACTCCCTTGAATTGATCGAGCAATTCTTGATATTGCTCGGGACTGAGAGAACCCACGCCCTTGGCTTGGCTACTACTTCCTTCCCCAGTTGGTTCGATGGTTCCCGGTGGTGCTGGTCTCCCATCCAATTGCTTCCCGGTTATGATTTTTTCAAGAATTTTCTTCAATCTCGGCAAACAAACTAAATCCAGTGTTTCCTCCGTTGACCCTTCCAACATAAACTGTCGTACCTCGCTCGTTACCCAAATCCTTGGACCATCATCAAATGCATTGATCAGCGTCTTGAAGGCAATCTGAGACACAATGCAGCCACAATAGAGCTCGACTGCAGAGGGTTCCTTCAAGAAGGACCGGAGCTGATCCCAAATAATGTCCTCTCATGGTGCCCTCAAATTTCTCTTGTAGGCCGTAAGCACCCACAACTCCTTCATGTTCACATCATACTGCGTATGCTTCCTCCCAAATAGTGTTCCCGCTAGGAATTTCTGCAAATAAATAAGCTCAACCTCGCATTCGGGAATCTTATGCGCCTTGTTTAGGGTTCTATAACCCACTTGGCCAGTCAACTCATTCCAAAGGTCGGTGTTATCTTTGAGGTCCCACTGTTCGGTGTTCTTTTCAGTGAACCCGAAAATGTGCGTCAGATTGTTCAAGGTGATGGAAAAGTTCAGGGCACACAATCTGAACTGGAGCCGGGTCATGTCACTAGCGAGCATATGGAGAGTTGCTAGGAACTCTAATGTGAGGGTCTTGTAAGCAGGGGGCTGCCATTGAACCCCCGCCCAACCTAGGGTAGCCGATTTTCTTTCTAATTTCCTCCATATTTTCATATCATAGAAGAATTGTTGGTCGAAATACCTGTTATCCTTCATTGGGAGGTCCTTGAATGTCTCGAACCGCTCCCGTTGCTTGGCTATGGTGAAGATGTGGCATGGCACATTTGGTACCCCGACCTCAGGATCAGGAGGCACCTCTCGGAGAGGAGGAAGACGCACAATCACCTACTGTGGTGATGGAGGATTGGTTGGGTCTCGATTTCCCGAACTTGAGCCCTCAGGCTCGGTGTTCTTCTTTTGCTTTTTCGGATTTGGGGCTATGGCTGTGGAGGGGAAAGCTGATATAGTGTTGGGGATTAATATGGGAGGTGTGTATGTGAAGGACTGAGGGTTTGGTGGTCGGTAGTGGCGAATTCCGGCGAGAGGGGTCGAGAGAGAAGGGAGGATTTTAGATTTAGTCGCGTGAGAGAGAAAAAAGAATCTGATTTTTCTTTTAAACGCCGGTGTCACGATCGTGACTCGCCGCGCGCCACGATCGTGACGACCGTCTCTGCGGCTCTTGGATAAGGCTGTCACGAAGCTGTCACGATCGTGGCAGGTTCGTGGCAGCCCAAATTTGCCTTGGTCATGCCGTTTCGTCACAATTGTTACGGCGATCGTGACGCTTGCTCTGTCTTGCCCAATTCATTTTTGTCACGATCGTGTCAAGCTTTGTGACGATTGTGACTCTTGCTCTATCTTGCCCAATTCGTCTGTGTCACAATTGTTGTGCCTGTCGTGACGATCATGGAACTCGGTCTGGTTTTGCCTTGTCACGAAGCTGTTACGATCGTGGCATCTCCGTGACAGCTTGTTTTGGCATTTGTCACGCCAATTTTCCACGATCGTTTCAGCTATCGTGACACATGCCCTGCCTTGGAAGAATATAGGTGTCACGATCGTGCCAACTTACGCGACGATCGTGACATGCCCTTTTTTTCATTCTTGGTTTTCTTTCTTTGTTGCTCAACTCTTTGTTCCAAGCGGGATTCAACTCTCTCTTCCTGCACATAACTTGAAAATCTATCAAAAAACAAAACTCGAGTGTGGTGTGTGATGAATCACACACCACACTTAATTTCGCACCCCGGCCTTATTTTGATAAAACTTGATTGTGGTGTGTACACACCACACTTAATGCCCTTGTGAGGTCTCACGCTATCATGACTCTAACCTAGCCTTAGTGTGGTGTGTATGAAGTACACACCACACTTTAGACTCCATCGTACCATAGAAATATACAAAATCGTGCTAGTCCTCTTACTATCCATGCGCTAACCCAATCAAGAGGACCTTTCATATCCAAATATGAGGGTGATCAAACCTTCTTGGATGTCTTTTGGTCCGAGCTAGCTTCGCGACTCGTGCTTGTGTAGTATGGATAGTGACGCCTTTTGTATTTTGGTTCTTCCTTTAGTTGGCGCCATGATCCACCTTTACCTAAAACGGCACAGCTCGTCAATTCGTTAAGAGGTACAAACATGAAGAAAAATCTAACCTATAAATTTATGGATTCACAAAGAAGGTTCGAAGTTGGGATGCCTCCCAATAGAAATTTTGTTTAACATCGTTAGCTCGACGGGACGGCTAACAATTCATTCAATCTCCTCGAGATCAACCATAACTAGCATAATTGTTTCAATTTCCCTTTCTGGTGCTACCACACCGCCTTTCCCATGCCCATCTTTGTCTTTTTCGTCACAAATATCCAACTCCCCATCGCTTCCAAGGTAAGTCTTTACCAATTGTCCATTCACCGTAAAGGTAGACTTATCTTGCAAGTTTAGAAGCTCCACTGCACCATTTGGAAAACATGTTAAAATTCTAAACGGCCCCGACCATCTCAATTTGAGCTTGTCGGGGTGAATATGCAAGCGAGCATTGTAAAGTAACACTAATGATCCGGGTTCAAGAGTTCTTTTAACAAGATGTTTGTCATGTCATGCTTTAGTCTTTTCCTTATAAATGGCATTATTTTTGTAGGCGTCCCTCCTCCAGTCTTGGAATTCCTCGAGTTGCAATAATCTCTTGGATCCTGCCAATTCGAGATTCAAGTTGCAACGAGTGATTGCCCAATAGATTTTATACTATATTTCAAGAGTGAGGTGGCATGCTTTACCAAAAACTATACGATAAGGTGACATGTTAAGCGGTGTTTTGTAAGCGGTCCTATAAGCCCATAATGCCTCATCGAGTCTCAAAGACCAATCCTTGCGAGTGGGGCTCACGGTTTTTTCGAGAATTCTCTTGATTTCCTTATTCGCAACCTCGGCTTGACCATTAGTTTGAGGGTGGTAAGCCACGAACATCTTGTGCTTAACCCCAAACTTCTTGGTGAGTGCCTTAAAGAGCTTGTTTCTAAAGTGTGAGCCTCTATCACTAATGATAGCTCTAGGTGTACCAAACCGAGATATGATATTTCGCTTAACGAATCTTATCACGGTTTTCGCATCATCGCCAATGCATGCCTCCGCTTCCACCCACTTTGAAACATAGTCTACGGCCACTATAATATAAAATTTGCCGAAAGATGAAACAAATGGCCCCATGAAGTCCAAGCCCCACACATCAAATAATTTTACTTCAATAATATTTGTGTTAAGATTATGCCCTAGTCCAATGTAATTCCTCAATCTATATTGCAATGTATATCATTTTTCGGTCTAATAAAAAGGCATTATATTACTAATGTGTTGTAGTAGTATATCGAATGTAATTTGATCTATGTCATTATGTGTATAACCACTTATAGTAGAACTGTAGATCAGAAAGAATTGCATTCGATGAGTCCCTGATCAGCTAAGCTTCTTCAGAAGCGATCAGTATGAGACCAACTACTTGTGATCATGTTCTACTGATCATGGCAAAGTATGTGCCGAAGTTATATCATAGATATCATCAGGTCGATGATATCGGACAACCCGATTGTGAGTATGCAACATAGATACTGTCATGAGATACTCACATATCGTAGCTTGTCATTATATCCTAAGACCAAAGAGTCTTTGTGTGCACTGTGTAACGAATACCTGAGTTTAACCTAGTCTAACGTTACATGTAAGAGGGTAGCCATAACGGCTTTGATTGGCTTGTGTTGCGGGTCCGAATGTGACCTCGCAATTACACTTCTAACCCGCATTTGAGCACCGAATTGTCCTCGTTTCGGATTTATAGAGCCATTAATTTGGTACTTTTGATCATTTGTGTGTTTTTGACATTTTGTAGGTGCAAGGCACAATTAGAGCTGAAAATCGGTTAAGAAAGTTATGCACAACAGCTGAAACTTTCCGGTGGTGTAGATTTCTCGTCCGACGTCCGATTGGGGCCCATAATTTGTCGATTTGAGCAGATTGTGAAGATTTAATCCATTGGTGAAGATTTCAATGGGTCACGATCGTGCCTAGGCGAGCCACGATTGTGCCTAGGTGAGCCACGATCGTGCCTAAATGTATTTTTTGCCGAATTTTGCTCGAAACTTACAGAGGCGAGGCACGATTTGAGTCACGATCGTGTCTAGGTGAGGCACGATCGTGCCTACCAAGGAAAGATCGTGACTAAGGCGCGAAACTGATAATAAAGTGCAGAAATCAGATATTTGGAAGTGGTGGGGAGTTGGGCAAAGACCAAAAACGAGTTGAGGAGGAGAAAGTTGAGTTTGAGAACTCCAACCTCTTGTTCTTCATCAAACTTCAAGATTTCTTCATCTCTTCTTGACACTTTGGGAGTTTTGGAGTGGATTCCACCATAGACTCAACCTTTGGAGCTAGGAAAGGAAGCTTTGGAGAGATTCCCACCATCAAATCCACCGAGCATGAAGATCCATCTTGCTCAAGAACACCAAGAGCAATTTCTATCCCTATTTACTAGTTTATTTTGATGTTGTTCTTTAGTTTTGTTGATTGTATGATGATAGTTGGTTGAGCACCATGGTTGAGGGCTAAATCCCTTTGACATGGGTGCTAGACATTTGTGATGTGATTATTGAGCTAATTGAGGTATTAGTTCTAGGATTGAAGACTTTGTTGTGTGGATTGTTGTTTGAATGCATGTATTGTTTAATTGACGCTTTACAATACGTGTTTGAGGAGTTCTATCCGATACCAAAAGGGAAGGAATAAAATCCAGACCTAGCATCCACCGAGGGTTGTAGGCTCAAGACCATGGCTTGGCACCTCGTAATAACCCTTAGCTTTATATTGTCGATCGAATGCGGTCTCGAGTTGTTCTCAATACCGAAAGGGCACGAGGAGACTCGGGATTAGGCTAACCTCATTACCGAAAGGCGAGGTCGGCACTTAAGACATAGGCTCAACATTAATTTCGATCCGAAGGAATTAAAACTCGCAAACTTATTTACATTGCTATTTGTCTAGCACCCTAGGCGCTTTACTTCCATTGTTATCATGTTGTTGCTATTTACTTGTTGGTAGTTTACTAAAATAAATACAAACACTCAAAACAACTTACGACCCTCATTAGTCCATGTGGATTCGACTCGGTATCTTACCGGTTTATTTGTACTTGCCGCGACCGCGTGTTGTTGCGCGAGAGAGGGGAGACCGCTTTTCCCCCCAACAAATTAGCGCCGTTGTCGGGGACTAATTGGTATTAGGTTGCTTGATTTCTTGTGTTTGTTTTCTTTATTTTTTGATACTTGTTAAGTGTTTATTTTATAGGTACTTTGTTTGGTGTACGATCCGGAGCTTGGTTAGCTCTAAATGGAAAAAGAGTGGAATAAATACGATGATGATCTAGGATGCGAGGTGCATTCAAGTTGGCCAAGATGGGGCCAAGAAGAATACTATGGCCAGGATGAGAACTACAATTCTCAAGAGGATTTCTGCAGCAAAGACTACGACAATGGCTTTGATTATGGTTATCGTGAGCCACTGTCAAATTTTCAAACCAGAGATGATTCTCCACCACTTCAGTACAACCAAGAAGAGGACTCGTTAAGAGATGTTTTAGCGACTTTTATGAAAAGCCAAACGGCAGCGAACGACAAGCTTAGAAGAATGATGAGGAGCACCGAGGTTAAGTTTGAGCAAAGAAGTGCTCCTTGCCCGATGGAGGCTAATGAGGAGCGGGCCAAGGATGACGAGAGTGAATTACATATGGAGGTTCGCATGATTAATGAGGAGTGGGCCAAGGAGGACGAGTTGTGGCAATTGCAAATGGAGGTTGACAAGGCTAATGGGGAGAGTTGGGCCAGCATGGACGAGGATGAGTCCACTGTGCCTGAGTCGGAGTTCGAATTTGACTCTTCTTTAGAAGCCGATGACGAAAGAGAAGATGAAATTGAATCAAATGTCATGATCTATGGTGAGCAAGAAAGGGCCGAAGAGCCGGAGTTCATGCAACTTGGAGTGGTGATGGACGAGTCTAAGGAAGTTGAGCAAGAGCTCGAGGAAGAAGCCCCAGAAGAAGCATGGGGGCTAGTGGCCGAAGTACCACATAAGACTTACAAGGAGGTCATCTATGAAGCGACTTTGTTGGTAAGGGAGCCTGTAGTTGAAGCAAAAATATGGGCTCCACTTCTTTTTCACACTTACGATAACCCCTGCTTTGATTTAGAATATATCTTGCCCGAGAAAGTTATTTTTGAGCAAATTTCGATTCCGAAAAATGCTAAATATGCATTTGTTGACAATGATTTATCTTTGCCTGTGTTTATTTCTAACACATAGTCTGAAAATCATGAAAGGTATCTCTTGGCGAAGCTTGGAGAGAGGAAGCAGGAGGTGAGAGAAATGGGACCTATCTTGGTGATCCGAGATGGAGAAGAGGTCCCGGTTGAGAAAGAGAAGACAGAAGAGTCGGCATATGTCTACACCAAAGGTGACATCTTGCCTTGTTTCTCATATGCATCAAGTTTACATTCGATGCATATAAATGTTAAAAAAGTGAATGGTAAGTGCTTCTATGCACTTGAAAATTTTAGTACCTCCGGGCACAACTTTCATCGATTGCCCTTTAAAGAAAAGTTGTGGAGGCGGCGAATTTTTATACGCCTAATGAAAATCTCTCCAGCCTACATCAAGGAGAGATTGAATAGTTTCAAAATGATTGTCTTTGAGAGAGGAAAGTGCTTTCTTTCGCATGTTTGTGTGTATATAGTATGTTTGTTTGTGTTAAGTCAAGGCTTTATCGAGCCTTAAGTATGGCGTGTACCCCCGTACACACCACATTTGGTTGTTTTTATGTATTAGTGTTGCTTAAGGTCAAGTAAGGTCTTAAGTGTGGTGTGTACCCCCGTACACACCACAATCGAGTGTCTTTAGTTGCGGTCTTGGTAGAGCCCTAAGTGTGTTGTGTGATTGATCACACACCACAATTGAGTCTTTAAATTATGTTGATAGTTGCATGTTAGGAAGAATAATTGCTTGCTTTATTGAACATTTGTGATATCTATTAGCTTGATCATGGATTCAATTGCCTATTTTGAGATTCCTATGCGTGTTAATGTCTTGTGGAGAAGTTTTTTGGGCTTGTGATGATTTGGAATGAATGCTACTTATTTGCGAAATGTGAAGTATGGTTGCTTTGCAAAAATGTAGTAACTTGTTTATTAGTTGGCCAAGAGTTCTAATTCAAGTGCATGAGTTATTTTTGAATATATTCACACACTAGCACGTGATCTCGAGTTAGGGTTGGTGATGGTGTTAAGGGAAACCAAAAGGGGTTGGGAGAAAAGAAAATATCGAGCAAGAGTTGAAGTGAGTTGAGAGAAAAAAGAGTGTTTGAATTTGTCCCTTGGTCCCCAAACTCGGGCATGGTCCGAGGTAAAAGGCAAGGGGGGAGATTAAGAGTTGGGTTCCACAAGCCAAATCCCTAACGTCTACATGATGGGATATAATGAAAAAGCTCACAAACCCTTGTACAAAGAAACCATTCCTCACACAAAAAGCTACAAAAAATCCCACAAATCAAATGCCTAATGTCACAATGACAAATCGCTACACAAAGGCCAAATACGGGATAGTCTCAAATCATGAGAAGTAGGAATGTGAATAAAGGGAAACACAAATACACTTTGGGAGAGAATGTAAGGAAAAATGCTCACTCCATAAATAAAAAGCAACCTCCCCTTAATATCCATCATGAGCTTTTAACTCGAGGGTCACAAAGTTTCCAACACGTGCATCATTTAAGATCTTGTAGTTGGTATAGTTACTCTTGGAAAACTAAACATAAACTTGAGAAACATCTAACTAATAAATCAGATATTCGCGCATCTAATTTAGCATTTGGGTTTGTGTTGGTATGGTGGAAAAAGGTGGCTCCACGAGTTATTAACATGTTTGTAGGAGTATAGACATTTCGGATTCGAACGATTGTCCATATCTTGTAAATAAAGTCTTATTGTGTTGATTAGGCAAGCTAGTTTGTTTTGCGTATTTTCGGTTTAGGGGTGCTTATCCTAAAACCCCTAGGAGATGTCGAGCTCCTCCTATTGAGTTGGCTGAGGGTTCTTAACTCGGAAAATTTTGTGCTTAATTTTATTTTTCTTATCGAGGACGATAAGGTTGAAATTTTGATCAGCTAGTCGTGCAAGATGCCACACACAATGTTACACAGAATGCTATAACGTTGTGTCTGACTTCTTGCGTAGATAATGCAGGACAGTAAATATAAAGCTATAAGTAATGACACAGCAGATTGTTTACCCAGTTCGGTGCAACGTCACCTACGTCTGGGGGCTCTCAGCCTAGTGGAAAGATTTCACTTATCAGTAATCCGTCAGAACATACAAGTACCTGTGATCTCTCCTAGATCTATACTTTATGCTACGTCTTACAGTGCAATCTATCTCAGGGTCTCCCCCTGAATCCAAGAACGTCTTGATTCCACTCTTCGAGCAATCGCCTTGCTCTGTCGTCTTCAAGTCTTCTTCAAGCTTGGTGGTTGCGTGCAGTCTTCAACTCACGACTTCAGTAAACCCTCAATCACCTAACTCTCTATAGTTATGTGATACACAACATCCTAAGCTCAATCTGCAATTTCTCAGCCCGCAAACCTTCACGTCTAAGAACCTTGCAAATCGTTGCTAGGAAACAAATAAAGAACCACACGATTGCTAAGGGGGTAGCCTAAGCTTTTATAGCAATCGTGGATGAGTACTAACCCTATAGGGTTTCCTCTTAATCGCCGTCTTTCTTCTTTTCAGATTAGGAGTCGTTCTGCTCTTTCCTAATCGTTTTCTTGCTGCACTGCCGAACCTGCACTTTCCTGATTTCTGTCGATCAGGATGCTTGCCGGGATACCGTCAACAATGTCACACAAGATGTCGTAGAAGATGCTTCGACATTCTTTGTAACATGTTTCTTCAGTTCCTTCAAAATCAGCCAATCTCGAAAAACGTCGTAACTACAATCTCCCCCTTTGGCTATTTTTAAGGACAGCATTCTTCGTCGCATTCTTCGTCGCATTCTACGTCGCATTTGTCGTCTTCGTCGATCGGCAGTGTCGTCGCGCGTATCGTCGCGTCTTGTGTCTTTGCGTCGCGTCGTCTCTATCTTTCTTCCTTGTATCATCGCGCGCGTATATGTATATCTAATTTAACCTTACTCCCCCTTGCTGGCTCAAAAAGAGCCAAAGTACAAACAAATATTGTGACAAATCCGGGAAATAAGCAAAATAAATCAAAACATAACTCACACTTGCTCTCAATCAGCTGTCGAGAGGAAGCGTGATACATTGTTCACAAAAATATTACAGACATAAAAGTTGTTTAGTAGTTCAAGAGTCAGAGAATTTCATAAAATTTTTTAAATAGAGCTGCTGTTGGAACTTGCAGTCTCTGTTGCATCTGTGGAGGCTTCTTGGGTAGCTTCTTCTGGATCATTTGTGTTATCATCTTCAGAGCCTGGAGGAGACATTGATTGCAGCAGGTTGGCGCAGTGAGTTCGGCGCTGCGAGAGGTGCTTTAGAGCAGTCTTTAAGTTTGCAATGTCCTCATCAAGCACAGAAATTTCTCGTTCGAGCATGACGGCATCCCTGCTGGTAGTCCTTGTGAGAGGGACGGCACTTGTGGCTCTACTGGTCTTTGCCGTGGCTTCCGGCCTGATAAGATCAGGAGCATGCTTCCCTTCAAACAACTTGTGGCTTACCACAATCTGTCCTCCTCTTTTGCCCACCTTATCTGATGGTTTCAACACTCCAGGGTGTTGATATACAAGTAATTCAGAGATAAGGGATGGAAAGGCTATGGGGATTTTCACAGCAAGAGATCTAGCATGGCGAACAAGATGATCAATCACAAATTGTCCAAAGTCAAGTTTAGATCCAGTACCTATTTGGTAGATCAGGATTGCCAGCTCAGGTTTGATAGATGATGCGTGGGTCGAGGGCGCCCAATTTGCAACTCCAATCCGAAAGAGTAATGGAGTACTTGGAAGTTAGATCTGATGCAGCCATGGTGCCTTTGGATGGCCATGTTCTGCTTTTATCTCCGGTGATTTCACGGAGGACTTTGCTTAGATCGGGTGGTGGCACAGATCGAACCCTCTTCCTTCCCAGGAAGTCATTGATAATGTCAGAGGAGATGTCAAAGCGAATGCCTCTCACATATACCTTATCAAACTCTGGAGCATCTGGGTACCAAACGTGGTAGGCAAATTTGCAATGAATTCCTTAACCAGGAGGGGATAGTGATTACCGATGTTGGAGACGGTTCTCATTAATTCTGCCTTTTCCAGGAGCTGTATAATGGCCTCTAGTCCACGCAGCTCCGCGACAGTGTCTTCTCTGGGTATGCCGTTCTCTGAAATACAAACTCCCACCTCTTTGCTCCTTCTGCTGAGTGAAACGACACATTGTCGTAAGTTACACTCATGGTGTTCTTGGCCGTCTTCAGGGCCTTCTTCTTCTTTCCTTCCTCAGCAGGGACCTCTTCAATGTCATCATCAGTTGGTTCATCCATCAAACTCCTTGTCGCGATCACCTTCTTCCCCTTTCCTTTGACATGCAGCTTTTTCTTTTTGTTGCTGGGACCTCCAGCCTCCTTGTCCTCCTTCCTTTTCCTTGTTTCTTTCAATTTTCCAACCATAACAGCCAAACTTTCAGTTTCTTCTAGAACTTTTTTCTTCAGGGTTGACAGCACTGTGTGTGCCGTCTCAGCAGCTTCTTCCATGACATCTTCTCTGGCATCCAGCGGGTTTTCTTCTGTGTTGTTGGTGGTAGTATCCTTGTTCTTCTCAGCTTCTTCCAGATCGGTCTCTCCGTTTCTGGTTTCTTCTTTCTCTTCTTCTTCCTCGGCTTCTTCCGAGTCAGCTATTTCTTCTTCTTCTACAACCTTTTCAGTGGCTTTTGGTATGACATATGTTCCTTCTTCTTCTCCCCCTTCTCCTTCCGCAATGCGTTCCAATCCATGACTGATAGGAGTCAGATCCTCCTTTTCTTCTTCCGGACGTATCAGTTCTTCTACCACACCTTCTTGAGGTGGGTCCTGGTTTTCCAGCAGTGATTCTAACAAATCACTGTTTCTAGAGGTATCGGCAGAGAAATCGTTATATGTTGGTGTTGGAACTGCAACGATTTGCATGGAGGCTTCTCGATTTTCCTGGCCAAGATCATTCTCTCTTTCTGACCCAATTAGGTCAGACATTAAGAAAGCAGCGCTTCCGGTCCGGGACTTCTTGGGAACTCGAGCAAAAACTGGTATTGGGGATTTCTCTGGTGAAGCCTCTTTGAGAATTTCTTCTGACTTCTTCAGGGTTTTTGGCCCTTTGATTCGCACTCCATGCTTGTTTGTTTTCGCTCTACTGCTTCTGGAGCCTTTAGGTTCAGCTTTCTTTGAATCGGTGGCTTCCTTTGGGGCTACTGTGCTTCTAGTTTTCACCATTGTTGTTAGAGAGATTTGCAGAGAGTGAATGGTGAAGGAGATGAGAGCGAGCACAGAGAGGAGGCAGACTAGGTTTTTGAAAATGATTCAAATCTTTGTACCGTCTGAGCGTATCTTTCCTTTTCTTTTATATGGGCTTTTGATATGCTTGGCCCAATGACATTCGTTGGAATTTAGACCGGTTCATGAAGAGGTACAAACAACTCCCCTCAACCGTTTCTACAACTTCTTATTGTTCACTGATGGTGCACAGACCGAGTGATGATCTAAGATCCTCGAATCTGCTTGCATCTAATGCTTTTGTGAAAATATCAGCAAGTTGCTTCTCTGTGGGAATGTGCTCTAGGATGATCTTCTTGTCTTCGACCAATTCTCGAATAAAGTGGTGTCTAATATCAATGTGTTTGGTCTTACTGTGTTGGACAGGGTTTTTGGAGATGTTGATAGCGCTGACATTATCACAATATAAAGTCATGGCATCCTGTCTGACATTGTATTCGACTAACATCTGCTTCATCCAAAGTAGTTGTGTACAGCTACTCCCAGCAGCAATATACTCTGATTGCACAAATAGAGTCTTGTCGACTCCCCCTCTAGTGTAGCCGCTTTGGATGAGAAATTTTGTGAGCCTTTCATACCAAGCCCTTGGTGCTTGTTTCAACCCATAAAGAGCTTTCTTGAGTTTATACACATGATCAGCATGGTGAGGATCAACAAATCCTTTAGGTTGTGACACATACACTTCTTCGTTGAGGTCCCCATTCAAGAATGCACTTTTGACATCCATCTGGTAGAGCTTTATCTGTAGATGGCATGATATCCCTAGCAAGAGACGGATTGCTTCAAGTCTTGCAACAAGAGCAAAAGTCTCATCGAAGTCGACACCCTCAATTTGAGTATACCCTTGAGCAACTAACCTTGCTTTGTTGCGAGTGATGTTGCCAAGCTCATCGGATTTGTTCTTGAAGATCCATTTGGTGCCTATGATGTTTCCTTCACTTGGTTTGGGCACTAGTTCCCATACTTGATTTTTCTCAAATTGAATCAGCTCTTCTTGCATAGCATTGACCCAATACTCATCATTGATGGCTTCATTGATGTTTTTGGGTTCTGTCTTTGAGACGAAGCAAATATTTCCTATCATCTCGTTATAATCTTCAGGAGCTTTTGACCGAGTCCGTACGCCTTCATTCCGGTTTCCAATAACTCCAGAGATAGGATGGTTAGTTTGAACTCTTCGTGAGGGATTCTTGTTGCTGGTTTCAGGAACTACTTCATCATTGGTGGCATCATCTTCTGTTTTGCTGCTAGCATCTTCTCTGACATTTGGAGTAGCATTCTTCCTGACATTGTTGGGCGGATAGGCTCCGTCTTCGTCCGTCGCATCTTCTGAGGCATCTTCGCAGTCATCATCAACGACAACATTGATTGATTCCATCATGGTCATGGTTCGTTTGTTGAAGACTCGGTATGCGCGACTATTCCTTGAATAGCCAAGGAAGATGCCTTCATCGCTTTTTGGGTCAAGCTTTCGACGAGGCTCTCTATCAGCCAGTATATAACAAGTGGAGCTAAAGATATGAAAGTACTTAACATTGGGCTTTCTCCCCCTCCATATTTCATAATGAGTTACTGACATACCTGGTCGGAGAGTGACTCGATTGTGGATATGGCAAGCAGTGTTAAGTGCTTCTGCCCAGAAGTGAGTTGGTATGTCTTTAGCCAGCATCATAACTCTCGCCATCTCCTGTAGAGTCCTGTTCTTGTGCTCAACAATGCCATTCTGTTGAGGAGTGATTGGTGCTGAGAATTCATGCGCTATCCCATCTGAGTTGCAGAAATCTACAAACTTGTTGTTTTCGAACTCTCGACCATGATCACTACGAAGGCGGATGATTTTGCCAATTGTCTCTCCTTTTTCTCGTTGGACTTGGATGCATAGATTCTTGAAGATCGAGAAGGTGTCTGATTTGTCACGAGGGAAGTCAACCCAAGTATATCGTGAGTAATCATCTACACACACAAAGACATATCGTTTTCCTCCAAGACTTTCAACTTGCATTGGTCCCATGAGGTCAACATGTATCAGCTCAAGTACCCGAGAGGTGGTGATATGCTAAAGCTTCTTGTGTGACATCTTGGTCTGCTTTCCAATTTGACATTCTCCACAGATCTTTCCTTCTACTATTTTTAGGTTTGGAATACATGTGATTGCCTGCTCTGAGATTGCCTTTTGCATGCTTCTAAGATTTAGATGTCCAAGCTTTCGGTGCCATAGTTTGGTTTCTTCTGCTTTGGAGACAAGGCACTTGATTGCTTCGATATGTGTCTCGGGTGACCAGATATAGCAATTGTCCGTTGAGCGAACTCCTTGTAGAATAGTGATTTGATTAAAGTCTTTAACTATACAGGCTTCTTTCGTGAATTTCACTTCTGAATCCTGATCACAAATCTGACTGATGCTAATCAAGTTTGCTTTAAGTCCTTCTACAAGTAATGCTTCAGTCAGGCAGGTGGCTCCTGGATGCTTAAGTACTCCTTTTCCGATAATTCGAGCTCGAATCCCATCTCCAAATGTAACAAAGCAGTTTGTATATAGTTTAAGATCAGAGAGAAATTCTGGAGTACCTGTCATGTGTCGAGAGCATCCACTGTCGAGGTACCAGTCCTTGTTTGTTGAAGCACTTAAGGATGTATATGCAACATTGGCTCGAAAGACTAGGTTCTTAGGTCTCCATTCAAGGCGGGACGTCTTCGGAGGAGATGAGAGATGCCTTTGATATTTCTTTTGTTGTAGCTGAGCTTGCTTCCTCTCAAGAAGTTGAAAGCAAAAAGATCTGATGTGACCAGGTTGACCACAGTAATGACATATCCATTGATATTGATAAGCTGGTCTTCTGTAGCTTTGTTGTCTATGTGGAGGATGTCTTCTGACAGTTTCTTGACAAGAACAGGTTGTAGACGATGTTATGGCTTTTGTTGTAGGTCGTCCTGTAGGATGAGTTGGGGCATCCTGTTGTTTCTTGTCAGCCAAGGCTTGTTGTGGGATAAACTTTGGCCCTGTTGTTGAGGGGACAGCATGTGTGTACCCTAGTCCCGTCGTATCTTTGGACTGTTTTCCCACCGATAAAATCTTGTCAAGGCTTTCTGTGCTCGAATTCATCATCTTTACCGATTTAGTCATGAGACTAATTTCTCCATTAAGTCTGGTGATTTCTCGTTTCAGCTCCACGATCGTCTCTAGAAATCTAGACTTGTCGCTGGTAAGACTAATGATCCTTTCGCCTTGTTGATCAAGTATCAGAGTTTCCTTGATCCATCTGGTGTGTAAGCCTTTGTATGCCTCGACTAGTTGCTCATTAGTCCAATTCTCATTTGGAGTTGGATCATTATTGATGTCGACATTATTGTCAACATTACATGTAGGAGTAGTAGTAGTGAATGCAACAAAGTTGCTTACCTCTTCAGATCCACTATCTTCATTGTCATCATCTTATAGGGTGGCATTGTATCCTCGTTTTTGTTGTTTGAGGAAATTTGGACATTCTCTACGGAGGTGGCCGAATCCTTCACATTCATGACATTGAAGTCCTTTGTTTTTGTTTTCTTCCCCACTCTTGTTTGGTTTGTCAAGACTGCCTCCAACTTGAGCTTTTTGTGGAGCTTTGTTTCTGGCATTTGCTGTGACATTCCGTCCACCCATTCGACTAAATCTTCTCATGGCTTTGTTGTAATTTTTGTGAGAAGGGCCATTGTAGCCTCGATGTCTTCATCAGAATCCGAATCCTCAGGATCTGGTTGCTTGTGTGTTGAGCTTTTGAAAGCAACTCCTTTGTTCCTTTCGTCGATGTTGGGTAGAGACAATTCATAGGTCATTAGAGACCCCATCAGCTCATCAAATTTCAAGACCTTGAGGTCATGAACTTCTTCAATTGCTGTGATCTTCATCTTGAACCTAGGGCTAAGAGCACGTAGGGTTTTTCTTACCAATTTTTCATCAGACATTGGTTCTCCCAGAGAATAGGATTCATTGGCTAGATCACGAATACGAACATTGAACTCTGCAATTGATTCGTCTTCTTTCATGATGAGGGCTTCGAAGTTGGTAGTTAGGTATTGCAGCTTTTGTTCTCGAACCTTGGTTGTTCCTTCATATGCAACGGCCAGGATGTCCCAAGCTGATTTGGTAGTTGTGCATGTGTTGATTAGTCTGAATACGTTCTTGTCAACACCATTGAAGATAGCAATCAGAGCTCGAGAATTTCCCAGTGATTCTTCATCTTCATCATCAGTCCAATCTTTTTCTGGTTTTGGACCGATAGGATTGCCATCACTGTCACTGAGTTGAGGTGCATTCCAACCATTGAGTACAGCCTTCCATGTTTTGTTGTCTAGTGACTTCATGAAGGCACACATTCGAGCCTTCCAATAGCCATAGTTGCTTCCATCTAGAACAGGTGGTCGATTTATGGATCCTCCTTCTCTGGTATTGTCCATCTTTGATCAAAATATTTGTTTAGGACCTTCACCTAAAGTTATAGGAGCCTCCTCTAATACCAATTGAAATTTTGATCAGCTAGTCGTGCAAGATGCCACACACAATGTTACACAGAGTGTTATAACGTTGTGTCTGACTTCTTGCGTAGATAATGCAGGACAGTAAATATAAAGCTATAAGTAATGACACAGCAGATTGTTTACCCAGTTCGGTGCAACGTCACCTACGTCTGGGGGCTCTCAGCCTAGTGGAAAGATTTCACTTATCAGTAATCCGTCAGAACATACAAGTACCTGTGATCTCTCCTAGATCTATACTTTATGCTACGTCTTACAGTGCAATCTATCTCAGGGTCTCCCCCTGAATCCAAGAACGTCTTGATTCCACTCTTCGAGCAATCGCCTTGCTCTGTCGTCTTCAAGTCTTCTTCAAGCTTGGTGGTTGCGTGCAGTCTTCAACTCACGACTTCAGTAAACCCTCAATCACCTAACTCTCTATAGTTATGTGATACACAACATCCTAAGCTCAATCTGCAATTTCTCAGCCCAAACCTTCACGTCTAAGAACCTTGCAAATCGTTGCTAGGAAACAAATAAAGAACCACACGATTGCTAAGGGGGTAGCCTAAGCTTTTATAGCAATCGTGGATGAGTACTAACCCTATAGGGTTTCCTCTTAATCGTCGTCTTTCTTCTTTTCAGATTAGGAGTCGTTCTGTTCTTTCCTAATCGTTTTCTTGCTGCACTGCCGAACCTGCACTTTCCTGATTTCTGTCGATCAGGATGCTTGCCGAGATGCCGTCAACAATGTCACACAAGATGTCGTAGAAGATGCTTCGACATTCTTTGTAACATGTTTCTTCAGTTCCTTCAAAATCAGCCAATCTCGAAAAACGTCGTAACTACAAAGGTTTTAAGTGTGGGGTGTTGTTGCGGGTCCGAATGTGACCTCGCAATTACACTTTTGACCCGCATTTGAGCACCGAATTGTCCTCGTTTTGGATTTCTAGAGCCATTAATTTGGTACTTTTGATCATTTGTGTGTTTTTGACATTTTGTAGGTGCAAGGCACAATTAGAGCTGAAAATCGGTTAATCCATTAGTGAAGATCTAATCCATTAGTGAAGATTTCAATGGGTCATGATCGTGCCTAGGTGAGCCACGATCGTGCCTAAATGTATTTTTTGCCGAATTTTGCTCAAAACTTACAGAGGCGAGGCACGATTTGAGTCACGATCGTGTCTAGGTGAGGCACGATCGTGCCTACCAAGGAAAGATCGTGACTAAGGCGCGAAACTGATAATAAAGTGCAGAAATCAGATATTTTGGAGTGGTGGGAGTTGGGCAAAGACCAAAAACGAGTTGAGGAGGAGAGAGTTGAGTTTGAGAGCTCCAACCTCTTGTTCTTCATCAAACTTGAAGATTTCTTCATCTCTGCTTGACACTTTAGGAGTTTTGGAGTGGATTCCACCATAGAATCAACCTTTGGAGCTAGGAAAGGAAGCTTTGGAGAGATTCCCACCATCAAATCCACCGAGCATGAAAATCCATCTTGCTCAAGAAGACCAAGAGCAATTTCTATCCCTATTTACTAGTTTATTTTGATGTTGTTATTTAATTTTGTTGATTGTATGATGATAGTTGGATTGAGCACCATGGTTGAGGGCTAAATCCCTTTGCCATGGGTGCTAGACATTTGTGATGTGATTATTGAGTTTATTGAGGTATTAGTTCTAGGATTGAAGACTTTGTTGCGTGGATTTTTGTTTGAATGCATGTATTGTTTAATTGACGCTTTACAATATGTGTTTGAGGAGTTCTATCCGATACCGAAAGGGAAGTAATAGAATCTGGACCTAGCATCCACCGAGAGTTGTAGGCTCAAGACCGTGGCTTCGCACCTCGTAATAACCCTTAGCTTTATATTATCGATCTAATGCGGTCTCGAGTTGTTCTCAATACCGAAAGGGCACAAGGAGACTCGGGATTAGGCTAACCTCATTACCGAAAGGCGAGGTCGGCAGTTAAGACATTGGTTCAACATTAATTTGATCCGAAGGAATTAAAACTCGCAAACTTATTTACATTACTATTTGTCTAGCACCCTAGGCGCTTTACTTCCATTTTTATCATGTTGTTGCTATTTACTTGTTGGTAGTTTACTAAAATAAATACAAACACTCAAAACAACCTACGACCCTCATTAGTCCCTGCGGATTCGACTCGGTATCTTACCGATTTATTTGTACTTGCCGCGACCGCGTGTTGTTGCGCGAGAGTGGGGAGACCGCTTTTTCCCCCAACAATTTGGTTATTAATTGCATTTGTGAACTCGAAAGGCGTCTGAGGGATTTATCACTCATACTCCGGTATGAGAAAGATATCCGTTTAGGCCACTTGATGAGTATGACTGAAGGAATAGCACGGTCGTGCAGGTGATACCTTAGTATCAGTTTTCAGTCATCTCAGATATCAAGAAACAGTGATTGATAAATTAGGGTGACGGTTCTATGCCTTTTGATCAATCTGGATATCGGTTTGATAAAAGGACAGTGACATGTACGATAACAGGTTAAGTTGAATAATCGATAATCACGAACGTTGGGTAATCATAATGTCTTGCTAGAGACCACTTATGCTGGAAAGGGTAAAATAGTAATTTTACCAGTCTGCCAACGGGTCGTGAGCCTAGAGGGTCACACACTTTAAGTACAATATGTGACAAACAAGCATGGAAGGTAATTGGGAGAATCCTCTTTTCAATTTAGTCAAATTGAAAACGATTCGGTTGATTTATGGCCTAAGTTTATTAACCAGACGGTTGAAGAAACCAAATTAGGGAGATTGGACCGGTTTAGCTAAATCATAATTAGAACTCAATTAAATGGGTTTTAATTTGGATTTGGCTTAGGGTTTTAATTTATGAATGAGACTTAAATGTGATTATGGGATTAATGGAATATATTGTGTAATTAATAAAAGATATTCAAAATCAGATTTTTAATAATTACACAATAATCTTTCCCTAATTCTATCACTGATTTTTGGCAATCCATTCATTCCCTCTCCCCATAATCGGCCGACCCTCCCTCTCTACCCATTCCCGATTGTTTTTGTCCAATTCTTCACAAAATTATTAGCAAAACAGTGTGAAGAAACCTCCCAAGGTATTGTGCTTGTGTGGACTTGCTGTAGAAACACTACCCTTGTGTTTTACATCGATTCAAAGGTAAATTTTTTGAAAAATACATGTACTCTGAATTTTAACAATAAGATCCTATGTTCTTCATTGATTCCCATGGTTAATTTAATCCGCTGCATGAAATTAATCTATGGAACCCATGGGAATCCCTTTCAATTTATGCGGGGCATCTCATGATGGCGGGAAATCCTTCCCGCCCTTTAGCATTTTTCACAACTTTTGGAAAAAGTATACGCATTTTTGAAAATTGAAGGCCAATAGAATCCGGATTGCAAAATTTTAAAAGCGGTTCTCTCACCCGAGTAGTGACCACCATACGGCGAATCATGACATGAAGTTAAAATAGATTGTACCTCGTCTTCCGGGATGCATCGTTGGAAGATTTGATCTACCCCTTGCTTGAAGAGATAGGGCTCGTCCCAATCATAATCTTTGCACTCGTGTAAAAATCTCTTCTTTTGACTTGAACTCATATCCGGAGGTATAATCCCACCAACTAGGTAATTAGCTATATCCGCGTACCATGGCCTGCTTGCCGAGACTACAATGAGTTGTTCATACGGAAATGCTTCTCGAATAAAACATCCCTCCTTCTCGCTTGATTGCTCGAGCCTTGAGAGGTGATCGGCTACTTGGTTCTTCCTTCCTTGCCTATCCACGATTTCTACTTGAAATTCTTGCGAGAGTAAGACCCAACGAATAAGCTTTCCTTAGACTCCTTCTTGGCGAGAAGGTACTTTATCGCCGCATGATCCGTGTGAACTCTCGTCTTTGCCCCGATGAGATAGGGGTGGAATTTCTCGCATGCGTAGACGACGGCATATAGCTCTTTTTCCGTTACTGTGTAATTGATTTGTGCTCCCGAGAGTGTTTTGCTTGCATAATACACGACCTGAAATACATTATCATGCATTTGTCCAAACACGGCTCCAAGTGCAAGATCACTCGCGTCACACATCACTTTGAAGGGACGTATCCAATCGGGAGGCATCACTATAAGCGCGGAAACCAACATCACCTTTAATCTTGTATAGGCTTCCATGCACTTGTCATCGAATATGAACTTTGCTCCTTTCTCCAGTAGCCCACATAGTGGCTTGGCTATTGTGGAAAAGTCTTTTATGAATCGTCTATAAAACCCGGCGTGCCCTAAGAAACTTTGAATTTGCTTGACCGAACTCGGTGGGGGTAGCTTCGCAATTTTCTCGACCTTGGCTCTATCAACCTCGATCCCCTTCTCAGATAACTTGTGTCCGAGTACGATTCCTTCTTCCACCATGAAATGACATTTTTCCCAGTTTAGCACAAGATCCGTCTCTTCACATCTAGCCAAGACTTTTCCCAGATTACAGAGGCAATGGTCGAAGGACTTCCCAAACACTGAGAAATCATCCATAAATATTTTCAGGAAGTCTTCCGTCGTGTCATGAAATATTGTCATCATACATCTCTGAAAAGTTGCAGGAGCGTTACACAATCTGAATGACATCCTTTTGAAAGCAAACGTGCTAAATGGACATGTGAATGTAGTTTTGTCTTGGTCACAAGGTGCAATGCATATCTGATTGTATCCACTATATCCATTGAGGAAACAGTAATATTGATTTCCCGCAAGTCGATCTAGCATTTGGTCGATGAAAGGAAGCGGAAAATGGTCTTTTATGGTTGCCTCATTCAATTTGCGGTAGTCCATACAAATCCTGCATCCCACAACTCTGCTCGAGGGTAGAAGCTCGCCTTTAGCATTGGCAACAACCGTGATCCCACCCTTCTTAGGCACACACTGCACAGGGCTCACCCAAGAACTATCCGATATTGGAAATATGATTCTCGCATCAAGCCACTTGATGAGTTCTTTCTTGACGACTTCTTTCATTTCCGGATTTAGTCTTCTTTGATGCTCGATGGATCCTTTTCTTTCGTCTTCAAGCACGATCTTATGTTGACAAATTGAAGGACTAATTCCCTTGATGTCTGCGATGCTCCATCCAAGAGCTTTCTTGTGTGCCTTAAGAATTTGCACCAACCTTTCTTCTTGCGTCATACTCAAGGATGAGGAAACAATTGCCGCAAGAGAGTTATTTGAGCCTAGGAACACATACTTGAGATGCTCAGGAAGTGCCTTCAGTTCGAGCTCGGGGGCCTCAACAATAGATGGTTTCTTCATAGGCTTCGCCCTAGCCTCATCATACAAGGTATCAATTTTTAGGCATTCCACCCTCTCAAGGGTGGTTGGTTCCCTCACGAGCCTTGTCTCAATCTCGCTTCCCTCTCCCACAACTATGGTGTTTATATCATTGTCTTCTTTCATCAACATTGCTTCTAGATTAACCTTCACCGCTTCCTCGACTATATCCACCACCGAGCATGTAGGTAGATCCGCATTAGGATTCTTCATTCCTTTGAAAATATTGAAATAAATGGTCTCAATACCAACTGTCATCTCTAGTATTCCTGCCTTGACGCGGATAACAGTGTCCGCTGTTGCGAGGAAGGGTCTTCCTAGCAATAATAGAACATCGCTATCGGCTAGGAAGTCAAGAACCACGAAGTCGGCCGGAAAGATGAATTTTCCGGCTCGAACTAGGATATCTTCAAGAACTCCTTCCGAATTCACCGTGGATCTATCCGCAAGGTGGAGAATAACGGATGTCTTTTTCATATTTTCAATCTTCAGCTTGTTGTAGAGAGACAATGGCATTAAGTTGATACATGCACCAAGATCGCAAAGAGACATCAAGCCTTGGTGATTGCCGATTGCTACCTAGATAGTGAAGCTTCCCGGGTCCTTAGCTTTTGGAGGGAGCTTGTTTTGGACAATTGCGCTACACTCTTCACTAAGCTTGATCTCCGAACATTCTTGTAGTCGTTCCCTCTTAGCAATGATTTCCTTAAAAAATCTGTGGTATTTCGGCGTCTCCCCCAATGCTTCTATGAGTGGGATATTAATTGTGACTTGACGGAGAACATCGAGGCACCGAGCAAATTGTTCGTCATCTATCTTGCTCTTCCTTGGCTTTAGAGGATATGGGAGTCGTTGATGTGGCGGAACATAAGCCTCTACGGGTGTGTTTGCCTCTACATCCCTTTCCTTAGCCGGACTTGGTGCAACTTCCGGCAATTCCTCTTCACCCTTCACAAGGTCTTCGTCCTCTTGGAGTTCTTCACTTACTTCCTCTTGCACCACACCCGAACTTGACCCTTGAGGATCCGGAAGCAATTTTCCACTCCGAAGGGTGATAAACTTGAAGTCTTTTCCATGAGGTCGTGGCCTCTCTGTGTTGCTTGGCAAACCCCCCACTTGCCTAGGAGCATGGGTTTGAGCTACTTGTGTTTCCAAATTGTGAACGGTTGCCACTACATTTGTGATATCTTGTCGGAAGAGGCTATTTGCTTCCTCTTGCTTCTTCATGAACTCAATGAGCAAGTACTTGACTCCTCTGTCACCGGTATCATGACCTGATGATAAGGCTTGGTGTTGGTGAGCTCCATTTCCGTAATTCGAAGGCCTACCTCCGTCATAGGCATAATTTCGGTTCCCATACATGTTTCTTTGATTGCTCCCGTAGCCTCTAGAATTGTTGTTATATTGTCGATCATTGCTGAAACTACGATTGTTGTTGTAATTGCGATCATTTTTATTCTAGCTACAGTCGTTGTTGCTATATTAGTTTCCATAGGCGCTTCGCCCTTGATTCTCATTGTTGTACCCATTTCTCGAATTTCCGTAGTAACTCCGATCTTGTCTTTATAGTCCACCTTGATGCGTTCTCACTTGATTGAATTGTTGATTCTTCAAGATTTGTTCATTAAAATAAGCCACGCCTTGGGTGTTGTGCCCATATTGCTCGTATCCATGGCTCGGGTCTCCGCATATATCGCATCCTCCTTCTTGCCGTGTTGTCTCATCCTCCCTTGATAAAGGATTTACACTTCCACTCCCCATTATGTACTCGAACATCTCTTCCAACTTGCTTGAAATTTCTGTCATATTTTGGTTCTCCTTTACCGCGGCCACTTGTCGATGAGCGGGCTCTCTTGGGGATTCCCATTGGAAGTAATTGTTCGTGCATCTCTCTGTTGCTTCATACGATTCGGTGGGGTTTAGATCTAATAGAGCTCCACGTCCGGCGTTGTTGAGAGCCATTTGAGCAGTTGGATTCACGTTTCGAAAAAAGATTTCATTTAGGCCCCGGTCGGATATTTTATGATCCGGACACTTCTTCAACAATAGTTTGAACCTTTCCAAAGCTTCGTGCAATGTTTCTTGATCCAATTGCCTAAAAAAGAAAAGCTCGCTTCTAAGATCGGCGGTCCTCCGCCTCGGGAGGAATCGAGTGAGGAATGCTTCCTTCAACCACTCCCAATTATCGGCTTCAATGTTTTTGAGATTTAAGTACCAATCAAGTGCTCGCCCTGCTAGAAAGAATCGAAAGAGGCGACTGCTCAATAGTTCGGTAGGGATGTTGCCTCCCATCAAATCACAAATCCCGGTAAAGTTTTGCAAATGGGCGTGAGGTTGATCACCACTGAGGCCATTAAACTAAGGGATTGTGGCTAAGAGGCTCAACATAATCGGTTTGACTTCAAAAGCCATTCGGGGGTATTGGAATTGCACCATTCGAGGCCCTTGGAGAACGTTGAAATTCCTTGGTACTTGATTCCTTGGCGCTTGATCCCGTGGCGCTTGATCCCCCCCCCCCCTGAGGTGGTGGGTGAAAATGTTGTCTTGGTACTTGCTCCCCACCTTGAGGAAAGGGTTAGGGTTCCCATGTTGTCTGATTCCTCCTCTTGCTTCGCCCAAGTTAGGGTTTGCATTCTCTCTTGGAATTTCTCTTAGCGGATTGTCATAGACTACCCTTCGGTCCGGATCAATGTTACGGTTCAACTCGGGCGTTCCTTCATCTTCTCTGATAATAACTGTGTCGTGATGCGACATTTGTCTTCTCCTTGAGTTGTTGTGCCTACAAGTAGCTTCAATTTCACGATCGAGTGCAAATTGGGGCAGTCCGGACAACCGGGTCATGCACTAAATGCTACCTATGAGACAAACAAAGCTTGAGTCAATTTAACTTCGAATGTTAGAAAAAATAAAAATGAAAATAACACAAAAACGAATTACTACTAAGACACTCAAAAACCGTCGATCCCCGGCAACGGCGCCATCTTGAAAGGCGAAAAAAGGTCGCCCTTTAATCGTTCAAGTATTTGTGTTTCCGGCTTTGCCGGGTCGAACTCTCGAGGATCGACTTATGTCTCTATTCAACCTTCCTCTCGGACAAGTTTCAAGTTAACTTTTGTATACCCAAAATATCGCACATTCTCGCATGCAAACATCTAGTTACACTCAAGTGCAAGATTAAAAACTATATTATCACAAATTCTCACCCATAATAATATAACTCATCATCAAGCATTCAAATAAGTAAACTCACACACATATGCTCAAACATGAATATTTAACTCAAATTTAAAAAGTTTCAAGCTTCATACAATGGTCTAGCACCCATGGTTGTAAGTGTTTAGCCTACAACCATGGTGTTAAGAGTGAAATGCAAGGGAAAACAAAAAAAAGAAGCTAAGGGAATAAAAAAGAGCAAACTATGGCCCATGTTGGGCTTGAGATCTTCAAAGTGTAGTTTTGTTGCTCTTCTTGGGGAATCTTCTTGCTTCAATGTTTGGTCTTAGTGGATTTGGAGTTGTTTGGCTTCTTCAATGGAATAGTATTCTTAAGAAAGAGTTAGTGGCAAGTTATGTAGAGAGGCTGAAATTCTTGAGTGGTGTGTAAAAAAGGTGGTTCTAGGTCAACCTAACTCTTGA
Organism: Geranium rotundifolium; assembly: GCA_963920655.1. Lineage (NCBI taxonomy): Eukaryota > Viridiplantae > Streptophyta > Magnoliopsida > Geraniales > Geraniaceae > Geranium > Geranium rotundifolium. Next base: position 8,598,638 of record OY987315.1, on the reverse strand, counting down.
CTATTTATCAAAAACGCAGATTTTGCCTATGTCACGATTGTCCCAAAAGGCGTCACGATCGTGACATCATTTGAAATTTCAGGACCGTTGCGTTTGCTGACACGATCGTCGTTGCCCTTCATTTTGGCTTGTTCACGATTGCTCCGAAAGGTGTCACGATCATCATTGCTCTTGATTGCATTGGTCACGATCGTGCCTAAAGGTGTCAAGATCGTGACTCGTGCCTTTGTCGTCTTCTTGTCACAAAGTTGTCACGATCGTGGCCGGTCCATGACAGCCCAATTTTTCCTTTGTCACGTTGAATCGTCATGATCGTTCTGGTGATTGTGACAAAGCCTCTACCGTCCCAACTTTGTAGTGTCACGATTTTGACGGTGAGAGTCACGATCGTGGCATCCTCTTTTCTTCCTGCTCTTGGTTTTTTGAGCAGCAAGCTACCTTCTCTTTTGCTTCAGTTTTGCTTCCAACACCTTCCAAAGTTGTCCCTGCACACAATTCAAGTCCACGGTAGATCTCCGCACTAAATGGCCCTAAAATGACCGAAACTAGGGAAAAACGCGCTAAGATGTGGGGGTATTTGGGCTCGGAAAGGAGCATAAATGTCCCACAGCAGCCACCCTTAACTCTCCCCTCTCACCTATCTCTCTCCACCTCTCTCCTCCTCTCCTCCTCCTCCGCCACCCCTCCTCTTTCGCACTTTGTCGCTGCTGTCGACGACCTTCTCTAGCGGCCAATCCATGGAATCCCCAAAACTCATGGGTATTGAATTTTTTTCTGGGATTTAGCGGAATGGGTATTGGATTTTTTTCTTGGATTTGAGCTTTGTCTCTGACTAGAGGCCTCGGCGGAGCTCTCCCCGGCTAGTACTCGACCTTCTCTACTCCACCGACATTTCCTCTGATTTTTTTTTCAATCTCGAAGAAAAAATTGTTCATGGAGCTGAAGGGTCACTAAAATCCAATATCCATTCCACTAAATCCCTGAAAAAAATCAATCCAACGCCGACGAGGGGTAAGGGTTCGGGGAGTCCGAGGTTGGGGGTGGTCGGAGAGGGTCGTCGGTTTCGGAGTGTTCGGTGGTTTTTGTGGCAGCGGAGGAGAGTGAAGTGAAGGTGGCGTGTGTGGTGGAGGCGGCACGTGAGTGTAGAACCTGTCAATTGGGTTTGAGAGCAACGACGAAGAGTTCGGAACTTTGATGGAGTTGGGCTGTTCTTGTAAGGAGGATTTGGATTCTGCTCACAAGCATTGTGCAGAGGTTTGGTTCAAGATTAAGGGGGACTGGTCAGAGGCAGAGCGAAGGCCAGTCCATGGCCTCCGAACCAAGAGTACTCTGGGACGATGGCGAAGGCAACGTCCTCGATCAGATGTGTCACAATGAGGTCGCTCATGGTGGCGGTTGTTGGCAGTGGCAAAAGAGAGGACGGAGGTGAGGGTGAGGAAGAGGAGGGGCGGCGGAGGAGGAGGAGGAGGAGGAGAGCCGGCTGGAGGCGACCAGTCGAAAACAGAGCGGCGCCGGAGGAGGTGAATCTGGTGGATTGGAATTGAAAGGGTGGCATTCACTTGAAAATTTGATAAATAGTTGAGGGTAATTTTGTCTTTTATACTCTTAAAAAATTGGGCTGATTCTCTTCATTAGACCAGATTTAATTTTGGTTCAATTTCAGGGGTAATTTAGGTATTTTTAGTATTTCATGGGTAAGTTGTCTCAAATTGAAATTCAGGGTACTGAAAGAACGAAAAAAAAGGTAGGGTATGAAAGTGAAAAAAAAAAAATATATATATATATATATATATATATATTTTTAAGTGCACAAAAGTGTCATTTTCTCTATTTGGAATGTATCTTTTAAATGGGCGTAAAACAATTAATTTTCTAGTTTTATGGATGAGCATACCCTGGGAAGCAAAAAAGGGTAAACTTGGGGAGCCCAATCCTAATTCTTATAACTAATGATTAAATTAGAGGTAATTACAGATTAGTACACCTGTCGAAACCTCATTTCAGGATTGGTACCTCAAGTTTGATTTTTTTTTCTCGATCCCCTAAGTTTAAAACGTTAACACTTAAGTCCAATTCGTTAAGTTTAACATCAATATTTTTTTAATGACAAAAATATCACTCGATATATAATTTCCAAATAGTATAGTTATTTGAGATAATTATGAAATGACTATTTTACCCCTCATTGAATAACCAATTTAACTAATAGATTGAGGGCAAATTTGATTTTTCAAGTACACAAATAAAAAAATATAACAATTAAATACAAAAACTATGAAATGACTATATTACCCTTAATTCAAAAAAATTAACTTTGTTGTTAGGGGTATATTAGTATTTTCAAATAACAAAATGAAAAACAAGATAAAAAATACAAGTAAAATGACCTTATTGTCCCCTTCTTCAATCTCTCATTTCCCACCTCTCACTCTCTAATTCATCACAGCATACCCATTTTTGTGGAAGTTTGACATAGAAACAGAACCACACCCAAGTCCAATTAGGAGACATCTCAAATCTTTATATACGATAATAAATTTGTAAATTTCAACCAAATGACAACATATCGGTCCTCAACCAAATCACAAGATATCGGTCCTCAACCAAATCGAAACCAGGCAAGACCGAGCTCCGATATCTGACAAATCAGACGGTGGTTGTCCACCATCACCATAAACCTTTGGCCACGGTCTCCGACAAGGAGGCTCCTCCCTCACCTAAGCTTGAAACATGGAACTCTAGAGCCTCGATTTGGATCTTGAGGTCGGAGATCTCGCGGAGGATCGAGTCGCGAAACCACGGCTGCTCCTCCCGGAGCCACCAGGACTCCTTGCGGTCAAAAAATGAAGAGGACGAAGTGCAAACTCAAAATATAAGGAAAGAGAGTGACTCCGCCCTCGTCACCCACTAGGTTGGGAAGTCGCTCAACGTCTCCGACCTCCACACCGGCGCCGTTTCGGTCACGTATGTCGAGGTGCTAGCGGTTCGCAGGGACTTGGAACTCGAGATCTCATGACGTGGCGGCGTCTTCGGCGACGGTTCTGTCGATGCCGTCGGTGGAGATTATGGCGGCTGCGGAGTGCGCCGTCCGTAAGTAGGATATGGTGGAGGGGTCGCCGGAACTAGTGTGGGTGTTGTAGAAACGGCGTGGGTTTGAAAATGGTGTGGTTGGGGATGTTGCAGAGAATTAGCTAGGTTAAAGAAAGTGTTAGGGTAGTGTGTAATTATGGGTAAAGAAAAGGGTAAAATTGGAATTTCATATGTTATTTTAATTATTTTTTGTTTACTTGGAAAGACCATTTTGCCCCCAATTAATTTGTTAAATTAATGATTGAATTAGGGGTAAAAGGGTAACTTCATAATTAACCCAAAAATTATATAAAATTAAAGTTATGTACCGAGGGCATTTTGGACTTCTTACAAACCACATCAGTTAAATTTACAAGAATTGAATTGAAGTGTAACGTAACGTAATAAAATTTGGGGGACCGAGAAAAAAAATCAAACTTGAGATACCAATCTTAAAATGAGGTTTCGACAAGTGTACTGATCTGTAGTTACCCCGTTAAATTACGAGGACTTTCTTTTTTAAGGGGGCATAAACGCCATGTGTTCAATCTGTCCAAAGAGGTAAATGTGAATAAACATAAAAATAACTGCTGAATTATGATCACACAACAAAACTCGAGACTTAGTTATCAAAAAGTACATGTTAGAGAGAACAAACAAGTAGCATTGAAACTTGAGGACTAAGCTTCCAATCCATTTCATATTTTATGATCAACTTCTTAAACATGACAATCTGTTTCAGAAAATGAAAAGGACAGCTTTTGTGCTCATATTCAGGGCAGAGAGAAAGAAAACAAAAATGGCCACTGGTAATCTACAAACAAGGCCGTGGTATGCCAAAACCAGACGCTGCGACCACATCTTCACATCCCTATAAATTTGTCCTCATTTGGGCCTCACTTCACTTATCAATTCTGCCCAATTAACATCCACAAACTCAAAACCCCAGTTCGACCCATCAAGATTCGTCGAGAACTCGATATCAAGAATCATGTGCTGGAACATGATGCAGAGCAGGTACTCATCAGCCATGGAAGCGGGTCATGTGGAGGAGAAGAAGCAGTGCAGGTGCAACGACTCTGGCACAAGCATGAAGCACAAACATGGGAGTGAGAATAACATGAATGTGTCAGAGATGGTGGCAAGCACGAGGGACAAGGAGGTGCAACAACACATGAGAGTGAAGCAATCAGAAGAATCACTGAGGACAGTTATGTACTTGAGTTGTTGGGGACCCAACTGAATTATATGAGTTACTATATTTTACAACAAAGATGCACACAGTTATGATGAGTGTGACACTCACACAGATATCATATCTATTGTTAGCTCCTAAAATACCAACATAGATTTTCTTGTGAAAAAGAAGCAATTGTGTATGATATCAGTTCTTTACTTCTTGATGAAAACATGGTACCAAGTCCTTAATTAGAATAGACTAATCATCAAAAGTTAAGAGTGAATAAACAGATATTCATATTGAATTTAAATTTACAACTCAGCTAATTTGTTATACATTTGAACTTGAGTCTTAGTAATAGAAATAAATTAAGTTATACCAAATATGTGATTTTTTTCATCATTAGAGAGGTGGTATGACCAAATCTTAAAAAAGAGAAGATAAAATTGTGTAATAAGTTTAAGATTAATATTGCATTTAGTACAAAATCTAAAAATAAAAGCTCACTATTTGGACATCATCAATTTGGAAAGAGGGTCACACAAGCATAGGTGGGTGTGTTGTTTTTTGAATCAAGAAACACATGCCCCTCATCATCATATATCATGTCATTGGCATGCATATGCTACTCCCATTCTGTGATCTAATTTAAGCTAAATCATTTCTTATTTTAACCCAAGGAAATTGAAATGATGACATAACCAATTGGATGAGCTTAGGTCCTTAAAGTGAAAGATCATATTTGCCAATTTGAGGAATAAAAATTACATATTTAAAATCATTCTCATTTTGAAGTCCCAAAATTGTGTAATTATTACAAAAAGAAATTGGCTAATTAAACTCCAGCAAGCTTCATTAGCCCGTTGACCCATTTGACCGTTTTCTAGTAAAGTAATCAGCAGCCACTGCAATTGAGCTTCGCTTGCGCTCTCAAATCTATCAGAGCTTTCACAAACAGCGACCCTTCCCGAGAAACACCATCACTGTATTCAATTCAAAACCAGAAATCGGAGGTGGGTCAGATTCATTCCCGAGGATGATGGCGGTTGAGGAAGACAAGTCTGGTGGTTCTGATGCGAAGCTGTGGAGTCTCTGTAGAATGCCATTTTGGCAACCCTCCTCTTCCTCTTCCTCTACCACTACCTCCAACTCCAACCCTGTGCACAGCATTTACCAGCAGAACCAGACTCACCAGGTCCTCGAGGGCTCGATTCCTCAATCCTCGGGCAAGGTCTCGTCCATGGCCAAGTCTCTGCTTCCCACTAGAAGGAGGCTCCGTCTCGATCCTCCTAGCAAGTTGTACTTTCCATGTAAGGCGTTTATATCATCTCTTGCTTCTGTTCTTGGGGGTTTTGTGTTGCATTGCTTTGCTCCCAGTTTTGGATGATTTAATTAGCGTTTGATGATTTTGCATCTGGGTTTTCTAAATTATGCTTCTTTCGTTTTACGATTGATTGATTTGCTTCCACTGCTTGATTTGTTGATTTGAGGGGCTGCAAGTAGGCTAGTCTTCATTTAGCTCCAAATGGGTGTTATTTTACTGTTTTTTTTTTCTTTCAATTTGCTTTTGTTTTGTGATTAGGTGATACTGTTTGTTAGTCTCCAAATGTTTGATTCAGATGTGATCTGCACAATTGTATTTCTTCATAGTTATGGAAATGGGGTGTCTGAGAACTGAGATCCCTTTTCATTTGAAGTTGTTTGCATTGGCATTTGATGTCAATTTTATTCTTTTACATGCATTGTTAATAGCTAAAGTGTTCGGAAAGGACTTCAATTGATTTATTTCATGTTTCAATTATATGTTCTTTCTAGTTGAAATTATTGGGGGTGTGATTTTTTGATGGTTTCATGCCTGTTATTTTCAACATGTTATATTTTTCATTGAACTTGTGGAAGATAACTATTGCTGGTTTCATGCTATAATACTAATTCATAATATGCTATTCTTGGCTGAAAATTATGGAAGAAAATTGTTCCTACTTTGGTTTTTAAAAATTTATGGCTCCATTTTCCCAACGGGTAATTATTAAAAATAATGATGTGGGTCACTTTTTCTTTGATGATTGCAGTTTGCAAGCTACACTTGACTTTTCGTGCTATCTAACTTCTTTTAACTTGGTTCATTTGAAGATGAACCTGGAAAACAGGTTAGGAGTGCAATTGGAATAAAAAATACCAGCAGGTCGCATGTAGCTTTCAAGGTATGGAAAGTACTGTCATTTTATTTCAGTTGCTTTCGTTTGTAGTCCACTTTAACAAAAATATATGATTGTTAGTACCCAATGTCTTATTTTTATATGTTTTAATCAAAATTATATTTGAATTCCACCAAGTTAGTTAAGTTTGCACAACATTTAGGCCTTAAGTTTGAGAAGTATTTATTCATATCAATTTGATTACCAATGGAACAATGTTTTGAAATGCTTGGTCCTATATCTTAGAATGTATGGATTTTCCATAATGGGCCTAAAGAATTAAAAAATTGACAAAAGATAGCTTTCATATTGGTCAAAAGTTATACAATGGTGTTTGTATGAAATGCACTATCGTCTTCTAGTTGAAAAGTTATTGACTATCTTCTTCTAGTTGAAAAGTTATTGACTCGTATGCATTACTATTTATTTTTTATTGTTACCCACACAGGCAAAACTAAACAGTGTTTGTTCATCTAACTGTTACCTTTTGGTTGTTCCAGTTCCAAACTACTGCACCAAAGAGTTGTTATATGCGTCCTCCAGGGGGTATACTTGCTCCCGGGGAAAGTGTCATTGCCACTGGTATCCCCTCCTCTGCCTCCTCGTATAACTTTTATCATTGCATTTATGACAAGATGTACTGCTTTTTACAAAGTTCTCTGAGGCCCCATTCTATTTCGTATAATTTGCGTGGCAGTTTTTAAATTCGTGGAGCCTCCAGAGAATAATGAGAAGCCATTAGATCAGAAGAGCAGGGTTAAGTTCAAGATCATGAGCTTAAAGGTGAAAGGGGAAATGGACTATGTGCCTGAACTGGTATATTTTTTGGGCACTAAAATCTTCTCCACTGTACCCTTCATTTGTTAATAGAACTACTCTTCCGAAATCAAATTTTATGTAATTGTGGTTAATTACATCCTCAACCTCCCAGTCTCTATGTGTTAAACTAAGTTTACTGTCTTTAAAGGAGAGGTATCGGCAGCCTATGAGGGCTTCCAGTACTTCGACTCATTGGTAGGACCGCTTGAGTTGGTCTTCTCCTAAAACAACATTATTTTGAATGTTCCCCCAGCTCGACCCTTTGGCTTTCCGCCTTAAAAGATTTGGAGGTGTTATCTTCCATGTTTAAGATATTACTTCAATGCCTATATTTATTGTTATAAAATTTTCTCTATGAATGTTATGTTTCTCACTTATCTGATTAAGAATAGAGACTATGTACCAAATCTTGCTTGCCCAACTAGTCTCAGTGGTACCTCTCTCTACCAACGTATGTTGGGTCCAGTGGCAAAAATAGAGCTCCCTCTGCACGAGGGAGGTCTTGAACCCAAATTTTGATACATTGGAAGTTGATAAAACAAGAACAGAGGCATATGCGGTATATAGATTACACTGGTGTGTGATTTTGATGATTTTATGCAGTTTGATGAGCAAAAGGACCAAGTAGCTGTTGAGCAGATTATGAGGGTTATTTTCCTTGACCCAGAGCGTCCCAGCCCTGTAAGTAGGAGTATAGTATGTCTTAAAGTTGTACCTGTATGACGTTTCCCAGAAAATATTCTTGATCCTTTTGTTTCTGTTAAGGCGCTGGAAAAGCTTAAAAGACAGCTGGCTGAAGCTGAGGCTGCACTTGAAGTATGCAAAAAACCTCCGGAAGAAGCAGGCCCTCGCATAGTTGGGGAAGGGCTTGTTATAGATGAATGGGTAAGGAATAGGATATTTGATGGATTTCCTTAGTGATTGGGCTAAGAAGTTATATCCACCCATATTTTTTGACGTCCTGTTCTACTCCATTTTCCCACTGCAGAAAGAACGGAGAGAAAGATACCTGGCCCGGCAACAAGTTGGGGGTGTTGATTCGGTTTAAAGCTTTGTTTCCTGCATTTATGTGGCTACTTTGCCTTTCTGTTTTAGTGACTATTACACGCCTTCAGTTTTTCACCCATTGGTTCTCTGATGTAATCATCATCTGGGAGGAGTTGCCAAGGTAAAGTATTATTATTGCCTGTATTTCATTATCCGGTGATGATAATTGAGTTTGTATGTCTTGTAAGGTACTCAATTATAATGCCCTTGCCCTCGCCTATGTAGATAGCTTGATTTATTTTCCCTTTATGATCAATGACTGTTAATTTTGGTAAACTGAAATATAATAATTTTATTGCTCTGCGGTAAGATTGCATTTGTCCTCCTTTGTTTATGCAATATAGTCAACACAACACTCATTTCTTCAGCTATTTATCAGTATCAAATCAAGAATTTCTGAGTTGGGCATTTATGTTCCCAATAGCTCATTTTGTTCCCATATGGCCAAATAAAAATTTATTGTTTGGGTTTTTTGGGTTCTTTTCCTTGTAATTAGATGGAACCTAGCGAAAGGGATATGTTGATATCTGTAAGGTCATTAAGAAGGGTAGGATCTTGATTACATTTTACCTGCTCCATAAACCTTAGAATAACAAGCTGATTGGTCTTCCAGCATGTCAAAGCCATGCATCTCTTTTGTGTTCTTTTGAGATGACTATCCTCCTTGTGATGTCGCAGAACTTCAGTTAGAAAAAATTAGGGTACCTTTGGATGCCTTAAGCTTATTTATAGCTCGATCAATCTAGTAAGTTCCAAACCCTGTAATATAAAGTATTCCTGCAAAACCTTTGTTCTTCACTTCTTTAGGTAGTCAGTTGCTTTCATGCCCAGTTTGTAGAGCATCTTCAACCTGACTAGATACCACCAACTATCATTTGTGGCTGCTATGTGTGACAACTATCATTATTCTCACTATTGCATAGTTCTATTATTTAGATGGAATTAATTCTCACTCTTCTATTTCTTAATAATGGGTAGATTTTGTCAGTTTTTGTGATATATTATGATAGTTGTTTTGTAAAGACTATTGTCTAACACTCAATAATTTATATTAATAATGAAATCTGCCATGAGTCTCATAATCTTGTGTATAATCAGATCACATGACTTATTTTACCATCAAACTTTTTCTTAATATGCCTTATTTCCGACACTATTCCGGTGTCAATAACATTTGTCAATAGTTTCTCAATTTTAACCGTGGGAACTTGAAAACACTTGTAAGAACTTTCGAGAAAGAGTAAGAATTTGTGAGAAAGAGAGTAAAGTACACAAAAAATCAGTGGGGGTGATAAATAATTTTACAAATCATGTTTTAGATTCCATTGTAGATGTGAATGGCCCTAAAACTAGTACATTATATCAAATATGTGAAATTCTAAATGAACGCATGTACACACTGGAGCCACGCAGAATGAAATATATAAAAATGTTTTTAATAGTACATTGATTTAATTTCCTTCCATATTTCATAAGATTAGCCTGAAAGATATATCCGCATTTCTTACTGAAATGGTATCATAACTAATGGAGTTGTAGGGAGGTATCATGCCAACAGCATTCAAAAAAAAAATCACACAATATACAAGTTCACATGCATTTGCATGAGTTACACAAGAATTACAGATATATTTGGAAACCTATTCCCCATAACTGAAAAAAGGAAAGATAATAACGTGTTAGAGTTGAAAAAAAACATAATGTCGTTTTGCAAATGGAATGCCTCGAATCATTACTAGCACGCATAGTTCCATCAATGTTCAATGCTTTTTATTAACTCAACAATTATTTGAACAAATTGTATGTATATATATATATATGTATGAGATTAAGAACTCAGTGACAATCACAGTGTCTATTCTGTTGTGGAAGAAATATATATATGTGTGTATGAGATTAAGAACTCTCAGTGACAATCAGTGTCTATTCTGTTGTGGAAAAAATACCTCCTACTAATGGACACCACATTATTCATCATGAAGATGAGGCAAGAAAATGTTGCTTATTGGCATGGCTTCACCGCCTTCTCCTCCCCTCTATATAACTTGTGTCAGTTGTGTGTATTGGTGTAATATAAAATGGGCTGAGGAATAAAAGGGCTGAAATAATTACTGCTCCCAATTGTCAGCATTTGTCTTGTGCTCCTCTCAAATACATTAGTTCATCTATTTTTATATTCATGCAAATACCGTTCATATTGTAAACAAAGTATTTGATAAAATGCATAGGACAATATATCTGGAAAGTGTTGCGAACCAAATGTCTGAATCATTTGTAAAATACACGTGGAAATTAAAGTAAATGATGATAATGCAAAATAAGCAATCAATTCCTTCATTATGCACCAAAACGTAGGTGGGATACAAGAGTATAAAAAATATTGTTATTCGTAAATAAAGTTTTCCTTTGCACCGTCATCCCAAGACGTGGTTGTTGTATGCAGTTTCCAAATTGCACCGTAGGTCCCAAGACGTTACTCTGAAAATAATATGTATGTGATATATTGCACAAGTATGGTGACATTTTTAGTAAGGGGTTGATTTGTCAATTGTTCTCTCGCTTTCAGTCTAGACTGAGTGTCTTCCCTTCTCCCACTCTGACTGCGGAGATGTCTATTCATCATATAACTTTTTTTAACTATATATGCACCTGATTGTGAGATTCTTACAAGAGGATTACTTGATAATTATGTAGAGAAAATTGCTTAAAGTCACGGTAAACTTTACATTTTGTTTGTTCAATATAACTACAGTTAACTAATGTTTTGCATAAAACCAAAGGTAACTTTATTTCAAGAATACAAGTTGTACCATAGTTAGATCTCATGTCAACGTCATCACTCTCACCCCCGATTGGCTTCTCACCATGAAAGTCGCCGCCAGCCTCGCCTCCAAGCTCACCAAGCCCTAAGTTCTCGATCTCGTCGCCGTCGGCGTCTCCGATTTCCAGCTCAGGTGCTGTTTGGAGCTCATCAAGCTCGAGCTCTCTGTTATTAAGGGTAATGGGTTTGAGATTTTGGCTCTCTCCAAGGCTTCTTCCTCAAAACTAAGGTAAGTTAGGTCAAAATTTTGCAATTAAATGAAAATTATGGTAGTTTTTTCTTCTGATTTTACCGATCGGGTTGCGTTTTTGTAGAGACTAGACAATACCCATAAATCAAGTAATCTAAACTAATAAGTTAATTAATTGGTAAACGAGAGAATAATTGTGATTAGTGAACGATGAGAAAAGGGAGAAGAGGGACAAGAGAGAGGGAAAAAGGCGTAATGATAAACATCGGAAAATTTGCTTGACAATGAGGGGTATTTTATTCATTTTACATTGAAAATTAACTAACAACTTAACGGATTTGTAGTTATATGAGAAAAAAATAGTCATCGCACCTCTCAGTTCGAGTAAAAAAAAAATAGTTGTAGTTGTAGAGAAATGTGTCAAGTTAATTGTATTTTTGTGAGATTATTTCATACCATATTGTATTACTAAAGGTATAAAATGATAGAGCTGGTGATTTAAATTTGCAATGATTTCTTATTCGAAAGATAGAATTTGATAATTTAAATATGCAATAGATATCATATTATTAAGTTTTATTTTACTCCATGAGAATAGATAAAGGGTTTCTTTTTCTATTTATTTAAGGGTGCAGAATCAGCTGACTTGATGGGATTACACAAGAGGAAGGCCCTTATCAAGCCCTAGCTCGAAGTTGTTTGAAAACGTTACTATATCTATGCTAAATAATAATAAAATTAGTCATACACTCCGGTATTCAAAAAATGAGGACGATAAATAGAATTGGTGTAATTAGTCATACACTCGGAAAATATATTTCATTTCTTACTAAACCCAAAATGGTATTATATTATAATAGATGGGGTTATAGGGAAATATCATGCGAGCAGTTTTCATATGCAATTGCATGATTTGCGGCAGAAAGTTTATTGCCCAAATCATGTTTTTGAGATTAAGAATAAATGACTTATTAAGTCGAGATAATTTTTGGGGTCAAAATAACATCTTCTAAATAAGAATTAAGAACCGATAAAAAGTAACGAGGATCAAACAAATAAGACCTCAAATTTCTGTCAACAATCAAATTAGCTACGAAGCTTATTCTTATATCATTTATCAGACGTGAATTAGAACTAGTAACTTGCCTTAAACTACATCATGATTACTATCAATTCCACATAGAAAATCAAACCCATCTTTTGGTAATCTTCACCATTAGCCCATACTTCATGTGAAGAATGATTGAAAGGCAAGGGCTCACATTGTGACCTTCCACAACATGAATATCATATTTGTGAATTATGGAAGCAGCCACCATCTTCATCTGAGTGAAGGCCACTTCCTTCCCCAAGCAAGTCCTCGGCCCCGCGTTGAAGGCCATGAACTTGTAGGAGGGCTCGTGTTTAATCCCTCCTCTCTCTGAAATCCATCTCTCTGGCTTGAACTCCAAGCAATCTTTCCCCCATATGGACCTCATCCTTCCCATTGCATAGAGTGGAAACAGGATTGCCATCTTGGGATTGACACGGTGGCCGCTCGGGAGAATGTCAGGTTCATGAGGAGCCTTGTGTTGGAATGGCACCGGTGGATAGAGCCTCAGTGTCTCGCACAATGCGCCGTGAAGATAGACCAGCTTGTTCAAGTCTTGTATGCTGAATCCATTCCCGTTTTCGGGGATTATTGTTTTCAGTTCTTCTCTGATCTTGAATCTGGCCTCTGGGTTTGTTGAGACTAGCCAGAACAACCAAGTGAGGGCCGAGCCGGTAGTGTCCCTTCCGGCAATCATGAAGTTCAGAATGGTGTCTCTCAAGAACTTGTCATCATTTGGCTTCTGTCCTCCCATATCATTTTCCTCTAACTTCATGTAAGATGTGAGTAGATCAAAACTTTCCTTCTCAAGGCTCGTCTCTCGCCTCAGCTCTTCTCGTTTCATCGATATGTATTCGCCTATGGTATCGTCTAGGACTTGGGAAGCTTCACTAAGCTTCTTCTCTGGTCCAATGTTGAGCCACTGCTGCAACTTGCATAATGTTTCTGGTATGACATGCCTGTACAGTATAGCTTCCTCAGCATCATCCATGGCTTTCGAGAATGGAACCTCCGGGAACTCGAGGGACAGGCTCCTAGGATCATAACCTGTCACCAATATGCATGTGGAATCAAGTGTGAACCTCTGGAACAAGTCTTGCAAGTCCACCACAATGCCTTGTGAGGCCACATGCTCAACTATTGGCAGCATCCCTTTGTGCACCTTATCCCAGACTGTTTCAAGCAAGAAATTGTGGAACCGATGATGATTGATCAACGCTCGAGCAATCTTCCTCTGGCTCTTCCACGACTCATCGTCAGAATTGAAGATCCCATCTCCCAGAAGCTGAAAGATTTTGCTGAACTTGGGGCCTTTTGGGAAGTTGCTAAAGTTACTGCTCATAATGTAGTGGATGTTGGCAGGGTCAACCGTTTCCAACAAGTCCGAGTTAGTGAACCAAAATCCTCTGTATAGAAAAGTGCAACCATTCAGCTCAAGAATTTCAGTGCACCGATCATGAGCTCGGTTAATATTAAGGAAAAAATCGGGCAACATTCCTACGATCAGCCAGTTCCAGGGGAGGCCATTGTTACTTCTCAGGAAACGAACGACTAGAAAGGTAATGGCAAACCAGATGATATCAAGAAAATTCGACAGTGCCATTGTGGACAATAAGTATTCGACTACTACGTATCAGTATTTATCTCTATGGAACATTCAGGTTTATCCTACGAAAAAGAACTTACCAGTTTTTATGGAGGCATAAAATGTAACTTTGTAACAAACAAAGCCACAAACCTGTACAACTTGATCACACCAAACCTCACATTTCCAAAAGACAACCAAAGGAAACTCTTCACATGTACAAGAGAATGAACTTAATTTACCATAAAAAAGCAGAAATAGCCTATCGTAATGCACGGGGTGACGTTTCGTTTATTGATCTGCCATGCAGCAAACAAAATCCTTTTGGGAACATATTCATCAAATTAAACCAATAAAAAAAACTCAATAGGGTATGGAAAAAAATTGCACGGAATGGAAGTCTCTACAGTTAAGCAGACTCCAAAAAACACGGTGATGTTCGTGAGACTAACTCAGATTTTCACAGATACATTATACATGGAATTTCTCATGTTTGCATACACTCAGAGAGTCTGATCATATAGGTATGGAAAGGGTCCTCTGGCTTCCCAAATTATGTGGTTTTATCTCCCATGAATTTAACTCGCGTGCTTCCTCGGGAAGGACAAATGGTAATGAAATCTCCTTAATCATCAACTCGCCACAAAAAGGGCATTCACTAGCAATGGCATCATCCAACTGTGACCGTAGCTGCACAATAATTTGGAAATGAAACAGAAACATGAGCAGAAATTCCATTTCTAAGGCACACTGAATGAAAAATGTTAACTTTACGTCTGGTATAATAAATAACTAGAAGACTATAATGAAGCTGAATAAAATAGGTCGGGAATGTCATCAAAATGATTGTTTGCAATAAGTTAAAATAATTTTTAATCCATAAATTAAACAAAAGATCTAATTCAGAATGTTTTTTTGTTATCAGCAAAAATACAAGCCGGGCTCGAGTGAACGGGAAAATTACATCGTAAAATGGAGAAAAAAAACCCAAAAAACCTAGGTGAACCGGCTCAATTTGGGCTAACCGGAATTGAGCCGGCTCAATTAAAGCTGGAGGATCAGACCGGTCTAATTGGTCAAATGGATCAAAAGGTCAACGATGGAGGGGAGGTGATTCAGGGAAGTACAATGATTCCAAATACTACTTAATACAATAAGAAAAAGAAGATTAAAAATGTAACCTTATCCGGGGTTACGGGATTTATGGCTTCCTCAGTCAAGCCACCATTTGAGTCCCTCCTGGCTTCGCCGCCTAATAAGGTAAGCTGTTTCTGCAAGTCCAGTATATATTCCGCCTACAACACATTTCATACAAGTTTGAGAAAGAGAGTACATAGCTAAGCGAAAAAATCCTTTATAAGTGCATAAAAAGAGTTCAAAACTTAGCTTTAATTCAATTTATTGCATGCTAAAGAAACTATAGAAAGATCTTTAAACAACCCTGTTACCTCCAGAACTGGAGAAAACTGAAGTATTGGAGTTTGGAGGAATAATGTTTATACTAGAAATAAGTAGCCTTACAAATCTTAGCTTCCTCACTTCCCTAATTATTAACTGAGAACTTGGACAAAATACACACTTTTCTTACAGAATTCTGAATGCTCAAATAGCATCAACTAAGTAGGTTGATGCATTCAATTCAGCCATCAGCTGGGAAAAGAACAAGTACTGCAACACAGTAAGTTCACACTTCTATAACAGAATCAAAAGTTGCTATCCGTAAAAAAGGAATGAAACAAACTTAGAAGTCTTAATTGGTATTTTAGAACCCAAGTTACTGCAACTTACTTGAGCTTCACTCGTACAACGCGTCACATGAGCAATAAGACAATGTGCATGGAAGGCATGCCCACATGGAAATACATAGAAAGGAGCCATTGGTCCAACTGCAGTATAACCTCGAGCCATCCGATAGTCCCCACCCATAGTTAAGATTTTGCGTTTACAAACCTGTTAATTCATAGATTCAAGTCATATTCCTAAGATAGGCATGGAGATAATTCATTAATCTCATGTGTGTAACAGCATCACATGAATATAGTTTGTGCTTTTTAATTAAAATGACACGAGAACAGAAGAAAATTGTGGTAGATGGTTCATCAACCCAAAAAATGGCATATACGCGCAACCCATAAAATGATCAAGGCCTGAAAGCCTGTTTAAAGCACAGAGACCACTATAAAACCTGAAGGCTTCAGGTTACCAGGTTGAAGAAAATTGTGAGTAAATAAGTCCAGCACATTAATTTAGCACACGACATAAATGAATCTTAAAAAAATTAGTGCAGGGGAAATGAAAATCAGGAATTGATACCCCGCATTCCTCGTCTCGATCAATTACTGCATATCTTTGAGCTAGTGCGCTGATATCATTTCTGATGTTATCTGCACCATGTGTTGCATCATTCATCTCCTCTTTTAGTTCTTCAATTTGCTTATTGTAATCTTCCAAGGATGTGCAAATTGCCTCCTACATGTATATTAAGAGAAATTCAAATTCAACCACAGGTGAAGACTATCTAAATAGTCTACAAACAGATGCCTTGTAAAATACTGTGGAAACCAGTTTAAGTACGTACTAGGCATGCTAACATAACACAGAAAATGAGAATATTCCAGAAGGATGCATATAAATACTTGTACATTGCAAGGTGAAACAAGGAATAAATTAGTTCATGCATGAAAAGAAAAGAGAGTGAGTAAAATGCACCATTTGCAGACTCTTAACAGAAATAGCACTCAAGTTGTACCAGCAAGAAAAGGTCGTCATATGCATGCGCATGTTGTTTGTGTATGCATGGGTTTGCACGCGGGCACATTCACACACACACAGATCTGTGCACATACATTCCTCTCCAGTTGATGGCATGCCCATGCATCCCACTTTATGTGCCACATTTTCTACTAAATTTTGTAATTTGTCAAAACAAAATAGTTACCTTAAAGTCATCAATCAGGGCAAAGTCTGGGAAGAATGGCAATATATCCTCAATTTTTAAAAGGCCATCAGTTTCCTTGAGAAATGCGATTGCCTTCCTTATGTTCTCCCTTTTAGCTCCCTTTTCCTGTTCAATGACATGCTTTGCAACCATAAGCCATAGTTTCTTTCTCAAGTCTTCATCATCTTCAACCTTGTCAGCCTCAGCCATGGCCAGCTCAGGGTCAACCTTGTGAGTGCCAAAATTAAGATATCAAGCCATAATAGTATATCAAAGGCTTCTAAATGATATCCAACACAAATTATAACCTACATGCAACATGCTCACCTGAGAATCTATCTGACAAAATAATTTGAAGCAAGTACAAAAATGTTAAGACCTTTGAAAGCGAAAACAAAAAATAAGAACTTCCTTTAACTGATTTAAAATGATATTTAGAATACAGGAGCTGAAACATTCAGCTTTATAAGAGGAAGTCACTTAACTTCAACAAACACAAACGCAAATTAAAGTAATGACAAAATACCAGCAGTAGAATATCACCTGCAGAGCAAGAGCAACTGCTTCTTCATGCATAGACATCATCCCATATATATGAACACAAGCCCGCATTCGCTTTTCTTTGAGGCAAAGTCGTAAGGCATACTTGGGGTCATAGAAAAATTCAGGGCCACCTTCTCGTCCTTTTCCAAACTTGCATTGTAGGAAGCGCAACAGTGCACTATCATCTTCCTGGTTATGATAAAGGAAGAAAAAAAATCCAATTTGGGTCAAAAAAGCATTGTGATCTAGGTTATCACATATAAATGAAGGACATAAACAAAAACTGAAAATGATTTGATATACATAATAGCAGTTGATTACATGGTTAATCAAGCATATAAATCCATTATAAACCAGAATCAAGACAATTTATATTCCTTGAATAAGGGTCAGGGTCATATATTAAGTATGAGTATGTCATGAATCAAAATTCATATTTCTCAATCAGACAATTATTAGATATTCTCAAGGTCCTCGTCAAAATGAATTACACGAGTCTGACAGAAACATTTCGGTTCCTTAATCAAACAGGAATTTGGATGGTAAGAAAGAACAATAAGGTTTATGTTTCATTTTGTGTAAGATTCACAAGAAACTAAAATTCAGATGTTATGGGAATAACTAGAAAATCAACAAGGCATGTATGTCGTGCATCAGCCAAAGATAGACGCCTACAGACATGCACAGAAGCAAAACTAGAAAAGATGATAAAACATGTTATGCTACAAGTAACAATATAAAATATCACAAGGCAGGTGAACTATATAGTGCAATAGAATATTTAAAGAGTTTTTCAGAAAATATTTCATTTGTAAGTAATGCAACTCAACCTGCTTGGCATACAAAGAAAGCAGTAAATTGTGGACTCCAGGGTCCTCGTTATACAATTGATGAACACAGAACTCCAGATATTTGATGACTTCATGAGTTTCATTCCTGCATGCAATATACAATACTATGAACGATCCAAAACCCATAACAAAAAAATAAAGGGAAACACTATCTTGTGAAGCTAAAAACTTTCACTTGTCATATTAACACTCCTAATTTTTTGTCTATATCAGTCTACCAGATACCATATAGCAAACCTAACCATGGAACAAATGATGAATTTTTTGAACAAATGCATTTGTATAGAAAAGCTAAAGTTCTTACCAATGTAGGACAGATATGTCATATAGAGGAAATGATATGATGACCAATGCTCATTGTCGAAAGATAAATATATGATGTGTGGCTTATCATAAAACCATGTAATCTCATTTGGAAGATCATATGAACATTTAGTGGAATACGCACTAGGTAATTGAACCTTGTCCAAATTAACGAACGGAAACCGAGATTTAACATTAATTTGCAGAACAATTTACATCACATCAATGATAAAAATAATTGATGGCAGCAACACTCTTTATCAAACAATAACAGTATTTCCATATAACCAATAAGTTAATGATTAAAAGACATGGACAACGGCTAAATGTCAATGGATCAAATGAGAAGTCCAGTACTGGTCAAGCAGCACTGTGAAAACTTATGTTTCATCATGGTCTGAAATCATAATCCTAATACCAAGCCATTATTCCTGAATTATAATCATAACAAAAATATCTAAATAATGACTACTTAATGAGAAAATTTATCTAATCTGATTATGTAAGAACATATATAACTGAATAAGAAGTATCGAATTAGCATTACTTGGCATGAGGTTCACTTGCATAGCGCATCATTGCAGGAATCATTTTTCTCGGGTAGAGGTCTTTCCTGGCCATCCATGACTCCACGGTCTCATATGCATCAAGCATAATGAGATCTGGAGCAAACTTGTACTGCAAAATAAGTAAACTAACATTTATTTTTTTGCCAGAGCTTTGGCAGAGGCAAATAGCTGCTTAACTAATTCCATGGGGAACAAAACACAAGTTTCAAGATGATGATTTGTTGAACTTAAAACAAAGTAACCAGCATCTATAATATGACACATAAATACTTATAACTCAAAATTACTACTTAATCCATACCTGAAGATCTATAGAAACAGCAGGTTTTTGAAGCACTTCCAATGCTTTCTTTGCTTCCCCTTGCTGATCCAAAACCCAAACATAAATAAATATGAGCAAAAATCAGTGTGAATGAACTGAATAACCAAATAAGGAATTAGATAATATACACTAATTAATAAATCACAAGAACATAGTACTATCGTACTTGCAGAAATATGCAACATTATATATCTCAAAAAAAACTATCCGAGTATTTAGGTAGCATACATAATATTGAACCTATAGAGCAATATATGAGCATTACAAACATAACTTCAATAAGCAAATTGGACTTCATAACTAATGAACATCCAAAAGCAATAATTTGGTTGGACTTTACTTTGAGGAAATATATTATTAGCAATTAAACGCAAATATTTATTCATGTAAAATAGCCCAATGCTAAGATATACAACATCCTGTCTGAATCGGGAAAGAAGATAACTGCAGTAAGCTACAAAAGTAGCATTAGTGCCACACCACAATAACACATAATACAAAGAAGAAATGGCAAGGTCAAAAGCAGTCGAGAGCCAATTGAATAAAATAACAACAATTTGACAGACTAAATACAATGCATACAATGGTCAGATCACCTAATCAATCATGTTTTTATCGCCAATGCCTAATCGGATCTAATCTACTTCGTCTATAACAAGATTCGAACTCAAGACCTCGCTTATGTAGAAGTGAGGTCTTTACCACTTGGCCTTATTGATGTATCAAGAATTGGGCCCAAGACCTTCATTATTTAGAAGGGAGCTCTAGCCACTTGACTCCCACCTTTGAGAGAGAATAAATGTGAGATAATAGGTACCACAGTAGGACTTGAACCCAAGTCCACAGGACCCAATTTCAAGTGCTTGGCCAATTGGACAAGCAAGCTTTGGTTACCTTAGCAATTATGCGAATAACATTGTTGGCACATAACACTATTTTTAAAAATAAAAAATCACCTGAAGTGAAAGAAAATGATGATCATCAAAAATGATTTACAATAGAGTTAGATAAATAGAAAAATACCTGAATATAATGGTGAATTACAATCTCATACTGCTCCTTTAGACTAGCAAAATATACCAATTCATCAACCCGGCCATAACTGCAAAAAAAAACAGATTATTGATATTATATCCATAACTGCAAATGTAAGAACATAGAACTTCAACCTCCCCCAACAGACAAACAAAAACATGAGGCATTACTTTGAACTAATACAAGAAAACAAACAACTGATCTCTCAAATCAATTGTTTCAGATGAACACTCTTATAGACTTTCTCTCTTGAAATACTATTTCTTTACCACAACATTTCTGAGGATTCATCTCTTGAGATGTGTAACAAGAACCTGGTACTGAATTACATGCATGGTCACACCAAATCGCTCACCCTTTTCCATAAGGAACACCACATCAATCTGAAGACCTCGTATTATAGATAAAGATGCCTCATAACCAACATAAATATGCGCTGATAATAAAAATCATAAATATGCATTTAAGCACCAATTGTATACGCACATGTATAAGATGAGTGGAGAGGATATGAGAGTTGTAAGAGCTGATATCTACGGTGTGTAATATATTTCTGGAGTGACAGAAATTTGTAGAAAGTAAATTGTATTGCTTCACATCTAGTTCTGATCCTTTAATAGCATCGACAGGATTTTACCAATTATGACTCGGCTAGTAAGAGTTACCACCACGTGCTATAATTCTACAAATCAATTATATGTGATGCCAACTCTTGCAATCGCTTGCTACTGCAGTTTGTTGATTATTATCAAATGAACCAGGTTCACTTCTACTGAAACAACATACAAGACTACAGATTACATTAATAGAAATACTCGAATCAATTTTCTTAAATAGATTGGGTCAGAACAAAACAGATAGGTTAACGTTTCTTATGAACAAAAAGGTTCATTTTTATCACAATCTTGTATTTAATTCTTCACAATAATCTCTTCTGTTAAGTGTATTTATGATTAAATATGTGACATCATAAACATGACGAAAAAATGAAATAATTACACAAACATTCACAGGTTCAGAGGTAAAGATATTATGGGCACTTTTCTTCATTTATGTAAAATAGTGTTCTATACTACCAAAGATAACAATTTCCAGCAAATTATGTCAACACTTTTACCTTTCTAAAAGTTTCATTGTAGTTGCCTCATCCAAGACATCTTTGCAGTCACTGAGGAAAGCACGAAATTCTCTAATGACTGATTGGTACTCTGAATTACGATTTTCCAGAGCAGTGTCATCTTCTAGGAGCAGCCGATTTATCTGATAATTAGAACTACAAGCTATGAAATAAATTTTAATATAGATCAATTCATGGTTCATGTGGAGAGAAGTTATGTGTGATAGTTTATAACACAGCAAGGAAATTAAAGAACCCTAATGTCCAAAAATAATTTAGGTGTCACAGGAGCTGCTTCCATGTACACATACCCATTTTCAAGACTTACCAAACTAAAAGGGAGGAAGCTAACATCACCGTTAAGTTTGCCAATTAATGATGGAATCAATAAATAAAACAAGCTGATTTCTTTTGCCTATGGGGGTAAGAAATCCTTGTACCTTCAAAATGCCAAGAACCTTTATGTCTATATCAATGATATAGAACTCTTTTCATTACTGTTACCCAAAAAAATTAATTTACTTGTTCAAAGAAAATTCAGTCTTGACGTGATATTGGTATTATAGGAACTGCAAGAAGTTGTATAAATAATTACACATATGCTGCCGATAAATGCATCACATCAAACATAGTACCCTTTGCAACTTGGTAGTAATTACAATTAGAAAAATTCACATTTATCTAGCAGAGTCCGAAGTTAGAGAGCAAGCATACAGTTAAAAAAGAGACTAAACCTTGTCCAAGTACAATTCTGTTGTCCATGTTGAAATCATTGTTATTTGACACTTATCATCCTTTGCAAGATTATCAAGCTTACGCAGTAAAAAAGTCCTCAAAGCATCCTGCAAATAAGCAAAGCAGAACAATGATTTACATTTGCACACAACCAGAATGAATCAACAGTGCTCTATGGGAAGCTTTTTTCCTCTCTTTCACATGCAAATGTACTTTGGTCTGAGCTAGGGTTCGAGTCCCAGCGGCTGTATCTCTCTTTACCAACTTATGATGGATCAAGTGCCAAATATAGAGCTCCCTTCTTCATAAGGGAGGTCTTGAGCACAAATCTTGATCAATTCAAATTGATAAAACAGCCGCAATTAAATTAATGATTAAAAATGACTTCCAACATAAGTAACAGTGGCTTGAGGACGCTTTTCAATCCTGGTCGTACTTTATTCATCAAAGAACGAATCTCATAAATACAGAATGACAATGAGAAAACTACCTTCAGTATTCAAACACTTGTCCAAGATAAATTGCATTCTTTTGAAAGAAGTAAATTTACATAAAGAAAGAAATACAGGACATATAATATCAATGCATCTCATCAGACCAAATTGTTTTGATAGTTGGAAATTCATAAAGATGGTACAAGTAAATGTAATTACCTGTTCGCTTGCGCTAATAAACTTAAGACTGATCTCCTCAAATGATAATATGTAGTTGATCTGCAAAACACCGCATTATTAGTTAAGAATTTATACTGTTCAGTAGTAGCCACATGCATGTGTCCACACATAGGACATATATATTATAACCCGAATTATCAAGAAATATGCTTGTATGTCCAAGAAAACCACTGTTCAACTCAAGAAAATAATATGGCAGCATTCGCTAACTTAGCAATTTCACCCCATACAATTGTGCATGCAATCAAAGGATCAAGTGAACCATGAGCAATTACATAGTTGAATACAGCATAATAGAATTAAACAAAAGTTTGATCTAGTAATAACAAAATCAATCAGAAAAAGAATACAAAGATCTTATCCTAAAAAGTAAACAAAGAATGAAATGAACAATGGATGAAAGATTAAGTGTATGGCTCCTGTGCATGATTCCAGACTTGGCCGCATCTACATAACTAACATGAGAAATAGCTGGACGACAAGAGTGTAGTAATTGACGATATGACACAAAAATTTATTGGATAGAGATATTACACATTTCATCCAAAAGGGAGAACACAGTCTATTTTCAAAACAACATTAGGATGTGACAATTAAGTATAATGGTGTGTGTTGGTCCTTTTGAGTTTGCAGATTTAATAGTACCGAGCCTTCAAGCATAGGCACCAAAGTTCTCATTTTAAATAAATTTAATTGCAAGTAGTTTATAAGTTTTCCGAAATTGGTCGATCTCTGTCAAATTCTAAAGTTTTGATGATCATCATAAAAATATCCCTCAGAACCCATCAGGCTGAATAATCCAGGGGGTGTCACAGAACAGGGTTCAGGATTTTTTACACAAGTCCTCATGGTAACTCTAACAACAGTGACAGAACACACGGGATCAATGCATCATAGGATAAATGAAATGAAAAGTTACTTTCGCATAGAAGGATGCTGCCCTAAAAAAATCCTTGCAGGTAAATGCCTCTTCAGCCTGCATCGCAAGTAACTCTTGTTACAAACTACGCATGGGCAAAATGATATATGCCATTGCAGGTTAACTAACAAATACATCATGTGATGAAAAACTAAAGCAGAATAATAGAATTATACCAACCATTACATTATTTTAACAAATATAGACACGACCTGCATTAGATAAACTTGATCTCTGTGCAGTGGGTCTCGACAATTTGCTAAAGCTGCGGCATACTCTTTCATATCCAGGTACACCTTCCACATGTCCCGGCCTTCATCACTTACGGACACCTGCAATCAGTTTTAACCTTTCAACGTCCAGAGTATTGGAAAAGACCAAAGCAGAGCAATATGAATTAAAACAAAAGAATACAGGAAAGTCATAAACCTGGAAGATAGAATTTTGATCGTATGCATAGAACAACCCTGCAGACGCATCACTACATAACCCAATGATGCCACTTGAAGCCGACTCAGATGTTTGATCAAATTGGAGTTCCTCGATGATTTGTTCGCTAATCCTGTTTACTACCTGCAGAAATTACAGTCAGCATAATAAATATATAGTCAGATTCAAAAACATCTCAACAAAAACTATTCTGAAGAATCTGTCAGAGTTTAGCATACACACCTTAACCTTATTCCCGATAAGAAGTAGAAAGTGAAATTCAGATACTGCTAAAGAACTAGGTTTAACTGCTTCTGAACCTTCAGACAACTTTGAATAGCTGAGAAGAGCCTTGTTCTCCACAAAATTTTCATCTCCATTTGGGGAACTGTTGAAGAAATAATCAAATTGGGTAAAAATGTATTATATGGTTACATTTTATACTACAGCAAAAAACAATTCACTACATCTACCAAGAGATGGCATGGATGACCATGTTTCAAAAAGCTAGCCACAAAAATGTCTTTTAACTGTTAGGCATTCTATTCGGGAATGAGCGGACTTCTCCCAACGGGAAGAAAAAGTCAAGAACGATAATTTTTACCTACGCTGTGCTCCGAAGTTTAGGCCGCCATGATAGATTCCTGCCCCAGAAAGCCACGCAAAATGTACAGCTCTTCTTTGCTTAATAAAGAAGAACAATTCACTGATGACAAAAATAGGAGGCTGTTCAGAAGCTAATAAAATGCAATATGATAAAGTTTTGGGGTCATTTTGAAAGTTACAAGAAATTCTATCCTCTGCTTATTTATGGTATCCATTTAGAAACACAAATATATCCTATTACACAAATATAAATATAACACTTGCCTGTTTGGTATTTCACCTGGAAGTTCCATGAAATGCACTGCACGCTCCAAATAACTAGCAAAAACAGTCTAGAAATGTGTAAAAGTAGATAGGCGTTAATATTAGACTGATAATTATCACTATTAAAGTATAAAGGTCGTAAATTACATTATATTCAAATGACACAAGAGATTCTATAAATTAAGAACGTGGGAAGAATCTATAATGAAGAGAAAGATGCCACAACAAAAACATTAGCATGACATAAGTAGGGTACTATTCTAAGATCAAATAAGTGTGGAGTATGCCATCAGCACCAAAATTACTGTTTAAAAGGCATGCAGCTAGAAACTTTAGTCCTATAGATGACAAACTCTCAATAGGGTTGCCACAAAATGTCCACAATACATTAAACTGTTCGGTCAGCCCAGAACTTATCCACTGTCAGTAGTTGAAGAAATACACTAGTTTTTGCTTAATAGCTGAATCCTCATCTACAGCATAACTTCCAACTGACTTACAAGCTATAATTAGCAATCACCAAGGCATCTAAAATGCTAAAGTAATACAATATAATATAATGTAATGTAAATCCTGATTAAGAGTACATCATTTTCAGTATGCTTATATGGATACCAGATTTAGTGTACATCATTCATGAAGCTAAAGTAATGGCATTGTAAAACGTTTTACTGACAACACTTCGCTTTTTTTTAAAAATTAAATCTTCTTTATGGGCAAAAGAGACTAACTTTCTTTTAACCTGGCTACCTTCCCATAGGGTTTTTAATTTAACCATATATCTAGGTAAAATAACTTATAGCAGCCCTATATATCTACATAGAGCTCAACTTACATCCAGGGATCCAATTCCAGTAAAAGAATAAAGTCGTGTAGGAGTGACAGCCATCACATAATATCTTGTTCCATTGCTTAGAATAGATGTTTCCATCTGTACAGAAAACAGAAACATGATGATCAACGATTTAAACAAAGGTCTAAAACATAAATAAAATTATCAATAACAAAATTTTGGCATCCAGTGTATTATGTAACAAGATGCCCTCTCAGATCATCAATCATAACAATCAAGACCTAATGAGGAAAATTGCAATATCATCATATCAAATTTCAAATCACTGATAAAAAATGTCCAAATAGAAAAATCTATGGCCAGTATGAACCAAACAGATATTTCATGCACAGAACAAGCAAGTAAAAGCAAATGCCACAGAACCATGGCAGGCAAAAGACGTGATCGCATAAAATTAGAACTTAGAGTTTTATACTAAATCAAGGGGAATTGATGACCAACCGGCAACACAAAACTTTACAGAAAAGAAAAAGGTTGGCACTTTAACTACCTGCAAACCCATAAAAGCTTGTGGAAGTTCTGCTAATTCAAATAGAAATTTTATATACTTCTCCCTTTTGTCCTTCTCATCCACGGCAATTTCATGAAGTTGGCCATTTTCTGTACCAAGTATGACTTCTTTCGTAGAAGCTGTGTTTAAATTATGAGAGAAACAAAATTTGAGTTCAGAAGGCATTCTTTAGTTTACAAAAAAAATGTAATGGAAAACAAGAATGCTAAATTACCCTCTGTTATCTGCTGCCTGTTCCAAGCAACAGCATTGACAACAAGACCTTTCAGTTTGCTTAAAACTCGGGGCTTGCTCCACTTTGCATGAGTATAGTATGTCTCAGCACCTCCATTACCAACAACAGTCGCAATACAGTGGCTCCCTCCAGGATCAACAAAAACTCTGTGAATGGATTGCTCTCCACTTCGACCCACAGAGAGATCAATGTCTATGAGTCATAACAAGAAGAATAAATTAACCACCACTCCTCAGTACAATATATCATTGCAGATTAACAAGTTAAACATGATTTTCTGAACAGAAATAACAAAATTATTTAGACACATTCAAGTGCCACTGAACAACTAACTTGACCAAATGGGCATGTAAAATTAGCACATTATATTCATTTCACAAAATCAACAACCCAACTCTAGACAGACAAACACATAGAACCTGTATGCAACTAATATACTAAGTGAGCTCAGAACTGTGGCTGCATCTTAGTATCCAAAGCTCATTAATTATGCAACATGGCAGTATGCAAATGTGTCAACCCATAAGTTCAGTGCTTCAACATTTCATGAATATTTACCACCAACTGCAATGTTTAGCAGAAATCTATGTTACGATGTCGTTTGGGAAATGGGGAATTAAACGCACAACGACGCCGTTTCAGGAAGTATTGCAAGTCTAGCTGGTGCGATTTCGTTTTGTCAAATGGATCTGGTATGTTTCATCCTTTGACCAGCAAGGACCAACAGAGGTGTCCTGGTCAGTGATTATCGTGCGGCAGCAGAGAAGATGAGGGGCAAGAGCAGAAACGTACCAATCGCGTCATGGAGAGAGTATCGTGCTAGGAGCAGAGAATGATGGTGATGAAAGGTGGTAGTCTCAAGGCCACTTTGAGGTTAGGGTTTGGGCATCAATCAAAATTGTCTCTTACTTTGTCTAGTTGCTATCCAGAATAACATTTGAGTTTTATCTTGTAATTTCTGTTTAATTCCAGTTTTCCATCTCCTTCTATTTGATTTCAGTAATGTTAGGATTTGGGAACGCAACAACCTATGGCTTTATATGTTTTTAGCAAGTTCATATCATGAGCATAAATTAACAGTAACAAAAAAATGCAGAGCACATACCATAAGAATCTCCGAGTCCAAAATCATGCCTGATGACCCAACCTTTACTAGTCCCTAGTACAATAACATCATTCCCAGCAGCCATACAAGTAATAACTCCTCGCCCCTTGGCAGCATATCTTTCCAGAAGATCTACAGAGAAAACCTGCCTCCCCAGATCCATCTTGGAGAGCAAAAATCTCAATCCTAAGATAAAATGAAAAAAAGAGCTTAATTCAATCAAGAACCTTTACACGTAAATTTATTGCAATGCCACTAGAAACAAGATTAAATTCTATGTTTGAGCTCAGAAATCGAAATTCCCGCACAAAACTCACAGTTCAAGCATGAATCGGTTACTCTCCCTTTCCCATTCCATCAAATATAATACCGAAATTCAGAGCATAAAGGTGAATTTGCTCAGACAGGTATGAGCGAAAAGTGATTATAGAGGAGGAGAAAATGAAATTTACAAAAATTGATGGAAAACTATAAACGCTGAATTCGTGAAAATAAATAAATTACCGATTGCATATGAGTAGATCCACAAAAACTTGTGAGAGCTGATCGGTACTGATGAGACAAGACGAAAGAGAGGATGGACTCACCTGATCGTGGCGAGCTTGCAATTGCATTGATGGACTGGACAGGATCTCAAAACGACGTCGCTTGAATAACAGGAATGTTGTAATACCTCTTTAAAAGTCGAAAATACCCAATAAATTTAGATGAATACCTCTTTCTCCTTATTAGTATGATTAATTAACGGGGTAATGATAGTTGACTACACCCAACTATGTTACGTTTCAAATTTAATACCCCAACTTTCAAATTTTCATTTGAGATACCCAAAGATTAAATAAGCGACACTTAGCCCAATGTCTGTTAAATCTAACTGAATTAGTGTGTCAAAAAGTCTAAAATACCCTCAATAGTTTTGGTCTGTTAAACCAGTCTAATTGGTTCAATTGATATAATTATGAAATGACTATTTTACCCTTAATTGAATACCAATTTAACTAATAAATTGAGGGCAAATCTGACTTTTCACTTACACAAATAAAAATTATAATTCTTTAATATTTAAATATATATAATATTATTATAAATTATATATTATTATAAATCATAATCATTAATTAAACCTAATTAACCCTAATTAAACCTAAATCCGTCGAGCCACCCACCTCCGTCGCGACGTCCCTCAGACGCCTCCCACCTCCCACCTTCCTCGCGGCCAGGAGGTGAGGTCAGACTCCGCCTGCTCCCGACTCCGACCGCTGCCTGCAGTGCGAGCAACCTCCGGCGAGGAGGCTCTCGACGATGGAGGTCGGACCCCGACTCAAAACCCAGATCTGCACTATCGCGACAGAGATGGGTGGCTCGACGGAGGTGGGCGGGGCTCGACAGAGGTGGGTGGCTCGATGGATTTAGGGTTAATTAAGTTTAATTAATGATTATGATTAATAATAATATATAATTAATGATATTATTATATATATATTTAAATATTAAAGAATTATAATTATTATTTGTGTAAGTGAAAGGTCAGATTTGCCCTCAATTTATTAGTTAATTGGTATTCAATTAAGGGTAAAATAGTCATTTCATAATCATATCAATTGAACCAATCAGACTGGTTTAAAAAACCAAAACTATTGAGGGCATTTTAGACTTTTTGACACATCAATTCAGTTAAATTTAACAGACGTTGGGCTAAGTGCCGCTTATTTAATCTTTGGATATCCCAAATGAAAATTTGGAAGTTGGGGTATTAAATTTGAAACGTGACATAAGTGTAGTCAACTGTCATTACCCCTTAATTAATTTAATAAACTTGAAATTTATTTTTCGGCGGCCTCTCCCTACGAGTTAGGGTTTCTCGTCCAAATGACAAGTTGCGCGACGTGAGTATGTGAACTGGAGATCGGCAACGGTAGTCTACGATTAGGGTCGTCTCGTCTCGTCCAAGTGTGACATAAATTTGCGTCTTGGAGATTTGAGGAGGAGGATTGCGATTTGGGATTTGCGGCAGAGCGATGGGTTTTGGGGAGACGAGGGCTCGACGGTTTTCGCAGCGGGGGATCTTGCTTTGGGGAGTAGAAGGTTTGACTGGAGATTGGAGGTTCGGGTGTGGGATTTTACGGCAAGTCTCGATTTGGGGGACGAGTTCGAGGTGGGCGTTGTGAATTGGGAGATCGGAAGGGTCATATGTTTTTGGGATCAGGTGGTTCAGGGGGGGTCTAGGTCATGGGAGATAGAGGTTGCAGGTTCAACATCGATGGAGATTGAGGGGGAGACAAGGATTTGAACGGGACGTTGTGGTAAGGGCAGCGGGGTGGATGGAGCAGATGGACGACTATACGTAATTTTGGACAGCGGAATTCAATCCCTATCTGGCTGGTTTTTTCATCCAGTTCAATTGGTTTGTTTTTTCGGTGTTCAATCTCTTTTTGATGGCGCGGTACTGGGAGGGATCAGAGGTTCTATAGCATTGGTGGGCTGATCTTGGTAAGCACGAAGAGCTTAGAGGACTTGGATTATTAAATATTTTTGATCTCTCGGGAGATGTTGATCGTCGTCGTTGGAGTAAGGATATTGGTTGCAGGGTTGATTGAGGGAGCTTGTTTAATGCATTTTGTAGTGGGATCATAGGGTTTCTCCAGTCATTCAAAGTAAAGGTCGTGGCTCTGCATATTACTAACTGGTTTGAGTCGATTTGTCTTCAGGGTTATTGAGAAACCATATTTCAAGCGTTCTGCAGCGGATCACAGGGTTTCTCCATCCAGTCGAGGTGGAGGTCGTGGCT